>CM032818.1:3428785-3758785 GCA_019155185.1 Beaufortia kweichowensis | reverse complement strand
GGGATATAAAGCTCTTAAGAGGAAATGCAGCATCAACTCTTCAACATATCATGGCATATGGATATTATAAGCAGAGAACGTTCTATTTTAAAAGCTATTATTTTTCAACCTAAAAAAAAACTTTCAAGAGTCCTCTTGAATTAAGATTCCAGAGTTGCCATAGCTACAAGACTTAGAGGCTGGCGAGACGGAAAAAACTAAGAAGCACTGACAGGAAGTCTCAACCTGTCGATACTTTATTCAAATGAACATCAGAACCCACTCAAACATTCACACAAAGAAGTGCAGAAGAAGCTTCTGGAGGAAAAGTGCGGATGGATGATTCAACGCAGGTCAAGCAGATAAAACTATGATAGATTGGGTCAAACCCACAGAGATGATTGGTAATAAGAGCACGGTTTCAGAAGAAATAGGTCTTTTCATGAAAGGGCTGTGAATGGAGTCTGTCTGATAAGGAAACACTGGTGTCGAAAAGATCTTTCATTGTTCACGGTGACCTGCTTCGATTCAAAATGGTCGAGGTGTAAAAACGAATAGCGAATAGCGATAAAATGCAGGGGACATTGTAAATGTGCAGAGATTAGTGATGCTGTTTGCAAACGAATAGTGCATTTTGAACAAATCTTTTAAGCGAATGAATCATTCTCATTCGCAAAATGCATCGACTCGTATCTTCATATATCTTCTCATATATCAGCTTATGACAGAAAACACGGATATGCTGATATTTTTTAAAACAACATATAAAAAATACAAGCTAGGAAAAGCACAGACAAAGTCTTAGTTTGTTTATATTATTATACTTATATTTTTTATTTGATTTGAAATTTGTTTTAAAATTGCAATTTAGTTTTGTTATTTAACACAAAATATTTTTTATTCACAAAGAAGTGTGCAGCATTTGAGAAATAATAAATAGGCACTTGTTCATTTCTAATATGTCTCAACCAAATTCGTATCGTGAAACCAGTATCGGGAATCGTATTGCTGCGTGAGTTGAGTGAATCATTACATCCCTACTAAAATGTAAAAAACTGCAGTTCAGATTTCATGCAAATGCTCAAAATGTGACAGTTATCAGGTTAAGAAAGTACATAGACAACATGAGAGAGAATGAGAGACCAAAGGTTTGCCTAAATGAGAGAAAATTCAAAGACAGGGCAAAAACTTTAAAGACAGGAATGAAGAAAGAAGGAAACAAAGGTCAGGGTCTCATCTGGCCTGTCTGTGGACACCTGCGGAGAACGCCTGGTGTCTCATTAACATCAGGGTCATTAGCTTTGGTCTGATCTCTCCGCATCACACAAGCCAAGCAGACCGCGTGTTAAACCCCTGAGAGAGCATGTGAAAACACGCTTTCTAAAAGTGACACTTGTTCTGACATTAAGTGATGAAGAACTGAAGAGTGGGACCACAAGAGTCCCTTTAATTCCTCCCCAACCCGTTTGTTCAGCCAATAATAACATTACACAGTGGTACCATTTTGGGTTCAGAAACACATGATCCCCTGGTGGCTTTTATCCTGGAAAAACAATAAGAAGAGACTGGGATGATGTGCTAAGGGACACCAACGGGCTTGTGGATGCATGCCTACACATTGTCCTTCTCTCTTTATAGCCAACGATTCTAATTAATTTTCAATAATCAAAGGGAAACACTTGAGATTTCCGTGTGGTTTCCATGACAATGTAAGACGACCACGTTCTGCTTTGCATGCGTAGGATTTATTTGAAGAATTTGCAAGCGGGAATTATTAATATTCAAATACACCAAAAATAGAAAGCAACAGAGCTTGACGTTTGATAGTCAAGTTCATGGATTCTGCACACGCTCAATCCACATTGATGCTCAACATTCATTTGAAAGTAAGTTGAAAAAACGTTTTGAGACGGGCACACAAGTGACGTGGTGGGCCGGACAGAATCTCCTTGCCTAAAATAGACGCTCTTCCCGTTACCCTCCAAACCCACCGCCCCCTTTCTTTCTCGCCCTTTAGAGTTGATAGGAACAACTGGAGCTCTCTTGCATCCCCTGTGGCACCAGATGCCTTCAATGTCTAGCATTGAGAAGAGGTATATAACCCCACCCAATCCCCCCCGTATATCATACACCTATAGAACGATAAATATACTTGTCTGTACAACAGGTCAAGCAACAAAGCAAAATCATAACGATCAATCGGGCTGGGAAAAGGTGTTGCACATGGGTACATAATGCCTCAGCACTCTCAAGTGTTAATGTCCTCAAGAGGCTTGAGACGAGTCCAGAGCAGAAGATGATTCATATTCATAGGGTGTAAATGGCATTGGTGGATGTGTTGGACAGCTCAAGAGAAGGCTGCTTAGCCACCGTGGGCCATGTCGATATTATGGCTCCGCCAAATTAAGTCTGGTGATGTTCCAAAGGTCCTACTTGGAAAAGGTAATGTATTTACTTTAAAGCAAGACGTCCTAAATACCTCAGAGATGAATGTGGCTTATCATCTCAACAGGGTTGGCCTCAGGAAAAGAAGAGAGGAATGGGGGATGTAACTATAAGGTGATTGCCAGCTTTGGAGTCAGGTGGCAGGTCTGCATGAACAGCTGGGCACACTCCTGAGGGAGCTCCTGTATTGCCGAGAACAGGCCAGTGGGTATGAGCTAAATACACACACATACATAATCTTCATGCAACAATTTATGTACAGTAGGTAACCAGAAAAGCCTAGGAACACAGATATTTTCTTTCTAACCCAACGAAAGAGCATCTCTCCAGTCCCCAAAAACTCCTTGGCTTTAGCACGTACAGATGGTGTTATCGTCAGATGGGCATGCGACCAGCTTAATAGCGAGGAGTGGACAGCTGCCTGTGAATGTTACCATCAACAGACCTCAGGCCATTCAGCTGGTCATAAGCGGGTCTGGGGTGGCTGGCCAGAATGGGAAAATCCACAGACCATATACACATTTACATATACACACAGACAACCTTCACAACCCTAACCGCTAGATTACATCACTATCAACGCACATACTGTTGAACATGCCTTGATGGGTTCAGCATCATTTTAATCTCTCACTTTACACCAGAAGCACCAGTATCCCACTTAAAGAGCATGAAATAACAGGAGCCTAATAAACAGCCATTATCTTCAGAGACAAGGGGTGATTAGCATTGTGTCTGATGAGGAACACGAGTCCTTCATCTTCGATTAGACAGCGCACCTCGCTTCACTCGGAGAGGAAAGATGCCCCTCCTGCTCACCGTCACGCAACTCTGAGAGCCTTTTGATGGGTGAGAACATCTCTTGAAGATGTGTGGTGGCACAGATTAATATTAAAAGGAATTCATAATACGGCACGCTGAGGATTTTCATAAATATTCACAGGCCTGGACGGTAAGCTCCACTTGGTTGTGTCTATGAATATGGATAAAAGACAGGCAGGGTGAACAAATGTCTTAAAGTACACCAGACAGAGAAAAGAAGGCAAAAAACAAGTTGTTAAATGCTACAAAACTATAGTTAACCCAAGAAAAAAAAATCCTCTTTATGTGGAAGACATAAGGCAATATTTATAAAACAAGGTCCAGGTAGCTCATATTGTAATTTTCACAGCTTGATTCGACATGAAAAACTACTTAATTTTAGTCTGTTCCTCAAACAAAGCTATCATATAACTTCATTTATATAATAAATAACTTTATTTATTGTGCAGAAGTCATTCAGACTACTTTTAAGATCACCCTCATTGGTTGCCACACACTTTCATTTAATGAAACAGAGCTAAAACAGATAAAATAAATCTGTTTTATAAATAAACTATATTTAAAGAAATAGTTGACACAAAAAGGACAAATCTATAAACGTAACATGTTAAAGCAAACATATGTGATACACAGATTTACAACTGAAGCTCATCATCATATTATATATAAAATGACCCATATTTTTCTTTTAAAACTCGATACTTAGTTCTCAGTCTAAATATATGCTGAAAAAAAACCCCATAAACATGACAAAGGAATGACCAGTGTGCTGTCTAAAAATACACCACAGGAAATATCCTCGGCTCAGCTCATTTTGCTAACATGAGGCTTTTAAGCACCATTTTTAACAGAAACACGCAGGCTGGATCTGACTCGAACACAGGACAAATGCACAACAGACCCAGAAGAAGCTAGAGAACTACACAAAACCACAACAAGATATAGTAAAAAACCTTCTGTACCTTCTGTAAACAACAAAGCACATGCCCACACTGACTTCCATTTCTCAAACTGTCTTCCTTTGTGTTCCACAGGAAAAAGTAATCTACAGTAATCTATTCCCAACATAAATGGGAATAAATGATGACAACATTTTTAATTTTGGGTGAACTATCAATTTAGTTCCAGCTAACAGCAAAAAACAAATATGCCATCAGACTGACAATAATTGAGTAAATTCATCTTTTCTTCTTTGTGGCAGGCAAAGAAAACATAGCTGGGAACTGGTCCTAAAAACCTGTAAATAACAAGCTTTCTTTTGTTAGCGTCTGTGACAAGGCATGCATTACCTTCAATGCCTGTAAAGGGCAGGGCCCCGGAGCAGCTACATCGTTTCTCACAAACCACCACAGCCTCACTGATACTATTTTCAATAACACTTTAAATCAAATTGTCACTTCAAATTAAAGAGATAAAAGTATTCAGAATAAACATACAGTACAACAATGTCATACGCACGGCTTGTTTTAAGGTCACGTAAGTCAAAGCAGGCGAAATGAGACGTACTGTTACTGACCGCCGAGGGCACTCATGTTTTATTCATACCGGTGCCAAGGTCCAAAGCCTCCCGTGATCATGGAAACATTTGATGTGCTCATTAGATTTCAAAAAGGTCACTTCATTTTCCCCCGCTCTAACTGCACATGTATAATTTCCCTTCTGAGGGGAGCTGTAACCTTTTAAGAGGCCGTCATCGTGTGCCAGCCCTGCTGTGTGTGCAGTCTAGGGCCGGGGAAAAGCTTCGCTTTGGGATCGGTTTGACTCGGAAAGCTCAGAGGCCGGTCAAGGTTCGAGTTGCTTGTGTCCGCTGTCAGCCGCTTCTGAAAAAAAAAAAATGACACAGCTGGTCGGGGTACGAGATGGGGCAGGACGTTCCCAAGGCATCATTAGTACATTATGTGGTGAAACAGAACACATCGAATTCTGTAAATTGCCCAAATACATATTAGCAAGTGGCATAACAGCAATTGGAAAAATAAAAAATAAAGTCGTCATAAATGTTCAATGTTCACTTTTATTATACTGGCAGCGACCACACAAAACAAATCAACAAACAAAAATCTTCTGAACAAATCTCTGTGCAATCATTAGACAGCGACGTCATAGGTTCAAGATTTTTGTTATGAATCATCAGTAGCAAAATGAACACAGGAATATTTTGTACTGCTAATTTGTCTGTTTTACATCCATTAGGACATTAAAAATAAATAAATAGTTAATAGTTGCTAAGAATAAAATCACACTCGCCCTTTAATTTGAAGGCGAGTCTATTGCGATCAACTTTTGTCTTCTTCATTATCTAACGCACATCAACTATTCTAGTTGTACACTGAGCTGAGATTATTCAGCATGTAGTTTTATAAATGGTGGTAAAACTTTACAATAAGGTTTAATATGGTGACATTAGTTAATGCAATAACTAACAATGAACAATAGATGTACAGCATTTTTATTCTTGGTTGATGTTGTGCGTTTACGATAGCTAATGCATTAACTCATGTTAAAACATTATTGTAAAGCATTACAAACTAAAATTTGTGACTAAACCACCAATGCTAGACTCGAGCAATACAAGTTGCCCCTAATGTTCCCCTAAACAACACCCAATTATTACATTTAAAAAAGAAGCAGCCATATATTAGATTCTCTGTCTAATTATAAAAATAATGACTTCAATGGTCATGATTTGCAATGTAAAAAGATGACCCTTACTGAAAACAGAAACCTAATTTGAAATGAATTACAGAATATAATGCTTTATAATGTGCCTTAATATGACAATAGTGTCAGAAGTCAGCAATATTTTCTTTTAAGTTTAGTGGTTTTGGAAAAATACTTTACATAAAGAAGATGATTACTGAAATGTTTATAAACCAGTGTAAGGGCCTACAGAAATTAATGACAAAATAAACAATCGGTTTGCAACATATTCTACAATAAAGGCAATAAAAGCAATCAAATATTTAAAAACTTTTTAACCCCCCAAAAAATATAAAAATAAATAGATGTGTTTAATTTAAAAAACAAATCTCTTTAAAGGGTACCATGGAGAACAGCTAAAATTTTAATTTGAGGAATTTAGAGACAGAGAACAAAGATAAATAAATCTGTTTTGGACATCCATACAGCAAGGAGTGATAAACAAGCAAAAAACAAGCTGATCCAGCAAATAAAATTACAAAAATAAAACATGCTGTGTTGCATGTTTCTCAAAGGGTCAGTGCAGGCGAATAGGTCTAATTACAAACAGCTAAGGCTTGACACCACTGGGAATCTATAGTACAACTATTGCAGGCATGGTTAATGTTGTGTGCGTGTGAAATGTCAAGATTCCCAACAAAAACATTAGATAAATACTTGGATCAACTGCTTTTGCCCTTCGCTACATCGCATTTGACGCTATTCATTGGTCCCTCATCCAAAAACAAACTCTGTTTCGCTGCATTTAAAAACAAGCCAGCGTGTCTGGAAAAAGAAAGCTCACTAGCCATCATCTTTTTGTTAAGTAGCTGTTGTTGTATGGTTACAGCTACAACACTAATTCAACAAACAACCAATTCTGTGACTAAAAATAGCAAGAGTGCTCTAAATTTGGAAAGAGCTGTAACAAACAAAAGCTTTGAACCCGCCCCTTGGCTTTGCCTTTTCTTACAAACTCTCTAGCTTGTCAAACAGGTTGTGGCCAATGACCATTATTATGTATTTACGAGAACAAGGCAGGTGTCACCTTAGTATTTACAGGGAATGTAGATAATGCCAACTTTATAGCGTTTCTTTTGTGTAACAGTCAATCCATGTTTAAGTTTCAGTTAACAACAGTTAGCAGCTTAGGACAATCTCCACCTTTAAATGGAACAGGAGTTGGCTCTCTTTCTGGGCTTTGGCTCTCCAAAGTCCTTGTCATCATGTGCGCAGGGGCTAAACGCACAGATTGTCTGCGAGAGTCTACGCATCCCCAACCTGAACACGCTGTTGGACAGACTGTAAATGACGCAGTTGCAGAAGCTGTTGCTAATTGCTAACCAGGTGGTCACAAAGGACATCGCAGGGCTGTCCAGCACATGGGAGCTCTCCAGAAGAAAGTAGAAAATGTAGGGGAGCCATAGCATGTAGAAGACGCTGGTGATCCGAAAGAGCACCATTGCGTACCGCCGATCGGGCCCGTGACCGGTTGGGTGGCCCCCTTCGGCAGTTTCCATCTCCTGGCTTGGGAAGCGCGCCCTTCGTTCACTGATTTCTCGGTTGTGTTGCTGGCAGATGCGGAAGATGTGGAAGTAGGTGAAACACACCACTAGGGCGGCCGGGGCATATAGGAGGCAGACCACAAAGCCGGTGAAGAGTGCTGATGTTGGCCAAGAGTGGGCACACCATTCAAAGATATCCCCATGGTACCCCGGCTTGCCCCAGCCGAAGAAAGATGGGAGGAACACCACGCACGAGTAGATCCATATGAGCACAATGCAACAACGAAGGCGGCAAGGTGTTACCAACTGGTTGTAGGATAGGGGTTTGGTAATAGCCAAGTAGCGGTCCACACTAATGCAAGCCAGGCAGGCCATTGACACACTCTTGAGTACAGAGATAACATAGCTGAACACCTGACATGTAAGTGGTTCTTGGACGCCAGCTGGATAATGAAGCAGCGAAAGCGTGGGCACCAGGCAGCTTAGTCCTACCAACAGATCAGCGTAGGCCATCGTCTGGATGAAGTAGCTTGTGGTGTAATGGTGTAACAACGGGGCACAATGGAACACAAAGATCACAGTCAGATTCCCTGCAATGATAAGCACCGTCAACAATACGATGACGGCCGTCTCCAAGACACATGCCTCCACGACCTTGTTCTGTCCCCAACCCAGGGGGCAGGAATGGTTTAAGGACACAATGAAATGACCGCTAAGGCTGCCGTTTGCAGTAGGAACCGGTTCGATCAGCCCTGACCAGTTCATTGTCCCAGACTCTGTCTACTTAGATAAGGTTCCGCCGTCCCAAACGTAGCACAGATGTCCCGTAACGTGATCTCGTGGCCGTACCTTCTCGGTAATCTCTGCCAGCAGAACTCAATCTTCAATTGTCTTTCACATGGCTGGATCTCAATGAAATGAGCATTGGCAAAAATCAATACAGCCCATAAGGACAGAAAAAAGGCACCCGGCTTCACCTCTGAAATAAGTCATGCTCAGTAATTTTCAGGCAGAGATGATTCCTTGGCAAACTAAACTATAAAAACTGGGAACGGCAGCAATGACAAAAGGCTTGCATGTCTGAGCTAAAGGCTGATTGGCAATGTACTCCACAGATCCTACTGATGATTTAACATCTGCATATTTAACAGTTACTTTAATTGTCCTTACAAAATGTGCAGGACATGAGATGGATTGAAGGTCACTGGTAACATTAAAAAAATTAAAAAATGTAACACTGATCAGAATCAGAATAGTCTTCTTAACTTTAAAATGACAAAAAAAATTGAAGAAAAAATATAAAGGTTAAAAAACAAGTTCAGTTCTAGTGTTCATGTATCTATTGGGTTTCCATTTTCCAAACCAAAGCACAGCTACTCCAGACAAACACAGGGTAGTGCACATCTGCAAAGTGCCGTTCACAATCTGCAGGTGTTTGAGTGAGGTAAAAATGAATCAAAATGTTAAAAATTTTCAGGCTATCACGTTCAGGGCAACAGTGGCAGCTTTGGTCTGACTTTGCTCCCAATCCATTCATAAACTTTTATCACGCATATCACTCAAAATTAAGTAATAGTGTCTTTTTAGATTCAATGAATGGACAGCAAGATCTAGGAATCCCATCTGCATTCCCCTTTTTACAGTTTTACCCAGCGCTTCTCATACAGCCACAGAAGAAAGCTTTATATATCCACTCACGATGTCAATACATTAGTGTGCCAGTCTCTGCAACTGATATGATTAGATGCATGCCAAGCTTCTTTTAAAGTCCGCTTTGCTGAGGTAGACCTTTTCGTCTCTTCTTAAGCGACTTCCTCTGTGCACATTCCTTAAGAAAATCTCTCTGAGAAACTCTGACGTGAAATACTTTGCATGCAAAATATGTAAAAAGTTGAAGATCCTCGTATTGTCAGCTTTCTTTAATGTCCTGAGAAGCGAAGCAGGTTGATGGTGGACTTCAAAATGCAGAATCGAAAATCAATATTAAAATCAAATGAAATATAACAGCAAGACCATCGGCAAATCTATTTTAAAGGAAAATGACAAGCGGAGATGAGGCGAGCAGATGAGAGCAGCCCCTCGCATCGCCGGTGTACAGAGCTGCTGTGAGCGGCTCACGGTTTCCTCTCCTCCTCACCGCCTCTCTCTCCACCACTGTGCCCCTCGCTCTCTCTCTCTCTGCTCTCTCTCTCTGCTTGCTCTCTCTTTCCTCCCTCCTCCTTTTGGCAGCACCTGAGGTCTTCTTCCTTACACAACTCCTCTAGCACAACCTCTCTCGCTCTCCCTCGCTCTCTCTCTCCCTCTCTCATTATCATCCTCTTCCTGCACACCCTGAAGATCTTTCCCCATTCAAAAACAATCAAAGATCTGCACATCATCATCTTGTCTTTTACAGCTCTGAGACTCTAGTTGTTTAATTATCTCTCCTCATTTTCTTTATGGCTTCTTACACAGACCAGTGACCAAGCCAGTCAATGCCTGCCCCTCGGTTACAGTCGCCAGGCATTTCAGTTAACCAGGACCCTCCTTCTCGGCAGCAGCTGACATGATGAAAGAAACGGTAGCAAATTAAGCGTCTCAAGGAGGGGGCCTTTCCTATGCTCTAAGATTTCGTTCCCCTAGAAAGATATCATCACACAAACACAATCGAATATGGAAAAAAGCTACAGTTTTACTGACAAGTTTGCTAGATATAACTAGATTTGCATTTCCAGAAGGAAATATTAGTGCTTGAAAGGAACGAAAAAATAGTTTCAGTTTTAGGCAAGATTAAGATTTAGGTTCTGCAGACATTTCTATTTACATTACATTTGATAAATTCTTTTATCTCAAGCGACTTGCAGTACATTCAGGTTCAGTATGGGAATCGAATCGAAGACCTTGGCAGAAGCCATACGTGAAAAGATATATCAAAGATGCATTGTCATAACACTCATAACTACATGTCTTGTTTTCTGTCAGCGGAACACAAAAATCAGATAAACGTCTTCCATCAGTAGGTGGCTATTAACAGTTAAATTAACAGTGAACATGGTTGTCCCAATGCCAATCTAACTTCACTGTATTTTAAAGAACAAGGACATACTTTAAAACACTTGTGGTCCCACATAAAACATTGAACATGTCAGGAACAATGGCAAAATTTAATTTAATATTTAGTTGTACCATCTCTTTTAAATTGTTTATATGACTATGTCAGCATACACATTCACAGAAAACTGTTGTATTAAATGTATAGGCCAAATTACAAAGAGGATCCTATAAGACACACTGATCCGAACACAAATACGATAATCCATTTGGAACAAGAGATGCTATTTGATCAACAGCCAGAGACATGCATAAATGATTCATTACAAAAAAAGAAAAGACTAGAGAAAACAATAACAATAATCCTCTTCATCTATCAGTGCCTGAGCTTTTGATAGGTACAGTACTCCAGCTCTCATGAACACACCGGCAGTCACAGTACTGATCATAATAATAACAACCTTTCCCTTTGTCTTATTGTGCGCAATTATCACAAAATCTTTTTTTACTTCTTCAAAAGATATTTACCATCCTTTTTTAAGATGTAAAGTCCTCGAAAAAATTGTACATTAAAAAAAGTTAAATAAAAATTATTAAATAAATAAATTTTTACCATGCTGGTTCTTGCCACCAACCTCCGAATATGATGAGCTATACAAGGATCTATGCAATACCATTCACAAAGCAGTATAGATGGATGGATGGATGGATGGATGGGCAGACAGATAAAAAGATAGATATGCTACTAAATATTTTGTCTTACTCTCAAATATGTAATGCTACAGAGATTTGCTAGAGAGAAATGCATTGCAAATGCTGTTTCATGTTGTATTTGGTGAACCAAATCAAAAATACAGCTGTTTAAATAGTACTGCAAAACATAATTTCATAAATAAGCCTTCAAGAAACAAAATCAAAGGTTATCTTATATCTTGTAAAACTCAACATTTAAAACTGTAGTAGCTCCTTTGAAAATCTAAACACTGCTTGGGATTTTGCATATGAAATCCTTGTATTTTGCCCTGAGGCATGTGTGTAGCCATGATTCAACCCTCCACACGACCAGAGGAGTCGACTGCATGCAACGTGTTTCAGGGTAATCTGAACTGTCATTTCTGTGTCAGCAGTGTGCCGACCCAGGCTACATGTTATCAGGATGCCGCAATCTAACGTTACAGAGCTATAAAGTGGAGGTATGTGTAAAAACACATTGCCGTTCAAAAGCATCCTCGTGGGTAACTGGCAAGTCATTTCAAGAACGAAATGCTGTTGTTTGCAGGTTACTGATCCTCAGGGAGGAAGAACAGACCGTGATAAAGGGGCTAACAGGACTGGTACGGTTAGTGAGTGGCTAAATGTTGACTGCATTACATGTGGGGTGTGATGGCAAGGAGAGGGGAGCTCATTCGTGCAGCTGGCCGGACGACACTGGAGAGGCATTATAGGCTCTTGTGAATCTTTTACACTGGGAGGATGGCAGCACACCAGCCCTTACTGGGCTACAGCTGCAGAAAAGGAGATGAATAATTAGCTTCATGCCAAGAAATCGCGTTTTGGGACAAACAGTTTTATAATGCTAGTATGTTGCTAAGGTGTTTTGAGTGTTTTAGCACATTGCTATGGAGTTGCTACAGTGTTCTGGTGGTTGCTAGGGCAACTTAAGGTTCTAAGATCTCTTAAAGGGATAGTTCACCCAAAAATGAAAATTCTTTTATCATTTATTCACCCTCATCTCATTCACCTTCAAGTAGTATGACTTTTCTTCTGCAGAACACAAAAGAAAATATTTTGAAGAACGTTGGTAACCAAGCAACACTGGCCCCCATTGACTTTCATTGTATGAACACAGATATTTCTCAAAATATATTTTTTTGTGTTCCACAGAAGAAATAGTCATATACAGGTTTTGAATTACATGAGGGTATATAAATGATGACAGAATTTTATTTTACAGAATATTATTTTATTCTTTTATTGGTCCAGTTACAGTTCAATAAAAGTATCCCACTTTGGATGAAAGCAGATACCAAAACATATGCTATACAGATGTCTAAGAGAGGCTTTTCAACGCAGCCTTTCACAGCTTCAGCGATTTGCAGGCTTATCTGCGACATTTATATATGACAGAAATTGACAGATGAGCTTTCTGATTTACCGCAGTAAGAGCCAAACGAAACCACCGGCACTCAGTCAGACCCGACCGCCTGTCAACTAAAACAGAACTATTCTTATAAATCCAGAATAACACGGAACATGACAAATGCAGAGCCACTATAACATAACGATCTGCCATCAAAGATTTCATTACATGCTCCATAAAGACTGTAATCTACTTAAGGAGGCTTGTAAAGACCACAAAATCTAACGTTAGGGGTAGAAGTGGAGCTTGCTGAAAAACCAAAATTAATATTAATGAGAAATGCTGGACGCAGCCCAGCGACACGTCTTGCCGGCAAGAGACATTCTGGATGCTTCACGCTCGGATACAATCTTGTAATCAAACAATTTACTTTAGCCTGAGGGTTCATGTGTTACAGCTGATAATGCAAGATACCAGCTTGCTTTTGCACGCTTTTCCAACGTGTAAGCAATTAAAGACGTACCGCATAATGCAATTTATTTAAAAAATGGTTTAGAGATCACGCTCCTATGGTTTCAACTTCCTTTTTAAATAACATATCATACAAAAGAAATTAAAGGTAATCAGCAAAGTGTTTTTACATTTTATTAACAGACTAAAAGGCTCTGTTCTCTGCTTATTCTACTTCTACTAAAGAGGACAAAGTGTGAATATTTCATCATAGCTTTTTAAACATCCACCGCACCCAAAAGCAAAAAGAAACTAGTTAATTTATCAAACCAAACACTGTGGTAACCACCCCAGGCACAATAGCTAAATCCTCAATCAGAATTATAATTGTAAAGAGCGGAGATGAACCCATCAATAACGCAGACGGTTCTCCCTGCAGTCTTTTCATTTTTATTAATAGCGTCACAACCGTTATGCCAATATAGTTATGTGAGCTGATGGAAAATGCTTTAAATTTAATTAATGAATAAATTATACTCTACAACAGTTAACAATCGGCTTGGATCGACAGCAGCTTCGGCCCATGCGGGTAGCAGAAGATACTGCAGAATTTAACAAAAGAAGACCACCTGACTTTCACTCTCTTATCAGATTTTTCTTTTACACGCTTTTCTTCTGAGATATTTAACGGCCCCAGTTCACCATAATTCTCTATCCCCGGCATTGATTATTGCTCTTTGTTTCAGGAATCGTTCCTGTTGCACTGATTACGGGCTTGCGCATAATAAAATACTGAAGTTAACCTAAAAATATCTTTGAGAAACTAAATTAACATTAAAATTCAGAGAGACTGGGTTGCGTGCGAGAGGTTGTGTTGGGGCTTATGGTAGGGGGGTGGGTAGTTGTTTAACAACTGACTTGAGAGTAAATTGATTGTGGCGTTTCAGAATCGGGTCATGTAGAGATGCTGTGGTGTGTGCTAACCTTCAAGTGACCTCTGATGGTCAGCATGGCGTTAAAACACTTTGAAAATAACTAATAAACTTAACAAAATTTACAAAACACAGATGTCAGACACAAAAAGTATAAATAGAGCTGCTTTAGGCAATGCAAACAATAAAAAACAGCTGTTGAAGAGTTGAGTTTTGTTTCAACACTAATCAAAAAATACATTTTGCATTAAAGAAAACAAAGCCAATGTCTTTTTTGTACTGAGATGAAAAAATATTTGAAAAAAAAAATTGTCATTACTGTAACATATTTAGATGTTTTATTACTAAGGTCATATCTATTATTGTTATCCTAAACATTTCAGCACTTCAAACAAATCACAGTTTAGTCCAAAAGAGGAGATTAACAAGCATCAACTCTTGACAACTGAAACACAGATCCTGCCACAATAGTGATTGAATACTGCAATGTGACTTTTATAGGAAACCTGCGTATCTAACAGGGTCAACAATTGTTCAGTGTGGGAACATTCCTTTCGCTGACCATGCTTGGCATGAGAACCAGTCGGACTCCAAAAACAACATGAAAGAAATAGCTTTTCAAATATGTATAAAAAACTATAGCTTGCACAAACAGCACATCTCTATTCCAGATAATCAGCCATGTTGGATCTGCAGTTCCTCGAATCTGCCGTGGCACTGCTTTTGAACCAGCAATTACAGCAAAAACACACTGTGGAAAATTTTGATTCGGGTCATACAAACATCTAAGGCAAAGCTTCAACACAGACAGAAAATATTTGTTTTTAGTAAATAAGAATTCGATGGTGCTACAAAGGCTCATCTCGCTGACAAGACGAAAATTACTGAAGATCATCAATTTTGCACCTTTTTTCAGCGAAAGCACTTTGAAGGACCGTAACCGGTCACGGAAATTTACATCATACTTTAGAAGGGTCTAACATCAATGGACACTATGTCATAAGCTAAAATCATACAAAATAAAGCAATCTGGATTTGCAGAAGTGCATATATTTCCAAAATCAATAGTCAAAGGGTTGCCTCAACATCTAGTCAAGTAATGGATCTTACAA
This sequence comes from Beaufortia kweichowensis, assembly GCA_019155185.1. NCBI lineage: Eukaryota > Metazoa > Chordata > Actinopteri > Cypriniformes > Gastromyzontidae > Beaufortia > Beaufortia kweichowensis. The sequence goes on along the minus strand of CM032818.1, from coordinate 3,743,751 downwards.
AAGACTGGACACATTTCTTAGTTAGACAGAATAGAATAAAAGAGATTACAAATGTTCTCCTAAAATCACATAATTTAATTGACCATGGTAGATAGTAGACTAGTTGACACATCTAAGTGAGAAACCAAATGAAAGCATTTCACAGGATGCAGAGAATAAAATGGTATTTTTAAGTAAACAAAGGCAAATGTGACAAAGTGAACGGCGTTCATCTCTTACTTTCGTGATGAGGATGCGGTATTGCTCTAGCAGACACTGATCGTTGTGGCAGTCAGACAGAAGCTGCCAGACTTCAGCTCGTAAGGCCTCCGGGATCCCAGGCTTCACCAGAGCAGACAGACCCTTGGGCCGCGCCGACAGGTTTCCATGCCTGACGACAGGTGAAAGACGACAGCACAACAAAGCTTAAAAAACCATCTAACCCATACTTTTGTTTTTTTACATTACCCTCCAAATTCACAAGTGTGCAAAGCTTCAATGGAAATCAAAATTCAAAGGACTAAGATTAAAAATAAGTTTGAATGGTTGATGATGCACCGCTTCAATTCAAGTGCTTTGCAAACAACATTTGTGAAAGCAGAATGTATAAACTTGAGAGCAGAATGAGCCGAAAGTCTCACCATCTGTTGAGGATGCTTCCCCAGGATTCCAGAATTTTCTCGGGACAGTCCTTCGACACGTCCCCTGTCCCGCTAGAGATCTCGCTGTCGCTATCTGTGCAGCAGGGGACACAAACAATACGCTTTCAATATGTTTCAATATGATTTTCCATTTTGGGTTCAGTGCCAAACACCAAAGACCAAATTCTTTGTATAGTCATACAAATGAGATCCTTTGTGACAGAAACGCAACAAAAATCACTGTCATGCCCTTGAGCAAAAAAAATCTCATATATTCATACTTTGTAATATGCAAGTCATAAGACAACGCAAGACGCTTTGGATTAAAACCTAAGCGACAAGCCATGACCCATAGCTCTGAGGCGTAAAGCACTTCTTTCTGGTGACAGTCGATGCCCCAAGGGTAGAAGATACAGTCCTGTCACTCACAATGAAGAGTACAACATGGGCGATCACTGTTACAACTTCCCCCAGGACGGCCCTTTATATTACTTCATTCTGCATGCTAGGACTTTAAACAACTGCTTTAAAACGCCACGCTCTGACTAAATTACAGAATCGTCCTTGCGTACGCCCCTGCATTAGTCAGGACTACACACTCTTCAGAGTGTGAATATTACCATCACGCCTTTAGGTGATAAAGAAAATGTCTCAGACTTAATGTCATTAAGAGTCGACCAGCATACTCTCTGCACTCAGAGTCCATATTTCAAGGTCTGCATCCACAACATGGCCACCCATGAGTCCACGATGAGAAAAGTTAAGGGATAGAAAGAAAAACAATGATGCGTCTCCAGACCGCTAAAGACGAGCATCAAAGTTTGATTTCACCTATTGATTTCAGTCTTTGACATAATTAGTCAATATTACAGATATCAAGGTCAAGATTTTCACAAAACATTCTTTACATTATTTAGGATGATTTTATGTTGAAATCCCCAAAAAATGACTTTAGCTGGGTTTTCACAGTAAGGGTCACAAACGTAAAAGAAATAATAATTTAACTGGTATTGATATTGACTACGGAAATTAATATGCAATGTAAATAAACGCAATCATAAGCACAAATGATCATCAAATAAGAAACAAAACCACTTCAACATCACACAGTACAATCTTTCTCAGCCGTTTACAATGTACATGACCTCCAATGAGCGCCAAAATGGTGTATATTTTACAACCCTGAAAGTGAGGTCGGGAACACAGTGGTTTCATTTCAAGCGTTTTAAAAGGGCATCTTTTTACATTTACTGCACAAGTACCTTGGCAACACTGTGAGGAGATAGAGAAAAGGAGAGATAGAAAGAAAGATAGAGAGACACCAGTCTCGCACAGATCCTCTGTCACAAGGTGACATAGCAGTTTGGTAATAGATGTGGGTGGATGAATTTTCTGTTCCATCTGCCTCCAAACAGATCTCAGCAATCTGGCAAGAGAAACACTGCAAGTCCCTGAAATCAAGACTTGGAATGAATTGCATGAACCAAAAATGAGATTCTTCGGTTTCATTCGAAGGTTAAATAAAAAAAGAAGTGTTTAATTAGTGACGAGATGACATAAAACTCATAATTTTAGAAGCCAATATACGCATTATTTAGCTAATTTAGTCTTATATCCTTTCCATTGTTAATGATGTGACCTGTCCACAAGAAAAGGTTTCCTGGCAACTGCTTAGCCTATGGAAATCCTTCCCATATTATTTTCTTTAACATGATGTATTCAAGTTTTATCACTTCTATGTTTTGCCAACATATAAAGTACCTGAGATATGCATTTACGGTTTCTTAAAACAGCCTTGACTGGTGTGAATGACCTCCAAATCTGGCAACCCATGACATTATCTTTATTATGTAAATAATAAAGAGTTTGCTGAGCTCTGGCATCCAGTTCAAACATGAGATAATATCTGCTTAAGACGGGAAAATATGCAACACTGCTTCTTTAAAAAAAATATATACATGTATATATTAAGAGAAAATATGATTTAATGTATAGCAATAGATTAGGGTCTGTAAAAAGCTTAAATATTAAATTGCAAATAATATCATGATTTTTTTTTTTTGCAGAAAATATTGTTATACACTTCTAGATAGTTTTTTAAGGAAATGTATTTTAATTTAAGTTAACAGGTCTACAGCTCAATAGGTAGTGCATTGCATTAGCAGTTCAAAGGTCATGGGTTAAATTCCCAGGGAACACACATACTGATAAATTTTAATACACCGTGTACCCTTTGGATGAAAGCATTTGGATGAAAATGTAAGTAAAAAAATGTAAATGAAAACTGCTTTAAGTGACATTAAAAATGACTGTCATATTAAATCTATAAATCTATCGCTGTTCCACATGATGTGGAAAAAAAAAAAATCAATCAAGTAGAAGCTACAAAAACAGAAGAAAAAAAACACTTCCAGGTGGTCAGATGACACAAGAAGATCAAGAGCTAAAACCACTTAACCAAATTGGAATCCATTCTTCTGAAATGAACGATGATAATCACTAAAAAGGCCACCAGGGTTGAACATTTCCGGTCTGCGGCAACCAAAAATGCAAGCGAAATGACACTATCGGCTGACACGCATCACCCCGATCTACAGGCCCGGAGCAAATTAAAGCATTAGGCAGATTCGCAATTCATAAAATTCAAAGGGTAGCAAACACTGAACGTGTTACAATTTGTTAGGGGAAAAAATAAAGGCTGATGATCTCATTCATGTGATATGTTAGCACAGAAAAAAGGAAATATTTATGTTTTTGCAGCATATATTGGTGCCAGGACAATCTGTTTTCCTTTCCTTACGTACATGTATATACATGATGCAATGTACATGAACTCAAAAATAGTCATGCCATTAAAATCTTTAATCATTATTAATCCAAGTATTAAATACAGGGAAAAACAAAACGATAAAAATGTCAAATATGCCAGCTCTAAAACGAGGTCATCACAACACAGAAAAGCACTTTGATGATCCGGATGGTCACCTACCTTCCTCTGGTTCCTCTTCCTCGGTGGGAGACTGCAGGCGGCCACGTGTCCCGGTCGCACACTCCGTGTGTTTTTGCAGACTCACCACTTCAAACATGGCATCTTCCTGGCTGCCCTTTCCTGTGCTCTACACACACACAGAACAAACACACTTGGTAAACAAAGCAGCACGACAATGGTGCATGGCAAATATCATCTCCATCTGCAAATACATCATCCCACTATTTTCATATAATGCTAGAGAAAGAACCTCAACCCTGGAGCTTAATTTTTTTATGGCACTTTTTGTCCATTCAGAACTTAACATTTCTTTAACATTTCTTTAACATTTCTTCTTTTGTGTCCTGCCCCCCAAGTTTTACACTAATTAAAACCACACAAATGTGATAAAAATTTAAGTTAAATTTTTTGGTAAACTGTTCCTTTAAGAGTCTGGTGTGATAGAGCGAAGCATCCAAACTTAGCTTCACCTTTGCCACTGCTTCAGGGGAAGCTACAAGTAAGTAATTACATGCACGGGAAGAAATCGAAACAAGTGCTGTTAAAAAAACAAGCCCTTTTTGAAATCAGCTGCTGATGTGGTTTGCTGGGAGCCAATCAGAGATGAGGATCGCACCTGTACCTTCGCACCAAACTCTCCCAGTGAGACCATTGCGTCTCTCACATTAACAGGCATATCCATTTTTAATTGCAAAGTAGATCTGTACTACAGTCGAAGAATGGTGTTTACAATAATTACACGCCAATCCCTCGCACATAACGAGCAGCGTAAACAAATACGAAATAATAAAATAATGCAAAGAACGGGTCGGGCCTATCACTAACGCCATAATATTATCTTTTAATTAGCTTTTAACTACAGCCCAGGCATTCGTTCATTCGGTGATAAGATAACTATGGAGGCAATCAGGCAGAGATGCAGCCTGCAAGCCCTAATTACTTCAGCATGATAATGAGCACCAGGCCTCCTATTAAGCAACGAATTATACAAAGCCTCCATTTGCCGCTTCACAGCATCCAGGAGTTACTGCTTCTGTTCACCCTTACAAAAGCGAAAGCTCTCTTTCTTAAATCTACAACCTGTCACTTTTCCCTCCATATCACAATCTTGGTTTGAAAAATAAGGTTACCTGCCATAATTTCAAGTCAAATGCCATTAAAACTTTTAAAATGTTTTTTAAATGTTTATTTAATGTTCAATAACAGTTATGTTGTATGCTCAATAACTTTAAACCACAAAAGTTTCAGAATGCAGCTTTAACATTTGCTTGCCAATTTAAAACCTATGATTGTTAAATCAAATCAAGCAGATGTTGGCAAACATTTTTTTGAGTGTTAGGAGTACCTGTTTGAGCTTCAGATAAAAGTTCTCCGAGAAGGCCTTCCTGCTGAAATACCAGAACCTCTCATTGGCTGGGTAGACCCTCACTAGCGCCTCCATGAGGAACCGAACAGGTTCTACAACTTCAGTCACGACCAGGTCCACAGCTACCGTCATGTACACCTGCTTATCTGGAGAGGAAAGTTCAGTCAATCATTAACTCAACCTTGCTGGAATATTTCAAGCGCTGTTAACCAAACTCAAAACTGACTCAGACCTCCAAAATGTGTAATGTAATGTAAATAATATTGTGCATCCTTTTTTCAAAAATCTGATCAAATCCTGGTATATAATACCAAACTCCAATATTATTTTTATTTGGGAACATGGTGTTGCCAACTTACAAATTTTTTAAAAATGCAGAACGATAGGAACTGTACATATAGTCTGTTTTTACCAACTCTAAGACTAAAGGACAAAGACAATTTGTGAACAAATGAAATACAGTCACTCACGCAGTACAAAAAGCAAATTGATCTTACACCAATATTGAAATTTTCTTAATCTGGTTATTTATCTTCATTTAAATGCATTTTGTTCAGAGAGCATACCTTGCAGTATTCTTTCATAGCTGAGCACTATAATTATAAAGTGAAAGTAAACTGTTGTGTGAAACAAACACATCAGTGAGAACCAGTGAAAACAAGCATGTCTCACACCGGGGTTTATTATTTCAATTAATGAGAAACAAGACCAGCAAAAGTTACAGATTTATGAGAGAGTGGCTGAAAACAGATTCCAATTACGATAAAGTCAAGCCAAAAATGGTGACGGGAGAAAAACGGAGAGGTAAATAATGGAATGTGGTGGACCCTATTAACACTTAGAAACGAACACAAATTCAAGCAAACTTTACTGCAAGTGTAATAAAATGCAGGCTTGAAATGAAAAACTCTTCAAATGCTTCAATGCTTACATTTAATTTAATCAATAGAAAACTAGTTTTCTTTCTAATTTTGACATATTTAAATAATCTTAGTAAAGACATTTTTTAAAGCCGATATCAACTTGCTCACAGGATCTTGGGTCAGGACTCACCTTTCGGTGTGTCTTCGTTAAGTGGCTGGAAAGCAGGAGTGTTCGGGTTCCAGGTCCCCGTGATCACATACGCTTTCCCATCAGCATTTTTCTCCATGGACTCCTTTAAGCACAAATTCAAGCAATTAGTCTTACGCATTCATATATTGACTACAGACCCTAACCTAACCCTAAATAAAGCAATTTAAATTGACTTCAACATTTTTACTGACATTAAAGAAACAGGCACAAATAATACACAAATAAGTGTTGAAAGTCCAAAATATATTTCTGCAATACAATCAAAGCTGTGTGTGTGCACTGGTTATAACACCTCTGAGAACTGAGAACAAACAATGCTAAACAGCTGTTTACATTTAGGTAAGGTAGAAAAATGTGTCAAAACACCAGATCTATGTTTATATGTAAGCGATGGAAACAGTACATTTCAACAGCTAATATATAAATAAATCAAATCCAGATGAGTCATCTGCTGTCCTTAAATTTAGTTATCGTCAAACTAAGCAAGTACAAAACACAATAAGTTTTGTTTTCAAGAGGAATTTAACACACATGTCACAAAAACTAAATCGTACACATTCATTGCATTTTTGGATTGCTGCATTAACAACAGAGAAAGAACATGACAAGATATTTGACAGCAAAGATATTGACAGTTTTGGGTACATTATGCAAAGATGAGATGTCATACTCGACTAAATGAAGCACAGTCATGGTGGATTTTTGACTCAGTCCTCATGAACCCAATTACGCCCGATTAAACTGCTAATTGAACGCTGCATGAAGTGCAAACCTCCACTGTTAAACTTGCTCAAGGGCCTCATGTAAAATTGCCAGACAAATAAATAATAAAAAATCCTGTATTTCCACTTAGTGTCTAAAATTGGCAACAGAATGAGAAATTTAAACTGTATTAGCACATCACAAAAGGGAAAATTAACATTGGATATTGGTCCCAAATGTATAAAGAGCTTTCTGGTGTGTCAGGTGTAATAAATAAACACAGATGAACTGAAATTAAAAAAAGTGTTTACCATGTCGAGAAGATGCATGTCGCTGTTTCGAACCTTTTGTCCGGGGCTGAGCAGCATTCCAAAGCACCTGGAACAAAACATGGTGAACATGAGGCGTTTAATGAATGTAAATGCATAAACTGCAAACCATGCCTAATTAATTATTTGAATTAATTCATTAAATCAAATAGAAACTGATGTGTGACTTTATTACCATGACAAAATTTGAAATGGTTTCATGATTGGTGCATGTAGGGCCTTTACTATTGTGACCAGAGCGCCATCAAGTGGTCACTTACAGAATCAAACTTCTTATACATTTCTAACTCTTACAACTATTTTCTTTCAAAAACTATCTTTAAAGTTTGCATTGCAAAACCCAAACTAAATTAAGACTGTTGGTGAGAGAAAGTTGACGCATTAAGGTATAAAAGTACATTTTGCATTTCATTTTCTTATGACATAACTAACCCTGACCTCTTTTTTGATTGTAAATTAACAGACAAAATAGTCTATGATATAACACACATTAAATGTTGTTTGTCTAATTTATGTGGCATATTGTTTTGTACTTTAATAATAAAAAAAAAAAAACATGACCGCAGTAACTTGAGCACAAAGCCTATCAAAGAATAAACAAATAAATAGCCACTTCCTGTTTCATAAGAACACAAGAAAGAAAAAATCTTCACACGGTCTAACTGCAAAACGTAAGGTCATAAATAAGGCAAGTCCTTTAAAACCTAATTCTCCTGCAATTTGGGACAAACAAACAGCCTTCTTATCCCAGAATGCACCTCTCTATCACCAGCTCCTTGTTGGCCATTTGCTGGACGGTGACCACCACCTTTTTCTGCACACCTTGCCGCAGCTTAAAGTAATACTTATCTCTGTCTTTAGGGACAGGGCTGAAAAACATAAAAAAAAAGAAAAGATTGTTTTAAAATCTCATTCACAACTAACCAACCCAGCAATATAGGAGAACTGAAGGTTCCTCAGAAGTGACAAACCTAAAGTTTCCTTTTCCATCATCTTCTCTCACTTCTAAAGAAACTGTGAAAGTGAAGATATCACCGTCTGGGGACAGAGGCAACGCAGAGTCTCGCATGTCTGTGGCAGCTTTTGACAACCGCTTGAAGGCTGTTTGGAAGCTGTAGAGAATACGGCTAACCTAAATAAAGAAAGGATGTTCAGCTTCAGACATCCGTGTTGAAATACTTCCTTTTTTTATTTAAGAATGAATTTGCACTTTTATGTCTACATAGACAGCATACAGTGAGGTATAATAAAGGTATAAAATACTATTATACAAAGGTATAATAAGAGGTATATAAAGTTTACAAATGAGATGAAGTGAAGCAGTAACTCACAGCCTCTTTGATATGGCAGGAGAAGACATGGATTTGAAAGTCCTCAGAGCTTCGACAGCTCTCAGTCAAGGAAAAGCAGTCGCTCTCGATAGAGCCCTCTTGTCCCCGCGCACAGAACAACACTTTATAGATGGGAAAGGATGCGATTTCTGTTCCATTGGCTTGGTCGACAATTCTACAGTAACACAAGCATAAATGACACAAACTTATGGAGGGTTGTAACAGCATACAAACCGATAAACAGGTTTCAGAAATGTTTCAAGAATGAACAAGAACAACTTTATACTGAACTGCTCAATGATTTTAATGATTACCAGATGATGCACTAAGAGCAAGATATTTGCAAAGAACAAAACTTTAGTAAATGTTTTATGAGGAGGCTACTTTGTTTGAAATGCACAATTAACAGAAAAAGTAATAATGAAGCCCCACCCTTAAACCTAACATTCACTGATGCAAAAGCAGATCATACTAAAACATACAAACGAGATTGTACAAATTCATATAAATTAGCCACCTTGTAATATAGTTACAAATTGTTATAAGATTGCATTAGACTTTTGCATTAGACTGAAACAACATATTATTCAAATAGCTTTTTGCCAGTGTTTCTTTCTTTCTTTCTGTCTGGTGATATAACTAATGACCCTTCAACAGCTGCGATGCGCATCTGAGTTTGCAAGTGTAATTTTAGAAATGGTTCAGAGGAGAGCGAAATTTTCAACCTGACGTATATGCCAGTTCTTGAGAAGAAAAAAAAAACACGGTGAGAAAACAGAAGTGCTACATCACATTCTGAACCTGAAAGCAGGAGCTAAAGGCAGCTCACATCACAGTTGTGTTAACATAGAAACACACAGACAACGTGGGAGAAAGAATAGACAAGACACATTTTCCACTGCCAGTCTTGAGAGACATGTGAGGTGTGCTGTTATATACAACACAATGGGGTCCAACAGTATAAGACCCCACATTTAAAACGTAGATATTAAAAGTGTGACTGACCGGACGCAGCCTTCTAGACCATTGGGCACATGTAGCATGACAGGGATGGGACTGGCACTCTCTGCCCGCAGGGTGGCCATGGCTTTCTGGGCTTCGATCTCATTACGAGGGCCTTTCACCCATGTGCAGCCCAGATAGGAAAGTTTCCTGAACAGAACGCTGTCCTCTTCTTGTGCTGTTGAACCGCCCAACATGTCCGCTGACACTTCTGTGGTTACAGATACTGAGAAATCAATGTTTTTATCATTCAATATTTTGAACCATGTATAACAAAGTCAAAAGACAGAAGTGTCAGAAGTTTGTGTTTATCTAAAGAAAGGAAGTCATATACAGCTGGGATGTCATGAGAGTGAGTAAATTATAAGAAAATGTCCTTTAATGTAGCAAGTTTGTGACATTGACTGCTAACTATAAACAACTTGCATTTACACTGTGTTTAAATCAGACACATGCAGCCCGTCACAACGTGTCAAAACTAAACCGCTCCTATTTTAATCCACAACTCTGGAAGCGCCCATCTGTGACACAGTTTAAGGACTTCTGACGTAGACTAAAGCAAAGATTCAGTATAGCTGCGACTCAAACAATACACTTTAAAGACTTTAACAAATGCAAAGGTAAAACAATTGCTGTATCTGTAAGTGTCAATTCTTCTAAATGAGGAAGTTTGTGAGAGGTGAGGAGGAAGTGAATGGTTAAAGCCCCCACCTACTCAAGCGCTTGGTAACAAGAAGCAGTCACAATAAAAGGAGCTGGCATCTGTGTCTAAAAGTGCAATTTTGATCTCATTTGACTTCAAATAAATACGTTAAGTCATTAAAAATCAATTATGTTTTGTCTGATTTTTATGCTTTTTGAAATGTATAAAGGTCTGATTTAGACCCATGAAATAACCACATGTTATAACCCTTGGCACTGTCATTATATGATTAATACTCTCCAGCCTTCATCAGCATGGCAATATATTAGTATGAAACACACCATGTGGAGATGTATCCAGGTTTAGACTGGGTGGTCTGATCTGAGAGATGGATGCTACACGAGCCTCTTGACTTCTTGATTCTTCGGTAGGTCCTGGTCCGTCACCAATATCATCCAGCACCTCGTTCATCGCCCGCTCCAACTGCTCACTGCCATTTAATGACATCTGAAAGAGAGTTAGAGCACAGATTATATATATCTGCAGCAGCATACTATTACATTAAAGCAAACGGTAAAATTTTACATAGTATTCACAACAGAGATTATTATAGAAACAGATGAATTATTATTAGCAGGGTGAAGAAAAAAAAAAACCTTGAGTTTGGGCCTCCCCTCCGAGCTGGAGGGGGAGCCCGCAGCGGTGGGCTGGACCAGCACAAACTCCTCACTGGTAACTGTGGACACAGATTCAGTGGATCCGCTTACTCTGCCAAGGGAGGAGCTGTCATCCATGATAGCCTGGGACAGTCTGCCCACTGCGACTGCTCCTGCAACCCTGCAAACCAGACGGACTTGTCACACTGGATACATGGTATGTTATCATTTGAAACTGCATTTAGAATGCAATAATGATACTCATTTCAGCTGAAACTGAAAGTTTAGGGGAAAATAATTTAGTGAAGACTTCCCTGTTCTCATCATTTCGCAAAAAAATTCCACAACTTCATCTTTTGCTAAACACAAAAGAAGACATACTGAAGAATGTTGGTAACTAAACAACATTGGCTCCTATTGTCTTTTGCCGTATCTTAAAATATCATCTTTTGTGTTCCACAGAAGAAAGAGTCATACAGATCTTAAAAACATGAAGGTGAACAAATTATAAGTTATTTTTTGGGAAGGAAGGGTTTGTATTGATTTTACAACAATTTGGACACACCTACATGTGTAACTAAAAACATCACAGAGGACAAACTCAAGACTAAACTGCTTCATTGACATATAATGCTGTGTTATCTGACGATGATAACAACCATATAGAGTCATCACACAACATTTCTGCTGATTCAACAAGCAGGTTTTAGTTGATCAAAGTATCATCTGCCCAAGCTGCGAGATCTATACCCGAATTCACTGGAATCTAACCATATCCACCGCTTCTGTTAACACCTAGCGTGAAACCACAATGCGCAAAACATATAACAAGTTTCATAACATGGTGATAACCAACATCAGCAACTGCAGTTAACACAACAGTGTGTCCCTTTAGTCCACGTCAATAAAAGGGCCTTAACAAACACAGATCCACGCAAACACACAGCAGTCATGTGGCCACATCATTCTTGTTTAATTACAACCATTGAAAAATGCACAAGATAACGCTAACAGAGACGTCTTGTGTTAGGCCACCATGGTGCAGCTGATTGTCACCAGTTCTGCGCTTAATTTAAATAGAGAACATGCTCGGCTTATTTGCTAAACAATATAAAACATTCAAATAGTTGCAAAGCGGAAACTGCATGAAACAGAGGAAGTTTGTTAGGCAATTATAAACGTGACGGGAATTATATTGGTATAAGCTAGTTACGTTAGTACAAGGACTGCTACTTTAAATTTCTAGTAATGAATTTTAGTTAAAAGGGATAGTTCAACCAAAAATAAAAAATCATGTTATTTCATTTATTCATCCTTAAGTCATTCTAAACCTCTATTATGACTTTCTTCTGTGGAATAGAAAATATCAAGATATTTTGAGAAATATCTCAGTAGTTCATACAATGGAAGTCAATGGGGGTCAATGTTGTTTGGTTAACAACATTCTTCAAAATATCTGCTAGAAAATTATAAAATAATTTTTGGGTCAACTTTTATTAAAATGCAAAACTTATTTATTAATACATTTTGTAGATACCAAACAATGAGTAGGATTGATATTATAAAATATATTATAACCATAAAAATATATATTAATAAAAGTACTAAAACAAAATCAAATAATTCAATTCAATTTTATTTGTATAGCGCTTTTCACAAAGGACATTGTATCAAAGCAGCTTTACATGTAATAACAGATAGCAGTCAGTGGTCAGGGATTCAAAAAAACTCTTTAAGAGAGAAAAAAACCCTGACATGACGTGTTATAGTTGCAATCCGTAGCATGTGCAATCCGTAATAAAAACATCTATAACTCGCTATGCAGTTTACAGGATACAGAGACATACATTGTAGGATACAGAAATTACACAGTCTTCAAAAAACATTCCAAATAGACGTAATCTAAACTTAAAAATGCACAATTTCCTCTATTCGGCAACATTCACTACTACGTCATTAAGTTTTATCCAGAAGCATAGTGAGGAAAACAGGCCTACTGTACATACAACTGCAGAGAAAACTGGTGCAGTTAACTTACGCTGGGCGTGCATCTGCCACAATGCCCACATACACACACACTTCAGCCCATAAGCAAGAGAAACAGGCTTTAGAAACAACAGTTCATCTTCTGTGCTTGTACTTTCTGTATTACTCACACCCATCGCTTAAAACACAGGCAGACTGGTTACATTAACATGACAAACAAAAAAGAGCCAAGGTTGCCCTGCTGCCCAAGATTAAAAAAAACAAATGTTAAGACCTCTAAACACTTTGATAAAGGTTATGAAGTTATTCAATGAAAGAGGATAGTTCACCAAAAAATAATGATTCATCTTTTATTCATTCCAAATCTATATGACTTTATTCTGCAGAGCACAAAACAAGATTTTAAAGAATGGTAAACAAACAACATTGGCCTTTATTGACTTCCATTGTATGGACACAAAACCATTTCTCAAAATATCTTATTTTGTGGTTTACAGAAGAAAGACTCATATGCAGGTTTTGAACAACTTGAGGGTGGATAAATGATGACCCAATTTTTTTTGTGGGTGAACTATCCCTTTAAGGCCTGCCATGAAGTAACTATGGGCAACTTTGGCCAATGACATCACCCAGCAGAACAGAAGGAGAATTCTTGGAAGGAATAGAGAAATTTTATAATTGAGAAATAGGTACAAAGGGTGTGCTATATTCTGACTGTAGTAACGGCTAAAGGGTGTTGTTGAGCAGACTTACAAGTCCTAATTATATTCTTAATACTTTGGGATAAACACCGTACTGATGATCCTCCTTATTTCTCAGGAGTAATTATAACAGCCCACTTGTTACTGTAAGTCTGACGTCATGCACCACCGTTTCTGGGTCCAAATGCAAACAAATGCAAATCAGATGCCAAAGCCCAAGAACAGAAAATGCTAAAATACTGATTGATTTATTTCTTAATTATGAATGTGAGATATGAATAAATAGTGTCATAAACAGCTGTTTAAACACTAGACAGCATCTAGATGAACAGATCAGAAACCAGGAAATGAATTATAGGTCATATAAAGGGATTTCTGTTGATTCATTGTTGTACTTAATAAGTCATCTTCAACAACTACACAGTTTGTCCCGTTATTCTCAAGTTAAACAAGTTTTGACAGTGAAAGTCATCTGCAAAGTTTCACATCACACAGGTGAAAGGTTCACGGCTCTATGTGATGTGACGGTTAAACAAACCGACATGTTTGTTTAACCATTGTGTGCCACTTCAAACATTAGCAAACCAGATCATACAATCTAGAGTTCCTGAAATCTTACTGCACATTATGTATATTACAATATTTTTACATTAGTCTTTTTTAGTAGACGTGTTTGTGACTTGTTAAACAGGTTTTAATTTCCCATACGTTACCCAGCCAAACCTAATATCCTGCTGCCTAAATACAACCAGATGCAAATACAACATAAACAACATGCTAAATAGGCAATTCCATGCAAATCTCAACCTGACCATAAAAGATTACGTTTTTACCAAAGGTTTTTACAATACTGATAGTACAGATGTCAATATTTGGTGGTTTAAATACCCATGTGAGGTCTCTCTTACAGTTTGTAAAGCATTTTTTATGTTTAAAGCCTGATTTATCATAGTCAGGTACAGTAAAATACTATTTTCAGAATTGTCATATTCATAACAGTCCATATTCCTCATAAATGGACACATTAAAATAAAATTGCTTCTGGTTTGTGCATTTTAATTCACAGAAATCCTACAAAGTAGGACTTTATCAACGGGGATTTAGTAAAATATAAACAGAAGGTTCAATATATTGGTAATAAATACATACAGTGACCATTTATATTAAGTTTTGATTGAAAATGTCACAACACTGGAATAGCCAAAATGCATAATTTATGCATACTGTAATGATGCTTATTAAGTGTCAGAATGTCAAATACGGCACACAAACACATTAACCGAAAACCAGGAATACTTCTAGCTATCTATTTAAACATGAAAAAATAATATAAATAAAGAAAAATGTCCACAAAGCAACAGTATAGTGAGGCAGTAAAGCATAATAACACACAGGAAACGAATCCTTAAAGGGTGTATAAACGTTTTACATTACTGACGCTATCTTTCACCACACACACATACTGTACACAGATACACGATAACATCTTGTTACAGCTGTCTATGTAGTCAAAATCTAAAGCGAGTGTGTGCTGTCTTTACTGAAGCTAGTCAGTTAGCCAGCTAGCCACTGCTAGTCAACAATTAGCTCGTTTTTCTGTCACTTTAACTTTAAACGTGCACTTATGACCGTTAAAAGCTTGAAGAAAATCCCGTACTAAATAAACAGAACAAACCAGGGCTGGCTGTCTGACGTAAACGCGTATAATGCCTGTTATTTCGCTCTTGTTTTGAGTTTCCTGAGAGGGTGAAAATCAACTTACTTGCTGTGAATCTGTCAGCTGAGCGACGCGCGTGCACACGCAGAAACATCCGCAAACCTCATCGGCGCTCGCGCTGCTTTCACATGGCGCAGGCGACGTCATCGCCGCCGCTGGACGGAGCCACGCCCCCTCCGCAAACCTGTGAGTCAGCAGCGACGCAGGTGACTTGTGATGTTTCACCAGCTGTTGTTTGTTTTATTTAGGTGTTTTATAGAAAAGGGTAATAATGCTATAAATAAAGCTGATATAAGGCATAATGTGTTGTTTTGGTATAGGCTACGAGTGTGTTTGTGAGGTAAACGTGTTAGAATCTTGCATTGGCTGCCATTTCTTCATTATTCGGTCCAAATATTATATTTTTGAAAACATTTTAAACTTAAAATTTCTTAAAATATGAATGTAAATATCTTTATTTGCATTCAGATAATGTGCAATTTTTTTAACAGACCATGCATGCAATAATAAGGATTCTTTATTTGAACATCACAACCTATACAAACCAAAGTACGTCAAGCCATATTTTTATGTACTTTTATGTATTTTTCTTCACATGGAACATGATGTGCCAGCTTCTATCATCAAATCCTTGTCATTGACAGATTAACTTGATTTGTGAACAAAACAACTACAGTGTAAAGGTTTGCAAGCATCACAAATGTGCATGAACTAAAACAGCTGAATTGAAATATTACATTAAAAATGTAGACATACAATAGTGAAACACATAACTCTAACTAAACATTGTAGTTAAATCATGCTTACAAACAAGCACAGAATACATTTAAATGTAATCCAATTCATTTAGGCTATATTGTGTATTTGTGTGTCATAAAGAGAAAACCTTCAACATCGTTGAAGAGTTGAAAAGTAAAACATTTATAGTGATTCAAAACATTTAAAACAACACATGAATATATATATATATTACCCAAAACATCTCACATACACAGTTGCCTGGATCTCTCTATTGTGTGATAATATGTTACGACTGGACACTGTGATCTTGCATAGAGAAAACTGCTCATTAAGAAAATGTTACTGTTTTTTCGTTTAGTTACCATTCGTGTCCTATTACAAATTGCTTTTTAATCTACATGATACAGATATACAATACTTATTCATAGGTGTTAAATAGCCCTCATACATTAGCCCAGTAAAGGAAGCCCACATGTTAAAATATTCGAAAGCGCTCTTTCAGCTGTGGTTGAAGGCCACTTACTGTAAAAAACTATTGAGCCCTTACCCTATTCACAACCTTTAATAAACAAGTTTAACCCTTGTAGTCAGAAAGAACAAATTCTGCATCAATCTGTATAAAAACATTATTTATTTTTATATGGATCTAATGGTAGACAGTAAAAACAGTCCAAATCCCCATTTTCAGAGCCCAAACTTTACAGCCCCCATAGTGGTGTATACCACAGCTGAGGCATTAGGAGCCGGTTCATTAGACAGTACGTCACTGATCAGACATCAGTACTGATGGCACACGTGTGGGAGCAGATTTCCGGTCTCATTCGGGAGCTCATCGATGCACTGTATACAGAGGGAAGAGTGAGAGATAAGGACGGGCTGTCGTAGTGGGCCGGCATGTATGTGATCCGTTCCCCTCCATTCTGTGTTTCGTCCATGGTGCGCATATAAAGCGGGGAGCTGTAGGGGGAACAGGTAGGGCAGAAGCTCTGTGGCGGTGTCGGTACTGGTGACAGGGAGACCGGGGTCGCCCCGTCCACCCTGAATGTGCTGCATGTGTTGCAGGCGAACTGTTGTTGTGGACAAACGGCATCTGTATCCGATTCGTTCTTCTTACAGCAGTAATACTGAGAAACAAATAATGTCATACAGTCATCAAATGATAGATAGATAGATAGGTAGGTAGGTAGGTAGGTAGGTAGGTAGGTAGGTAGGTAGGTAGGTAGGTAGGTAGGTAGGTAGGTAGGTAGGTAGGTAGGTAGATAGATAGATAGATAGATAGATAGATAGATAGATAGATAGATAGATAGATAGATAGATACTCACCTGAAGTCGACAATAACAAAGTACTACAATGATACAGAGGAGTATCACCGTTGCAAGAATTCCTCCGGTTATAACAACAGTTCCAGCTGTCATTCGACCAGATCTCCATTAAACTCTAGGGGCAAACAGAGAAAAATTGTGAAAATGAGCCCACTTCTGCATGCTTCTCTGACCACATAAAGGTTTATAGTGATGTGTGCATAAAGCAAGTAAATCGTCCACAAGATGGCGCTGTATTATCAACAATAGCAAAAAATTCATTATTTAAATTCAAAATGTTCATGTTTTACTGTACCTAGATTTTTAGATGCATATAAAACCTAATGCAACACTGCTTAGAGAATGTTGTTATATACGTTTTTCAGCACAATGCAGTATGTCTGCTAGGCAGGGTTGCCAGATCTGCATAACAAAAACCAGCCAAATGGCCAGTCAAAACTAGTCCAGTAACCCTAGCCCAAATACCAAAACTCCACTCAAATACCTACTGTAAATTACAAAATATACAGTAATTGTTATACATTAGATACATTCTTTCTTGAAAGTCAGAATATAGTAGTAATCATAAACAGAGTCTGTTTTTATGAACTAAATGACCTTCCTCTAAGATTGACAGATCTGAACAAAAGATGATGATGAACAAAACTGCTTTAGGAAAATACAACCTGCGATGACAAAAAAGTAGCCTAATTCCATGGGAAAACTGCGGATTTGGCAACCCCGGGCATTCTCTTACGGCAAGTTCTCTTTAATAGTCTTGTTTGTAAGATACAGTACCAACACAACAAGCTGTATCATTTTAGATAAATCATACAAGTTTTATAAAAATGTAACACTTAGCATTAGGAATTTGTTAAGGATAGTAACTGTGATGATGTGATGTCATAGGCACAGCTGATGGAACCAGAAGACAACATAGTAATCTTCCAATTTGCCATTTCCTGTTTGTGGTCTCCAGTGATTTTATTCAACGAAATCAAATCCAGTTTGGCCAACACATTCACATTCTGCTTCCCAGACCTCCCGCACTAATCAAGCTCCAGCCTTCAGGGAAATGATTAGAACAAGCGTAACAGATAACAATAAACCACAGAGTAAGTCTCACCCAAGCCAACATATAAACTGACACGTTACATCAGAGAGACTGATACACGCTGTAGATTAAAACAGATGGACAGACAGATCAGTTGTCAGATATGTCCATTCCATTCACGTGTGCTGACAGGGGAAGTGTTGGGTGCAGGATGACGTTTGACTAAAAGTGCAGGTTTGATTAAGGAAAGACAGATGGGCAGACAGACAGACACCCAAGCTACGCAAGCGAGGCAGACAGATAATCAGACAGACCGACAGACAAGCTAAAAGGCAGAAAGATTATCAGACACAGAGAGACATATACCTCTAGCAGATTTTATTAAGGAGAGATGGCTAGCTGGATAGCCAGACAGACAGACAACACTTTATCAAACATAATCATACAGACATATGGACAGATTGACACCCAAGCCAACATATAGTATAAACTGACTTGTTACACCAGAGAGACAGATAATCAAACATAGACAGACAGGCAGATTATCAGACATAATCAGACAGTTAGAAAAATTAACATCCAAACCAACATATAAATTGACATTTTACATCAGAAAGACATACAGACAATTAGATAGACAGGTAGATAATTAGACAGGCATACAGAAAACCAGACAGATTATCAGAAAGATAACCACACAAACAAAGAGAGAATGACAGAGAGACACCCAAGCCAACATAATTATAAACTGAAATGTTACATCGGAAAGGCAGATACTCAAACAGATAATTAGACAGACAGACAATCAGATAATCAGACAGACAGATCGGCAAGCCAGCAGACAGTCAGTATCATTGCTGACAGTGGTAGTATCAGGTGCAGGATGAAGTTTGACCAGCACTACAGATCTGATTAGAGATCTGCTCTAATGAAATGTTCTCATAAAGGGGAATAATGAAGTCTTACAGCAGTGTGACAGAGACTTTGAGCACACCTGCTTCCACATCCACACCCCCCTCTCTCTTATTTGATCTATTCATGCCCATCTCCTACACCCTCAGACAAAACCTATCATGCTGTGTGCAAAATTACATCTTGACCTTAACAGTCCAATAAAAGTAAAAGTTTGATGATTGATTAAGGCAGAATAAAAAATCTTTACTCCACTGTCTATAAAATAAAATAAAATAAAATAAAATAAAATAAATCAATGTCATATCTCTCCATATCACATCCATATATCTCATACTGTTTTAGCCAATTTCAGATTTTTATACTGCAGCACTTATAATGTTATTTTATCTATGTGGCATTTTTTACTAGTAATATTAAAGCATTCTGCTGCTGGTGCTCAAAGTACAAGCCATAATAATTTAAGGTCGGCTGTAAGCACAATGTATATTTAATATTCCACCGGTTTTAAATTCATCTATGATGATGACTGGAAGGCAAACATGTGCGCAATTATCATTATACCAACAGCGGTCAGGATACGCCTCTCCAGCTCATGGCTGGGCCCAGATTTTACAGCAACAATACAACTACACAATACTGTTTCAAATCCTCTTGCCTGCCTGAAGGGATTTTTGCAACACTGATAAGATGTTCGACTGCAAGAGGGAAGCTAACACAAGCATCTGTATTCTGACAAACCTGCAAAACTCAGCAGAGATATTAAACTATTAATGAGAAGTTATGAATTATTATAAGTTGCCTTCTCTGCATTTTTAGAGTAAGGTTGAAGTGTTTAAAATGAAACATAGTGGGTGACAAAATCTGCCATCATTTATTCGCCCTCATGTTATTACAAACCTATATGAATTTATTTTTTCTGCAAAGATATTTTGAAGAATGTTGGTAACAAAACAAAAATGACCCCCCCCCATTGACTTCCATTGTATGGACACAAAACCACTTTGACAGACATTTGTCTGCTTTTGAGTTCTTAAACTTGAGTTATATATTCTGCCTCTCGTCTCTCGGGGTGTAAGAAGCCTATTGGCTCTCCGCACTACGTTGTCGATCTGAAGGACAGAAATGTGATTCATGGTCCACAAACTAATGTCATTTCAGTAATTCTGTTACAGGCAGATCCAGCTGGCTATTTTATTCTAGCTTGCAAATGTTTACATCTGTATGTTGAACAGATATTCAAACTACATGAGTCAATGATCTTTGCCAAAAGACATCTGAATGTAATAAAAAAGGTAAAGAACATTTTGTAAAAAATTAAAATATAACCTTGATTTCTATTTCATACTGACTGAGGAAGGTTATGTCAAGTTGATGGATGAAAAAATGGATTATAAAAAATGATTTATAACTAGATTCAATAATGAATCCATAAAGAATTGTATTCTACTTAAAATAAAACATGTTAAATCCTATATACAGTATTGTAAGAAACAAACATGTCCTTTAAAAATTAATACTCTGTTCCATCTCTCTATCACTATCTGTAGTATTCATTCAGAACACATATGTTCTCCACAATCCCATAATGCATTTGCTTGTAGCCTGGGGGTGCACGTGGCGGCAAGGCCAGAGCTGCACGATTTATAGATGCTTCATATAAAAGTCCCATTCCAAGGTCAAAGCATGCTGTATTACAGAGCCGTCTCCAGTATCAGACAAGCCCAAAGGCACAATAACCTCTTTAATCAGCATTTTACAAGAAACAAGAATTTTATATCACAGGTATAGATTCTCTATGGCCCATTTCGATAATGTGCGGGTCATCAACATCAAATTAAAGGTATATTTATCTACTAATAATTCTTAATATTATTTAGTTATTCACTTCTGATGACCAATTCCAAATGGCTATAGAGGGTCTAAGGCAACATGTCATCCAAACTGCTCACAGTATTAGCTGTTGGGTATTTAACTCAGAAAGACTGGAAAGCTGTTCACTGTATTAACCAATGATCAACCTCAAGGGACTTACATGAACAAACTCACAGTGTTTGTGCCAACACGATGATCTTTGTAAAACTAAAATCTTATTATAGCACATTTAACTCGATAAATAATGAAAAATAGACGAGTCTGTGAGTCGATCCAAGATAGAAACTGAAGCCCTATTCTTAAACTATTACATCTGGTACATAAATACGAAGAATATGTGAACGATTGAAATGAAAAACACATTTACTGTATCTTAAAATGTTGTATAGATAACATAAAATCTGGATTAACCTTGGTTTTAAATCCCCCTCTTGTAAAGCAATCTACCAGGAATACACATAAATTTGTGATGTAACACACATCATTCATCATTGTATAGCTGCAGCATATTCTTCACAGCACATTTCCCCTCAGAATCACCTTTGCGAGTTTACAGTAAAACCCTTCATTTCAATAATTTACAGTAGCACTCCTGCAACAATCTTCTTCCATCACTGGAGACTTTTATCCAGGTACACAGGTTGGGTTCACCCAACACCCTCTGGAAAGCACTTTCTTCTGCATGTTATCTGACACAATTCATCTGTAGAGAATTCAGCTGGCCGTAAAGCCCAAATGCAATCAGAGCAAAGTCTCCCTTGTGATTGGTGCATAAAGAGCTGTACACCCCATCAAACTGTATGACAACATAAGCAATATAGAGAAAAAGATCTATAATGGGATTAAACCCATCCACATTGTGATTTCAGCAAGCAGGACATGTTTTTTGGATTAACATCCTTGTAGATCCAGGGAACATTATTCATATCAACCAATAAGGTTTTAGGGTTAGATTTAGGCTAAGGTTCTTATGCTTTATAATCATTTATTTTCATTTTTTTGTTTGGTATGTAGATTTGAAACAAAATATGTTGATCCAGGAACATGTCATTTACATGGGATATGGGAGAGCATATCTAGACTATTATTGTCCAGGAAACAATATAGACTTCACTGAGAAATTGAATGTTTTTACATACACTATATGGTGCAAGTTGTCACAATTAACCTGCTAATAAATAACCTGTATTGTCTTATAAGCTAAACAGTAATTATTTTTAAACACAAAACAACTCAAAACCACTAAACAACAGAATGAAACACATATAATACTTTTGTTTGGGTCAACAAAAACTAATCAATTAACAGTATGCAATTAAAATTACATGCTGACTCTTGACTTATTGTGTGTGGTTTCGTTGTGTTCCCAAGAGCTATTCAAGTAACACAACACAACAGAAATACACACAACTACTACTAAAGGGAATAATCATTTGTATAAGTGGACTTGTGACTTTTTTAAACCAAACCTTATAGCTATAGCACATATCTTGTGATAACTATTCTCGGTTCCTCTACAATATTAGTATAGTTTTAGTTACATACAAAATCATACAAATCACATCCCATACCATGTGCGCTCGTAGACGACAAACGTACAAACATGTCTCATTAAACGTGTTAAAAGATAGCATGCTTACAAATGAAGAAAAACATACAATTTATTATATTAAAGCTAAACAAAAAACAGTCAATAATCTAAAAAATCCAAACCTACCTTCGCGAAAATGTCTACCGGTGAGGAACACGAGCGCATCCGATTATTTCCACACAAACGCGACAAAACTTGTTCTCCAGACCCAAGATCTGTGGGTTTACATGTTTGGTTTTCACAAGCTTGTCCGATGTCGATTCAAGTTGAACAGTGATGGCGAAAGGAGGAGTTCTTCCCGGCGCTTCCAGAGAGGACCGACGGAGACAACGGATCTCTTTGCGCGTTCACAGAGCGCGCAACCATTAAAGACATCATTTCAAAAGACTGAGCGTTTACTTGTTTCACATAAACAAAAACAAAAAAAACAAATAAACAAAACTTACGATAAATAAAAATATTAAGGCGCTATTCACAGTCAAAGGTTTTTAAAAAACTATTCGTTTTCTTACCTTTTTTACCTTCACCTTTCCTCCACTTTTCCTCCACAAAGAGAGTTCTGTGACTGTAAATGGTTCTTAATGAAACCCTATACAGCCAAAAAAACTTTTAGAAACCCAATTTATTTTTGTCTTAAATTTTACTCTGAATATAAAGGTGTAAAGATAAAACGGCTATTGTAAGTAAAGATCATTTCGTAACAAATCGTATAACATATAATGTGTCAATACCATGTTTGCTGTATGATAACACAGGAAAGGAGACTGGGGCTAGTTGTCGCACTTTTCGTGTTGTTCAAGTGTTTTATATACAAATAGTTGTTTAACACTTGCATTATTATTGCTCAGGAAAACCCCAAACAAAATGACTGTTCAACTGTTCTATTCAACAAAAAAATGTAACAGGTGTTTGAAACTTGAATTTTTTTAGGTTTTAAGGTAAGTTTGAAGTTCTTTGTTTGAAGTTCTTGTGACTTCCCCAATGTGACAACTAGCCCCGGTCCGCCATAAACTATGGGTGGGAAGATTTCTGTAGATTTCTCCAAATTTAATTTCCCTATCATGTCCACAAAGTTTTGTAATTCTTCATACCATCAACATATCATTTAATTTCCAAGAGGTACAACAGAAATACCTGGAGGTAGGAGAACAGCAGGTCTCTATGGTAACCAGTGGCATCAGTAGAAAGGTCTGTGAGGGTCAGTTAACCAGGGTAATATGATTTGCTATGCAGCAGTGTGCTTTAATTCGATCCCTATTAGAGCTCTCCTCCCTCATGCATTTTCAAATCTGGGGCATAAATCATTGTGTCATCTGGGTCGTGAGGAAGGTGCATCACAAAATACTGTTTATCAAAGCATTTGGTCCCATACCGATCTGACAACCGAAGGATGTTTGGTTCTTCTGGTCTGGTTAAAAGCCTAAGTGTGTCATTTTTTCAATGACAAAATGCTTTCTGTCTTCCTGGAATAATATCCAGATAAGATGCATCTGATTGAATATTACTTAGTCTAACCTTAACAGCCTACCAGCTTTATTGTTAGAATTGGTTCATATTGCTATAAGATTTGATCCTTATTTAATAGTCATTATTTAATATTAACAGACTGTCACATGTAAAATAATAAACATAAGTGGCTCTTTAAAACTGAGTCATTGCCTTGTTTTGCTTATCGACTTCATCTTTCATTATTGGAGTAGGCAGAGGTTAGCGAAAGATATTACAATTCATCAGCTGGTAGACACAGCGTATTATAAGCTTGAAGAAACAGGGAGCAGAAAGCCTGGCCTGCGTTTTGACTGCATGTGATTTGATTTTCCGGTTCAACTTTATAAAGACTGCAAAAGAACGAATGCTGACGTGGGTTTACATTTTTTAAATAAAAGCAACTTGTTTGTGAAAGTCACAGACTTTAAAGTTTTCTTTTATGGACTTCTGTTTAAAAAAAATAAATGAATAAAAATGTTGAATATTTACAGTCTCCTGGTGTCTGTATCCTATGAAGGCATGTTATGAAAGCGCTTGAAAACATGACATGTTGTTTGAGTAATTTAATATTTTCTCATGCTCACTGGGGCGAGGATCCGCCCACGATATTGTCTGATTAAAGAGAACATTGCAAATGCAGAAAATAAGGTAGGTGGAATAAATTACAGGTATACGGATTATTCAACCAAAGCAGCTCAGAAGATCATAAAAAGCTTTGACAGTGTCTGAAAACCTTTTGCATGATTGCTTGACTGTGCTGCGGTGTCAGTTGTTGACTTTTGCATCCTTTTTTAATCATTTACAATTAAATTTAACTGCAGTTTGGTCTTCGTCTGAATGTTTTTTCTGTTGCTCGTTCTCTAGTATAGCTACTGGCAAAACAATGTCCAGTGTGTTAACATTCCTTCTTTTCATTTAAGCAGTTTTCATTCACGAAAAATGTTTTAGTTCGCATAAAATAAACAGAAGCAACTGACCTTCCTTTTTTTATAAAATGCTTATTTCTTAATAAAGTAAAGAATCTGATCTCAGAACAAGGAACCTTTACAACAAAAATAAAACACAGACAACTAACAGTTTCCTGTAGTCCATAGTCCAAACACACGAGGAATATAAATAAAAAACAACCCACTACCCAACAGATATTATGGTAACAAGAACAAATACATATCTGCTCATAATTGTCCTCTGCTTAATAAATGTCTTGGAATCGGAATCTTTAAGATGTTTCTATAGCAATAAAAGAACAAAAATGATTTAAGGGCAGAACAGGTTTCAAACACATGTACATACGCGCTGGTCAGGGTTTCTTCTTAGTGCACCACTGTTGAAGGACGAGTGGTGAGCCGGAGAGCCGAGCGGCCGGCCGCAGAGCGAATGGAGATGCGTGATGCTGAAACAGAATGTTTGAACCCGTTTTCACTGGAGGACTGAATAACTGCAACATATAGTTGGAAAGTGAAGGCTGGACCGGGTAAATGGGTACACCTGGAAAAATGAGGAGAACTGTTGGGGCGTTTAGTGGATCACCCGGTCAAAACCAACAGAGCAGAATTGTTTCATGTTATTGTATGACACTAATAAGATCATTACTGGTTATGATTATTACAAACGTGAAGCTGATTAGTCAACACAATTATTTTCATGTATACTACATACTTGTACAGTCAGCAATCTGATGATCTGTTGGTTCCAGTTTACTTAAGTAAATATTACATTATTTACTGACTGATGACCGATTGTGTGCTTTTTATTAGCTTTTGTGTTCTGCACTACCTGCATAGCTGCAGTTGGTCTGTACCGGGTTGGGGGGCTGAGGGGTGTGGCGATGGAACGGGCTGGCACATCTGGGCGTGACCGGTTTTGATGCAACTGGGGTTTCACATCTCTGTGGTTCATCTACTGAAGCTGGAGGTGAAGATAAAGCTGGAGACACAGTCTCAGGCTCCTCAAGCTAAAGAAAAATTAAATGAATGGGCACATTTTTATATTATAATAGACTTAACCCTGGATTTAGGAAACAGGGTTACATACAAAAGATCCTTCCCGGTAAGAATACTCATGTCAACACCGTTCTAGGATTTAGGACACACTGATCTTAATTCCCACCAGTATCAGTTTATAAAAGTTGCTTCACTTAAAGGTGAAGCCCTAGTGGTGAACTGAATTACTTTCCCAAAACCCATCAATCTTGTAGAAACTTGCCTCTCCTCAGCATGTGTGTTGTTGAATGATGAAGCAGATGAATATCTGCTGAGAGGCTAATTAACATTTTCATCTAATCACCTCACGATTCACATCAACTGTCTCCCAGAGGCTTCAGAGTGAGAATGAGCTGTGATGAGGAACTGAATTTTGAAAGATAAGATTTTAAGAAAAACACCTCTGTCGTTTGCAGGGAGATATGTTTGCTAAACGCCAGTAAAAATCTAAAAGTAGATGTTTTATTTTATCTCTATTTTGACCTCATTTGACTTTTCAGTACCAAAATAAATAAATAAAATAAATTTATTATAGAATAAAATATTGTTAATTTAATTCAATTAAATGTATTTTTCAAAGCAAAATCTCATCAGCACTACACTGCAAAAAATAAATTTCTTACTTAGTATTTTTGTCTCGTTCAGGATATATTTCCCTGTTGAGCAAGTCTTGTTTTTCGGAAAAAAAATAAATTTAGGGTTTATGCTTAAAACAAGCAAAAATATCTGCCAAGAAAAATAAGCTTGAATTAAGTTTTACCTATTTATTACTTAATAAATAGGTAATAGTACTCAATTCAAGTTCATTTTTCTTACCCCACTGGCAGATATTTTTGCTTGTTTTAAGCTACATTCATTTCAATTTCATCTTTTTTTTCCTAAAACCAAGACCTATCATTTAGCTTATCAAGAAAATGTATCTTGATTTAAGTATTTTTAGATATTTGTACTGCAAAACAAGACAAAAATACTAAGTAAGAAATTTATTTTTTAAAAAAAATTCAAATCGTTTTTACACACAAGATACACAGAAAACTTCAATGCTCAAATCAAATCATCTGTTGTGTCTAGTTGGAACGATATGTCAGACTATAAAGACGAGTCATACTTTTAATCCATCTTCTGCCTGGACGTCAGGGTCTAGATCGCTCTCATCTGCTTTCTTCTCACCCGTCCAGCCCGGATCCCATTTGCCACAGGATAACTCCTCCTTATTCTCCTGATTCTTCTGAACCTCAGGCGGATTTACACTTTCACTCTGAAAGGAAATAGGAATAACCTTAAAATGCTATCGAACAGACACAGATGCGATGTGCACGCAGCGGCATTCACCTCAGGAACGTTAATAAACTCCAGCTCAGGAAGGTCTGAGATTGGATCGACATCTTTAGATGGGCAGCTGGTTTCTCCATGTCCGTTTGTGAAAGGTAAAACTTGGTCCTTAATGTCTTCAAGTCTATCATCTCCAAGGTAAAAGTTGAGCGGATTGAATTGTCCTGATACCTGGAAGCCAAAGTAAGAAGAAACCACTTGAGCACAGATGGCATTTAGTGAGGACAAGTTTATGTATGTAGTTTATCGACCAGACCAATCCGTAAGCAGTGGTGTAGGGCAGAGCGTGGCCGTCTTCCTGTAGGCAGAGGTGTATGTAAACGTCCTCATCTGTGCTGGTGTCGCACAGGAAGAGCAACAGGAAGTTCTCTCGGTAGCTGTGGACGGCGGCCACAAGAGTGCGCTCGGAGCACATTCTGTGGAAAGCGCTGATGGCGCTCTGAGTCCAACTGCTCTGTAGCAACAAAAAAAAAGTGCTCAAGTCCATATATGAAACAAAGGTTATACTAATGGCTTTAAGAAAAAATGTTAAAAATGACACAAGGCTGTGCATTTTTTCCACCGTTATGAGATTTCTCAGATATGGTGGGAAAAAAGAAATATTTTTTAAGCTGTAATGTGTAACAATTATTGGCTAAAATAAACAAAAATTAGTTATTGAGCAAGTACGTGAAAGTCTCCTTATCTTAACTAGATTCACAACGATACGCTTATAATAACGATGTGTAAATTCTCTTTTATGTGAAATGTCATTTTGACATCATTTCACTTCAACACACAAAAAGAAAAGTATAGAAAGTAACGTGCAATTTTCTGTTTTAAACAGAGATGGTGATACAGATTGCAGCTTTCCCACATTTAAATAAATGTATTAGTAATAATATCAAAATAATGAATGCATTAATTAATATAGCTAAAAAGCTCACCTGTCAAGCAACTTTGATCAACTTTAAGTCAGTTGTCAATTGCTGTTAAAACTAAAGACCTAAGCTAAGCTAAATTGGTATTGATTAGGAAAAGCAGCTCTTACCGTGACGGGTCGAATTCCAGCCAATTTTGACGGGACGGCCTGGGCTGCGAGGTCAGCGTAGCATGCTCTGAAGGATTAAATAAAGATCCAAACAATGACTGTCTGACAAGATACAATATATCCATTGTTTCAAACCCCAGGAAAGACACGTACTGATAAACACATAGCTTTAATGTACTTTGTATAAAAGCATCTGCATGCAAGTGCATACATGTAAAATGTAATATAAATATATTATGGTATCACTTATTTACAGTGTGTATGTAAATAAACAATTTACCTAAAAATTAAAATATCATCACTGTCCACTAGATTGGAACAACCCAATAAGAAGCAGATTATAAAATATGAATATTTTCGAGTTCCTTAAACAAATGATTATGAACTCACTTTAGAAATCGGAGGCCGTTCCGTTCCACTTTGGCGACGTCTCCAAAGTCTACATAATATACCTTAACTTCAGTGGCACTGAGTACTTCGTGAATCACCACCCGGTAAAACAACATGTCTCTGGGAGCCACACAGCAAACCTGACCCGGACGGACATAGGCGTCAGGGAGCCGGTACCTCTCCTTTACATCCGGGCAGGAGTAACAGCTCCTAAAACCAGGACAAATCAAGTATTTTACTACCAAGATACTTAATTCGAATGCCAAAATTCAAATGTCAATCTTATATTTTACAAAATGCCTTTTAAGAGAGACACATGAACTGCGTTACCTCATTTCAATCATTATGTTCTCCAGAGCTCTGGCCTCTTTGTTTTGACTAAAACGGATGTAAAAATGGCTGGGAGACTCGATCTGTTCCACCAGGACCGGCACCAGCTCTCTCTCTTTTATACGTGTCGGAGGCTTCAGTTTCTGGCACAACACAGCATCTGGAGGAACTGCTGTCCACTGGCTCACCATCAATACTGGGAGAAGATCCACCATCTACAACAACCAGTTACACATTACACAAGAACTCATGGGTTTTACTGTATTTTACGGAAACACAAATATTATTAATCACAAAACTTTTTATTATTTAATGTATACATAAACACACTATAAAACCATTATCTGTAAAAGTAACATTAATTAAAAAACCTACAGTCTACCAAATTTTTATTCTGATTCACATACAATCTAAACTTAAATAAAAATGCACCAATGTATCGGTCAACAATATTATATACTTTAATGCATGATCATTAAAACATGATCAAAACAATGATATTTGTTTTGATGGCAACAATAATTTAAGTAACTGAGCAATTGACAAATATCAGTACCCCAAATCTTACACAATAGAGAAGGGTATAATAATAGATTTTCACTACTGGTTTCTAACCTGATTAATGGTTTTATTGGTGACAGGGAGCTCAGAATCAGAATCTTGAGAGTTGGTAGAAAGCTCTGCATCTTCACACTCCCAAGCAGACTGAGTACAGCTGAAATAATAGGCTTTACTAGAGGAATCTGGGGATTTAGGTTCCAAACTGGAGGTGACGTGACCCGGAGATAATTCTGGACAAAGAAACACAAAGTAATAATTTGTCTTCCTTATCCAAAGGAAGACAAACAAGGTTTAAAAGGCAAGTACTAGGTTCAGTGGTTTCTGCATCATTCGGTTTCGTCTCTACAACGATCCAATCATTCTCGACTTCCTCTGTTCCAGGTTGGATGGATAACGTGTCGCTCAAAGCTCCAACCATCTCCGTCACGCTCAAAAAGCCACATTGGGATACAGGCAGCTCCTCGCCATGCATTCTCTGCTCGTAACAAATGAGCCAAAATGCAATTGAGCACAAAAGAGAAAATCATAAAACATCTTTATAAGCTCAATACCTTGTATTCCTTTGGGAGGTTGTGAATGGAGATACCATTGCTATTGTCAGCTACAACCTGAAATAAGATTGATATCTCAAAAGAAAGCCAAGAAAATAAGATCCACCAGATAAAGAAAGATGAAAGGTGCCATTTCAGCTGTTACGACTGACCTTACGTAGTTTATCCTTCAGCTCACGGCTAACGGCACCAGCTGTGCCCTTTTCCAGGATTTGTTGTTTGAGTTGCTTCTCGAGCTGAAGTATAAAAATCATCAAGCATTTACCATTAATATGATGTGGGGATTGAACAAGCACCTGCATTTCATACAAAGTTCTTCCTCCATACCTTTAAAACTATTTCTTGAAAGGAATCCTCTTTCTTCACACAATCTGGTGTAGGAACAGCAGGGATTGGTATCTGTATAACTTGCTGCTTTTTCTCATGTTGTGGCGCTGTAATAGCTTTAGGACTGAGGACCACAGGCTTCACCTTTGCCACTACAAAACAATTAAAAACATTGTGATGGTCTTTTTAAACTGTCTTATAATAAATAAACAAGCACATACATTGCTTGGAAGGACCTGACACCAGATTCGCTGGCTTGACGGTGCTTCTCAGAAGCAACTGAGATCCTGTGAGACTCTGCTGCATGACTATGAAATCCACGGCGGCCCCCAGCATCTCAGAAATGGAGTAAAATCCGTATTGCGTTACATAGAGCGGTTTTCCGAACTGTGCCATATATCTGGACTCTAGGTCTGATAGTCTGACAGGGCCGTGAGATAACAGTTGTTTCAGTTGACTGCGCAGATGAGCAGGTAGAGGCGGTATAGCTTTGCCACGCCGAGGCAGAATGATTGGCTGGTTGTGCGGGTAACGCAGTTGGAAGGTCTTTGATTGGCCTCTTCGATTGTTGGCTTTGGTTTTGTGGTTACGCTGCTTGGAAACCAGCTCTTCGATGCCTTTGGTGCTTTCGTCTCCGATTGCTGCGAAAAGACAGATGCACAGTTAGTCCAAAGACAATAACAAGGGTGAAAATGTTAAAAGCATCTTGCGGTTAGACCTCAAGTAGGTGGTATATGACCCTAAACATTTGCAATTTAAACATTTACATTTATGTATTTGGCAGATGCTTTTATCCAAAGCGACTTACTGTGCATTATACTATAAATTTTTTATAAACACTTTTATGTAAACACTTTCCCATATCTCCAAAATGTCAGAATGATTTTGGTAAAAAAAAAACATTATATTCTTATTAACAAAACATCTCCACCAATAACATCAACCAACAATATTATGCAATATTTTTCACTTTTTTCAAGGGCAGACGCACATTGATATTACCTTTTAACAGGATGCTACTATCCAGATGAAATTCCAAGCGCACAACATCAGGCATTTCTTTGACCATATCCAGAACACTGTGGAATCCCAGTAATCTGAGTGGTATGGGGTATCCCAGCATCATCTGGTAGTCTTGCTTGAGCTGCTCTGGGGTCAGTCCATGCTTTGCTGAAATCAACAGAGATCTGACATCCTTCTTCAGACTCGCAAGGAGCTGATCCTGGGTCATTCTGAATACCCTGTTTAAAAAAAGGAAAATAGATGTAATGGCTTTAATGGGAACTGTATTGGTTTTAATGGAAAATATAATGGTCTCTGTGGGTCTGTGTTTTATTGGTGGGATGTTATCTGGTGGATGGGAATTAATATAACACCATTTCCCAAGTCCTGCTAGAATAAGACCCAAACACATTACATGAAGGAATTCGTTATGGTTTTAAGGGTAAACAGCTAATGGTTAATTTTCAAAAAAATAATATTCAAAACTTACAAAATAAATGAATAAATGCCATGGAATTGCTTTTATACATCAATCAATAAATCAAACGCAAAAATCAACAATGACATCTCGACGTGAGCTTAATGACAGTATTGATTTAAGGAAAAATACACGCAGGCGCAAACGTGCCAAATATAACGAACACAATATTAGCTGAATTAAACTTATATATTAATTTCGGGTGTTAATGTGTTTGGGAGAGACATGTTACCTTTACTGAAGGGATAAGTTAACTTGTCGTGAAGTAAACGTGTGTTTCTCAGCGTGACAATCACGCGACAACACACGTGCGTTCGACTTCATGCGGCGCTGCGCACATGATGTTTATGGCTGCGCAGACCTATTGACGTATGACATCAGAGTATCGCGAGAGCGATTTAAAGCTATCCCTCTCGCGATACTTGATTAGATGATTTTATTTTGTGAGTTAAAATAACACTAATGCATTTATGTAATTTCCTTCCCACGTAACAATTCAATAAAATGTTGTCTACTTTTAAAATTTTATCATATTTAAAAAGATTTATATAGGCTACATATAAAATATAATTTTATACACATACATAATTTTATATATGTAGGATTTACTCACAGATGTACCAATTTTGCCAGTTTTCCCCAAATAACATTTTTTTACAAAAATATACATTTATAGTTCAATAAATATTTTTGGATTAAAAGTGTCTGTTTGACTAAAAATTTACACTTATAAATATAAATGTGAACCTTAAAAATGTAACATCTTTGAGATGAACATAAAACTAAAGTACACAGTTCTATTCAGCAACCCTCACAAAACTGGAGTGGGATGTTACCAGTGTAATGAATTACTTGTGCCTGTACAAAGACTCCCCCATCTTCAAATTAACTAGCACATACTCCTCCTTTAAAGACCCAAGACCATAAAAACACACCGGACACTATAACAGATTCTCCTCTCAGTGATTACTGTAAGCTTCATGAGGTTGACTGACATGGAGAAAAGATCAGAAACATCTCAGCATTCTTCAAAATCTGGAAGGGTAAAACGGGAACCATCACCTTCAGCCAAGGAGAGAAAAACAAAGGCACCCAAATCTGTGAAACTTCAAGAGCCCCACAAAAGAAAAGACAGACAGAAACCAGAAATTTCAGAAGAAGAACGATGTGATGAAGCCAAAGATGGCCATGTCATCTCCAGCAGCACTGTTGTTAATGTAGACAGTGTGAGAGAACGTATTAAAGAGGAGAGAGAGGAGTTATTGGGTTTACTGGAGACTGAGGGTCATGGAGAAGGTACAGTACGTGTAACAAGAACATTGCAAAAGGATAAAGAACCGATGTTGATCTTTAATTTTTCTCTGCAGCTCTGAAGAAACGATACTTTGGAGTTTGTGAGCTGATTCTTGTGGTTTTTGTTGTTTTACTGGTTATTGTCTTCTTTCCCATTTCAATTTGGTTCTGTGTGAAGGTACGTATCCCTGGGATGAATCTGTTTGCATAAATTGAATCTTTTACTGATACTGTATGTTTTATTATTCATCATTTTGTTTGTAAGATTGTGCGAGAACATGAACGAGCTGTTATTTTTCGACTTGGGCACTTATTGCAAAGAAAACCTAGAGGCCCAGGTACTGTTTAACATACATAATAAACTGAACAGTACATGTACATTTTCAAATTATGTATGTTTCCATAGTTATCACACAGATCCTTTTAAAAATAATGTTTTTGGATTTAAAGATATTTCATTTTGCTTTAGGGCTGATGTTTAAACTTCCGTTTTTGGATGCGTGTCAAATTGTGGACATTCGTCTTAAGATGTTGAAGATTCCTCCTCATGCAGTAAGTTCTCAGTCTTTAAAGCGGCAAGAAAGTCGTCAAGAGCTTTAGTTTTTGTATGTAGAAGTACCATTGTTTTGTTTAATGAAGCTGACTACCACAAATACCATCTCGCTGACACGTACTATATATGTAAACATGGGGGAGATACAGCGCGACTTGTCCTAAGAAATAATTAGAGACCGGACCAACCTGACCTGACCAGTAAGAAAAAATTACATTTAAAGGGATAGTTCACCCAAAAATGAACATTTCTTTTTGATTTATTTACCTGCAAGTCATTCCAAACCTGTATGATTTTCTTTCTTCTGCCACAAAAGAAGATATTTTGAAAAATGATGGTAACTAAACATTGGCCTTCCATTGTATAAAGACAAAACCTTTCTCAAAATATCTTCATTTGCATCATTAAATTCTCAGGTGGTGACCAAAGATCTGGTGTGCACTGAAGTGAGCGCTGTATGTTACTACCGCATCGAGAACGTGTCCGTGTGTTACTCCTCGCTCGCCGCTGTCCCGTCCGTGCTGCAGGCGCTGGCTCAAGTCTCAGTAAGAGAGATTTTGGCCCATCATGCCTTCACTGACATTTTGCTAGACAGGAAAGTGATCGTTCAGAAGATCCAGGTAAGCCTGAACAGATATAAAATCAGTAACCTGAAAAGGTCTCATGAAGTTTTGATTTGTTGTGCAGGTTACTTTAGATTCTGTTACGTGCAGATGGGGAATCAAGGTGGAAAAGGCAGAACTGTGAGTAAATAACAGATGACACTCCTAAATAAATGTTTATTTATCTAAAAAACTAATTTATAATTATTGTCCACTGCTGCAGAGAGGAGATCAATCTCCCACCAGAGCTGCAACGCAACTTTGCTGTGGAAGCTGAAGCCAGACGTCAAGCACAAGTCAAAGTACGACAACTGAAAGATCATGCGTTTCATTCCCATGAAGCACATACACTGATTAAATATGTAATGCACTGCAAGTGGCTTTGGAGTGTGGGATTTGAACCTACAACCTCTCAGTTACCAGAATAACCACATGTGTTGCAGGTGATTGCAGCAGAAGGTGAGAAGGCGGCTTGTGAGGCACTGAAGTCTTCAGTTGAGTCTCTTTCTGGGTCTCCGCTGGTCGTTCACCTTCGAATTCTGCAGCTTCTTCACAGTCTGCGCTCCGAGCAGCCGGCTGTGGTCCTTAACATACCTCCCGATGTCCTGAGCCAATCTATAGACCTCAACAGTTTAACCAGAACAGCCAATCAAAGCCTAACCCCAGCTGATGACTCGGAGGAGAGTGCTAAAGACTCACCCATGATGTAGAGACAGCGTTAAAATATGTAAAAATTACCATAATTACAATATGACAAGATAATTTTTTTTCAATGGAAACCAAAATATAACACCAAACGGTTCATGTAACCTTTATAATAATGACACCTTGTCCAATGGCAGAAAGTTAGGGCGGAACATATATGATGACCCCTCTCCTTTTTAAAATAGCCAATAGCATTTGTTTTACCTCTTAGCCTGTAACCTTATGAGAAGCAAAAGTGCAGAATGATGTCATGAGAATTATGCATTATATCCTAAATATGAGTTTTTTATAGATATCATTAAGTCTCACATACTCATACTAAAAGCGAAAGAAAAAAAAGCGTGGTAACGTTGCCTATACTAAAATTAGTCCAGAAATAATAATTATGGTAATTCTGACATGACACTCAAGTGTTACTATAACAGTTAGAAGCAATTTACATTTTTATGCAAATGTGATAAACACCTAAATTAGCCTGAGTAAAGATATTAAACACAGAAATGTTTAATGCAGTTCAGTTTTATTTTGGCATACCACAAAATGAAAAGTTTTTTTCTTATGCAGCTTGCTGATGAATAAATCAAGCTAACACCAAGCTAAACACGTCTTTTTTGTCCTTGTAAATACACAAAAAGCGTGCAATACATTTTAGCTACAGACTGCGTACTTTATTTAGTTTTAATGTCTCTTAGTGCTTTTGGTATGTTTGTGGCTGGATTCAGCTTTCTGATTTCGCACTTTGACTTCAGATGACACAGCAGTGGTGCTGGGGGTTTTGGGTGGTGCCGTAACAGTTTTCTTGTTCACTGTGGATAGTTAAACATAAAGTCAAGTTAGAAATGGAGTAGTTGATTGTATTTCTACGTACACTAAGTAATCTTATTTTAAGCTGACTGGTATGACAGTGGTTTTGAACTTTACATTCTGCTTGTCAGTAAAATGAATAGTATGTGTGTTAACTCAATAATTTGTGAACATGATAATCATCCAAATCATGAAAATATTAAACACAGAACTAATACTACACTTTAGGTACAAATGTAACTTTTTTAGTCTGTGTTTAACACTTACACTTGCTCTCCACATTTGTCCTAGCCTGTATTTGTCTCTCCAGATCTTGGATCTTGTCCAGAGCCGCTTGCAGGTCTTCCTCTGCTTTCAGCGCCCGTACTTCTGCACTGAAGGCACGAGCCTCCACCTCTCTACAAAATACAGCTTATGTGGAGAAAGTGTCTCATCTCATTACAGACTGTTTCAATAATCATCGCTGGTACTTACAAAAGTTCCTGCTGTAGAGATCTCACAGTTTGTAAAGCATTGAAGGCTTCATGGGCATTCTCAGTGTGAGGAGACATGACAAGTTCCTCTGTCTGGAAAAAGTATAGTATTGAGAATGTGTATGTACTGCAATGTGACCAGGATTTGATGTCCAGTTACTTAAAAGACTTTGATCTTTGTAAAGATTGAACCAATACTCACCCCCTTAAGCTGGACTGTGTCTTCTTCCAATCTCCTCTCGGTGATATTACCATCATGACCTATTAGCTTGATGACTGAGCCATCTTTAGCCTTTACATCCTGGTCCTCCCCCTGCAGAGGTGATACCGTGACATTTAATAGGGCAAGGACTAAATAACTGAAGTTGATGTTATTTGGTGCTAATTATAGTGCCTGTGATATCATATTTTTTCTTTGTAAAAAGGTTACACAAGCTTATTCTGAATTTCAAACTCAGATTTAGGATATTTCCCACCTCAACCCGGTAATAATGTCTGGATATAATGTCTATTAATGTTACTACTGCTAATGCCATCATTAGTAACAGTAATGTTTTATTGTTATTTAAAACTTTTGATGTTACTAAATCCACACGTTATTTCCAGGTTGAGGTGGGAAATATCCTAAACCCTAGTTGTCTGGAATGTAGCATTAATATATTTATTAATAAAAAGTTTTGAAGGGTCTATACAGCCAGTAAGCAAAGGGTCAATGGCCACCTTACAGTTTTTACTGTATAAAAATGGTTCGTTATTTACATTTTCATCAGCCCTTGAGACAGAATGACACGTGATGACATCTTTCATGACCAGTGGTTCTTCTTTATCTGTCTTGGTCTCTGTAGATACATCGAATTCTTGCTCTAGCTATAAAAACACATTGGTTTCTCATGAAGTCATTCACAATATCCATCCATTCATTGGTCTGAATGATGTGAAGATAAAACACATAATAAACAGCTGATACTTTTGCCTCTTTATCACCATCTCTGTTTGAAAAATTGTAGGTTACTTCACGTGCTAATCTTTACATGTGATGAAGTCAAATGACGCCAGACTGAAATTTCCCACAAAATCGTACTCGACAGCTCAACTCAAAAATTATTATTTATAAATCAGGGTAAGGAAGACAGTAAGGAGACATCAAACCAAAAAAACTTTCGAATTGCAGCTTTAAAGGTCAGTTGTTGAATTTTACCAGAAACTCCATGCTGGCATCCTCTAAAAGGTTCTGGCTAACAGACTGTGGCACAGACAGCTGCATCTCCACAGGGCTTCCCTTCACATCCAACAGCAGGACCCGACAGCCTTTCACCCACTCGCCACACTCCTTCTAAACCCCCCCAAAGCAAAATACACCGTGACATTTCAGAATCTGTTTTGTTACACAAGAAAGAAGCGTTTGACTGGTTAAGAGGGATGGTTTAGCACCTGAAGCTTGGCGAGTCGATGTAACTCATTCTCAGTGTCATGGTGAGTTGAGTTCTTCAAGATTGCCTCCTCTACGATGGCCTGACAAGAGCTGCAGAACAGTTTGTTGTAATAAATTTCTGCTGCTTGCAACTTTATAAAACCAATGATGACCATGATGTTGGGTTTGGTGATGTTACCTTGTGATGTATTTGGAAAGATAGTCCAGTTTCTCTGAGATGTTGTTGGCATCTTCTTCCAGCTTCTCAGAAGACACATCGACTATGATGTATAACTCAGGAAATGGAAGAGATGCTATTTCCTGGTCATCTGAATGGACCGGGACCATTAGAAGCAGAAGGTCCACCATCCAGCGAATCAGTTTAGAATGAACAGAATTGACCTGCCAACCCAAAACAAGATCCTCTGGTGAGATTAATGACTTACGTGATGT
This sequence comes from Beaufortia kweichowensis, assembly GCA_019155185.1. Classification (NCBI taxonomy): domain Eukaryota; kingdom Metazoa; phylum Chordata; class Actinopteri; order Cypriniformes; family Gastromyzontidae; genus Beaufortia; species Beaufortia kweichowensis. The sequence continues at coordinate 3,705,395 of CM032818.1, read as the reverse complement.
AAGAAGGGTACCCAGGCCTGTTCTGTACCTCTTCGCGAAGCCTCATGTTTTCACAGTCAAAGAAGTTTTCTTGGGAGAACAAGAAATCCCTCAATGTTTTAAAGACATCATCAATTTCAATCCTGTCACAGATATCTACAGTAAGGAAACCTTGATAACATGTAACAAAGAGTTGCAAAAGCAAGGTATCTTAGTAGGTTTTTTTGCAGGACGATCTCTTACCTGGTGTGCGGTATCTTCTTAACCCTCTCACGTTCTGGTTGCGTACCGTTTACTTGCAAAAGAGCATCCTCTAACAGTTTTAACAAGCTACCAAGAGCTTCCTTCAACTCCACCCAATCGCCTAAAGAAAGTCCACTCAGGGACTTTAGCTTTCTAGACCAGAACCCCATATTTTCAATAAGGGACATTAGTGTTGCATGGATCCCTGTATGAGGAACCAAAACATTGAATGATTCATTCATTGGAGAAGTTATGTTGGAAGACTATAGAAAGCCCCGACTCTCACCACTGTCTCCATTAATGCGGATTCCCAACTGCTTGTGAAGCTCTGTTATGGTTTTAGCCAGCTCCCCCATGACCTCTTGACCTTTCGGTGGCCCTCCATTTGAAGCAGGGTGTCTCCTGAAGAGCTGAAGACAAACCTCAATCCAGGACTCTTGAAGATTTGTCAACATTTCAAGCATTTCTTGACCGGACACTAGCTGCTCTCCTCCGTAATGCTCACATTGCTCTGTCAACGACTATAGTTCAACAGAGATAGCGCTGTAATTTTTACACTTTCTTGAAGTAGAAAGTAGGGGAATTTTATGAAGATAATCAAAAAATAAGAAGGAAATTTAGCATTGCTAACCGTTGACCATTGTTTTAGGTCATGAGACAGTTCCTCCTTGTCGATTTTAATGTTGGGGTTCCTTTGGTAAAACAAAAAAGAAAGTGAAGTTAAATAAAACATAGATCAATACAGGTGAATAAAAACAGCAATTTCCTCACTGACTTAGCTTGGTCTTCACAAAACTTCTGCCATTTGACAACGTTATCTTGGATAGATTTGAAGGTCTCACATTGAATGCGTTCAGCCTTTCTGAGGTTTTCCATAAAGGTGGTTAGTTTCTCTTTCCACTGGTCAGTCAATTCCATGATGTGGGATATATCCTCAGAGTCCTACAAGATATTGTTAACGTGGTCAAGTCGTGACAGATGTTTGTTAAGATGTTCAAGAGATTTATACCTTTGAGGTTAGGAATAGAGTGAAGTGCTCGGCAGTCCTGGCCCAGGTTTGCTCGCTAACATTTAGCCGTTTGACTAGCTGAAGTTTATTTATCTGTATTATCTGAAAGACATACAAGAGAAGTTTAGTCTGAAAGTTCAGGATAAGTTGAAGCAGCATGTGCATCCAATTTTGTGAAACGGAAAAATTTAGCATGGGGCCATTGGTCATTGGTTAATGCTGACATTAATGCTTGCGTGGTCTTGATGACATCATCCAAAGAGGCGGAGCATGTTATTACATTTTGATAAAAGATTATCAAGAATAAGTCATGCACAGTATTGTGTATTGAGATAATAAATAGGGTCAAAATTGACCAAAAGTCACCGTTAAAGCAAGGCTGTATGTTGCTTTCCTCCAAAGGTCCCTCTCATCAGATAGCTGGAACATCTGACCTTCAAGTCTTCTCTTCTGTAGCTCGTAAAGATCATGGTACTCTGCTACAATACTACAGAAAAGTCACTTTTGTAAACCAAACAGATGTAATGTTATAATGAATCAATGCAAATCTTTAGTCAATTTCTTTGATCTGACCATAAAAGCCAGTGTGATTATTTATTCACACACTTGGCATTGCGTTGCGATTCCTCCAGAGCTTTAGCAAGTTCCTCCTTTGATTCCTCAGCCTCTTTGGACACACAGTCGTCATGTTCCTTCATCATATTTAGTTCCCTAATACAGATTCACAAATACAGGGTTGTTTGTGATATATCTTAATGGGGTGGTCACAATCGACTTTCGAAATGCAAAAACCCTGCATATATGGGCAACAACCAGAAAAAAACGTTGATAAAACGTTTGTTTAATTACACATCATACATTTTATTTCATGAATGCTATTTTAAAGATGTAGTGTTGGAAATAGGATGAGGTGACAGTATTATTAGTAGTGAGAAATTTTTTCACAGGTTTTGTGTTTCCGGTCTGTCACATTTGCATGCATATGAATGGAAGTCAGTGGAACCAAAATGTAGTGTGACCACCCCAAAAGGGTTGCAAAAGAAGCACACAAAATGTTAATTTATGACTTAATTTATAATCTAGAGTCATGCTTACATATTAAGTTTTGCAACAGAGTTTTTAAAGTGCATAATCTCCTCCGTAAGACGGCGGTCTAATGCCCTCTGTGCCAATGTTTCCGAATGTAGGCCCTTAACCTGCCGTGGGATCCGGTCCAGTAGCGCAACATATCTCTGCCTGTGCAGAAAGAGGAAGTCATGTCACTATTTAATAGATGGAGAAGTGAAAAAACAGTTTTGGAGAGAGACCTGAGTTTGGCGAGAAGCTGACCCCTCTCTGCACATTCGACGCTGACTTGGCGGATGAGTTCGTGGAACACAATGCTGTAAATGTTTTGCTCGGTTCTAACAAGCTCCAGTAAATGTTCCATCTGAAACAGATGATTAGCTTTAGAAAAACAGATAACATTGTGTATTATACCTGCTTTTGAAACTGAAATCATTAAGAATCGAACTCACCTGAGAGATTTCAGTTAGCTCCTGAACTTCTTGGTTGACACCTGCTTTTTCCAGCATGTCATCCATCACCTTCATTAGCTGTATTACCTCAAGCCGACTGCTGGGCTTCCTGGCATATCATATAGAAATACAATCACTATGAAAAAGCGTAATATACTGTACAAGAGGGATTATACACATGAAAAATTAACAATGATTGGTTAGTTTACAGTACATGTCAGAGTGTGTATTTTTGTTCACATGGGAAGTCTTAAGACAAATATTTTGGTAGAAAGAATCACTCACATTGATGGAAAGACTCTCAGCTTCTTTTCATCATCTTCCAGTAGAATCTTAAATTTGCTGTAAAATTATGACATAATGAACAATTGCATCACAAATGTTTTTATGGTCAAATCCTTCTGACTTACTCATCATAGCATTGTAGTCCCCTAAGACCTTTGTTTTTAATGATGTGATATTCTTCCGGGATCAAAGTTTCCAGTGAACTCGCGTCCTTCAACCAAAAGAAAAACGTGAAATTATCCACACAAAGAAATAAACCCAACACCAAACTGAGGAAATCTGCATAAATGTCACTTGCTTTTTGAACTCCTATTTGCGAGAGATGCAATCGATCCCTCCGAGATACCAAAGCATCACACAGAAAGGATATATCTCTGTTAAGATTCAAACAAACACAAGATTGATCTGTGGGTTGTTTTACTGTATTCCAAACGGTATTAATGTGTGTGTGTTATGAGCCATTTAAACCTTCCAGCTCCGCTTATGGACGTTGGCTGGTCAAGAAAATGTTGGTATTTCTTGCGGCCAGCAGGGTGGTGCCATAATGCATCAGGCCGGTGTAACAAGCAAACCTGGTAAAAGAGACAAAAATGTAGGAACTTCTACCAAACTTGTACGTAAATATGATCTTTTCTTGACTGAAGTGCCCCAGACCTTGAAGTCCTTGGGGGTTTTGGTTAATTTGAGGGGTCCAAGTGTGTTTTGAGGACATATAGTGGAGGTGAGGGTGGCAAGGAGCTCATCTGGGATTAAATCATTATGAATTGGCTCTTCTTGGAAGCTGTTTTTGTCTTTCACAGATGTTCCCTCTGTCAGAGGAAGATCTCCTATCACTGGATAGACAAACAAACAAACAAACAAACAAACAGATAGATAAAGGCAGACATTTATTGTAATTTATTGAAATACAAAGCCACAAAGACTTTAAAAAGATTTATTAAATTATACTTTATGTCATTTATAAAATGAAAGCCGGTTAAATATATTTATTCTACTTACAGTTATTCACAGTGAAGTTATTTCGTCTCTCCATCCTGCGACTCTCGGGTCTCGGTCCATCAGGCGGAGATGGGCTGGACTTCACACAAACCGACATATTAACTCCGTTCAAACTCGTTTTAAACACGAATAACCCCGAAAAAAACGCAGACTGGGTGAAACATGGTCGTTTTCGTCGTAATTCATACTTTAGTAAATGTAACTTTTGCACAAATAAACAAAACGTCGCCGCTGGTATCCGCACTTCCTACTGTAATACAATAATACAAGTTTGTTGCCATGGACGCGTCGCGTGTCTATGTAACTTTCCAGAGTTACTGAATTAAACTCAGGAGACACGAGTCATCCTTTAAACACGATACTATAATAAGAAAATAATACAACGATATAATAGTTGTGGTTTTTAAAATAGTTCCTGTGCTTTTGTGAAATGCTTTAAATATTTATAAGTACGTTTATTAATAATTTAATGTGTTGAGGAATGCCATGGCAGCCGAACGTGTTTTAAAGGCGTACGCGTTATTGCTATAAATTTATACATATTTATAAATTAACAGAAAAGATACTTTTAATTACATTTTATTATTACAATCTTTATTATGAAAATGAATAAAATTGACATTTTGACAGTTAAATAAAACATAAGTTAATGTTTTGCGTCCACATCTCCAGTTTGTTATTAAGAGAATTGAGACATTTTAACATTCTTACCAAAAACACAAAAAAATTTATTTCAACTACATTATGAACATATTTAATGATATGGCTTTAATGCTCCTCTCTGATTATCCAATAAATACATTATTCAGATTCCAAAATACAGTTATATACATGATCTCCATTATCTGTAATGTTATCTATATTATTTAGATTAAATGAGACTGAGGTGAGATGAAAAATTGACTGTTCTTACATAGTTTCTCGTTAAACCTTCTGTTTAAATAAAGTCTCAGTGTAGGATTTTGTGGTAGGGGTGCAGTCTAAGAGAAGACGTGAACCCACGGATGTCTGTTATCATTTTAGCTGTGGCCAGGACGGGCGAGTCGTTGAGAAAGGTCAACTGGGAAACATTCCCATACGATGTGGAGCAGGATTGATCGTTTCCGTGAGTTTTCTTTTCCTCGTCTCCGAATCCGACCACCTGCCCGAATCGAGGTATAATGAGACATTATCCACAATCCTACACACTACGTCAAACTCTTATTTTCAAGCTTATAAATGTGATGGTATGGCCCCTTTAAATCATGAAATAACATACATGTATACTTAGTTTTCTGCTGGTAGTGCCTCTGTGGTCAGTGAAGAAAGAAACCAGTTCATCTTTGGTGATATCTTTCAGGATCTCAATCTGTTGAGAAGAGGAACATGTGGTATTCTCAAACCAGTGCAGGAATTAAGGAATTGATGAATAATAAATCAGAATACATAATAGAAAATGAAAAGGATCACCTCTTTATTGACTCTTTCAAAGAAATACTGCTGGGTGACCACTTCATACCAGTTTCTGTCAACTTCATCTCCCAGATGAGTATCTTCACATTCCTTCAGCTTGATCAGTCCCATCACTTGAGTTTGGAAAGCCTCGTCTGACAGGTTGGTTAGCTTTTCCCCAAAGTTGACCAGAAACTCTTCAATTTTAGTGTCCACAAAATCAGTACTAGGAAATGTGAAATAAGATTATTCTATACCAAACAAAACTGATTGGTGACAAAACTACTAAACTTTCGCATACAGCCAAAGATTTACCTGAACTTGGTTGCCTGAGTCTCAACAGTAACTGAGAAGCCAAGCACACCAGAGGTGTTCCTGATGATCGCATACACCTGATACCTGAAGGAAGTGTAAGAAATATATCAAGAATATGTGCCTTCATGAATTTTGCAGGCACTTCTCTAAATGGAAATAAACTGGGACTGACCCTAGGGTTTCCTTCGTCCGCAAGAAATCAAAACATGGTTCTTCCATGTGCATCTGCCGAACGTAAATTACATAGAATGTTCATTAAACACTTAATGTAAAAATTATATGCATATGCTTTCAGTTTAAAAGGTGAAGAAGTTTTTTAAAACCAGGAAACAATCATTGTCAATAATCACATACTTTATTAATGATGAGGTGAATCTTACCACAAGCAGCTCCATCAGTGTGTGCTCTCGCAAGTTCTTCAGTCCTGTCTGGAAAACAAAAGTAATATAAATCACAAAGAGAGAATAGGCTTGAAATGCTGGTATTCACACTAAATGCAATTTTAAAAGTATATTTTATCTTTAAAGACTAAGACGTTTGCCGAATTACAACTTGTTCATAATAACTATTCCTTTAAAACAATTCAATATCAAAATGTAACTTTTAATGCAAACCTGCACCTATAAATACAAATCCTATTGACCATTACCTGATAGTATACTGTGACCTCTGAGTTAGCATCATCTTTATTTAGAGACTGGACCTTACATAAGTGAGAAGCCTGTGGTAATTCAACCACTCGAAACTGAACAGGAGGCTCAACCGGAAGAGGTTTATACTGGAGTTTCCTTAAAAAAAAGGCAACAGAAAAATGCAGTCTCACAACATTGCTCTGTGTTTAATTTGAGCTTTTCATCCAGGGTTTGCACTTCTCCTTTAAATAAATAGAAAAATATAAACTGCTAATGGAAAAAGTAATACTTTTATGTACAAAAATCTTTTACTTTTAGGAAATAATCATAGTTTCATAATTTGCTTATGAAACTCCTCAACACTGATTATTTGGAAAACCGGAAAAATAATGCAGCGTATTTATATTTATTATATTTAGAAAATAAGTATAGAATATTTCAGCTTTTACAAGGAATAGAAAAAGTATCAAACTTACTCTATAAAATACTGCAGAAATTCCTTGGATTCCTATATACACAGAAATAGTACAGAAATGAGCAATGACAATACAAATACTTGAAAAAAAAAAAAAACATTTATGAGACTCACAGCGCTCGTGAAGTTCCCCTGTACGAGTCCCTCCACGTATAACGCAGCCTTGAAGCGATTCACAAAGTCCATGAGATTGGCAATACTGAGGTCGGCCATGATGGCGTTATACTTCTGCATCACAGACCAGCGATGATGCTCCAGGATCTGCAGCCGGATATCTCTGAAATACAACAACTCACTCTTTAGCTAGGATTCTGATTAATATTTAGGTGTGTTACAATGTGATTACTTACTTTCCAAGCTGCTCTGGTTTAATAAGAATGTTAAAGTAGGTCTTTTTTAGCTGTTCGGTAAACATGATGCACACGTCTGGAGCGACGCTGAAGTCAGACAGGTAGTCTACAATCAGCCTTAAAAGCAACTAAAGGATTGAATAATAATACATGTTTACATTTATTAGCGGAAGTGTTATTTTTAATTTGAAAACAATCTTACTGTTTAAAAGACCAGCAGTACCAGTTTTAATCATTATACAAACCAGTTGAAACTCACAGGCAGTTTGTGATTAAATCCTCTGAGTCTGATGAACAAGCCGTGATCTCCTGGAATAAGTTTATACTCCAGCTGAGCCACTTCTGCGTCATACGCCGGCTCGGCCAAATTATGAGCAAGAATATTCACAAAGAGATCAAACAAGACCAGGCTGTCATGGAGAGATGTCAGATAAAAACAGAAATACAATGAATAAACCAAAAATGTACTGTAAATATTCAATAATATACGACAATTAAAGTAAAAAATAACTGATTACGAATAAGAATAATAGCATGGATCAAAAATACAATGCATCCAAGAATATAAGAATTGGGAAAAGATGAAGTATTAAAAACAGAATTATGCAATATAATGAAATGAACTATATTGATGTATTTGCTGTTGACAAACTTACGTTTTAGGAGACTCCTGTATAAGTGGAGTGAGCAGATAAAAGCATGCGTAAGCTGTCGGGGGACACAAAAGACTGAATATATAGTAACTATAGATATGAAATTCATTAAACCTAACCAGTCTAATCTATTTCTTCATTTTCATACCTTTGGGCATCTTAAACTTGTTGTCCTTTCTGAACCAAAGACGGCCTCTTGCATTGTCTATTATTTTGACAGGGAAGTCTGTGTCCGCGCAGTCTGATGTTTTAAGGGTAAAATCTGTGGCTGCGAGAGGATGGAAGAAGTGTGATAGGTTGAGATACACATGCATATTACTGTACAGATCTACCTGTAAGAGATTTACTCAAGAAAAAAATATGGTTGTTTATTTAACATGACACTTGAACACTTCTTAGTCAGAATAAATTGCAATGTGCATTACACCTTTTGCTGATTGTTGAAATGTCTGCCTTGCTGAAATGAATCCTATAAATGCACAAGAACCAACCTATAAATTTGTTTTCTGCTGGAAGGTGAAGGTCAGGATTCAGCGGGAAATCTCCAGCCCAAAGATCACGCCATTCTTGAGGAACATCTGTGAAGATAAATAGCACCATGAGAAATGAATACTTTGCTCAGCAGGCTATTCCATTGAGCTAGTTATAGACTTTTAAAGACATTTTAAGAAACAAACATTCAAAACCCCTTTAGATCAGTCAAAAATCTGCTTCATATGTTTTACAATTATTACCTTCAGCACTGTACAGTGTGCCAAACCATTTCTCTTTTAACAGACACCGACCCTCATGCTCGGGTGACAGCAATAACAGATTGGCCGTATTTGGGGTCAATAGTGTCAAAGCAGCCGAGATGACCTTGAATAACATCAGACTGAATATGAGAACAACAAAACAAAATTCTTCATAATAAACAGAAAATTTTGTGTTTATGAAATGCATAACATTTATTTGGACTTTTAATGCAATTTACTTCAAGTCAATTAAAAAATTAATTTGTTGGAATAGCAAGCTTAGTAATGTCAATAAGGACCTCTGAGTTGTATTCAAACATAAGCTGGTCTCCACACAGGAAGTCCTCTTTGGGGTAGAGCTGCATGTTGTCACAAATGTTCTCCACAAACTCAACTGGGTCAGTCTGTTAGCAAAAAACACACAAATATATGAGCCTTCACATATTTTAGATGATTTAACACCACAAGTGTTCATCACCTGTTCCTGATAGTGAAATCCATTGGCTTCAATCTTCTGGACTTCTTCATAAATCCTAAAAAACAGAAACAGGACATCAGAATCACATGATCAAATGTCCAAAAATATATTTTAAATTAAAGTTTTAAATATATGTGACCTTTGCTGTGGTCCAATGGATTGAAGCATCTTCAGATACTGAAAGACTATATGAATGATCTGTAGACACAATAAAACTTTATAAAGGTCTAAAAGAGTTCATAGTACAAAATGACATGAACCAAGATTACTGAATATTTTCAAAATTTACATCAGACCTGGAAGAAGTTCTGAAAGCCCTCATCAGTGAGAGTGATTGAAACACAAAAGATGGAGTAGGTGGTGTTCTGATCGAAGCCTGTCTCACTGTTTCCTCCATACAAGGCCAATGCCCAGCATCTACACATTAAAGAAACAGTACACCCAAAAATAAAAATGTCACCCTGTCATTATTTCACCCTCGTGTCATTATAAACCTATGTGACTTTTTGTTTCTCTTTAGTCCAACACAAAAGTTTTTTTTGTCAGTCTTCTAAGAACTTACAGCCCCAGTCACCATTCACTTCCATAGAATGCAAAAACATGCAATGAAAGTGAATGGTGACTGAAGCTAACCCTATGTCAAACCTCTTTTTTTGCATCCCATAAAAGAAGAAAATCATACAGGGGTTGAAACAACACTAGGGTAAGTAAATTACAACATAATCTTTTTAAGAAAAAGCATTGCATTTTAATTGTCCTCAGTTAATAACTGAATGTATTAACTGGATGTATGAATTATAAAAGCATGAAAAGAAAACCATAACTCACTTCTTTCTGAGTAAAGACAATACACTTCCAGCTCCTTCATGACCAATCAGCCAGGAAATGTAATGCAGGGGCTTTATTCTACAACACATACAAACAAACACATGCCATCATAAAAAATAATGTTAATGCAAATTACACTACAGTTACCTAAAAGACCAGCTCAGATCAGCTGGTCATGTTACTGACCTGTAATGTTTTCCCTGAGGAGGAAGAGCCCAGCTGATGATCAGCTCATGAACCTTTTTCACAGGCACAACTGTAGAAGCCATGTGTTGTTATTTAGGGCATTAAATGCCAGAAACATTGTGCTTTTAATAAGTGCAAGAATTTTTTTCATAATAATTAAAAAATAACTCTATGTGAATAGATAGAAAGATAACTAAATATCATTAAAAACTGATGTGATATATACTGTATGAATTGAAATCAAGCTGTACCTCGGTAAAGCTTGTTGAAAGCTGGTGTATCAAACGGACCCTGAAGGTGGGAAAAATTTGGACGTGGATGACCACTGAAAAAAAAAACATTAGAAGAAAGTCTGTGGATACATAGAGTAGTTTACCCCCCCAAAAATCTAATTTTGAGATAACAAGCATCAAAGTTTGATTTCACCTATTAATTTCACTATGATTTAAATCTTTGACATGACTTTACTCAGACAATATTAAATAAAACAATGTTACATTCTCATTTTTCTCCCTCATGCCATTCCTAACCTGTATAACTTTCTTTCATCTGTGGAACACAAAAGAAGATATTTTAAAGAATGCTGGTTACCAAACAACATTGACCCCCATTGTATGGACAAAAAAACATTTCTCAAAATATCTTCTTTTGTATTCCACTGAAGAAAGAAAGTCATAAAGGTTTGATATGACACGGTTATATAGTTGAAATATCCATTTAGGTGTTTAAACGTGTTCATATACTGTTGTATGATGATATAAGCGATGTGTGAATATTTTTGTTTACTTACTTGTTTGGAATCTTAACAAAGATCTCTCTCACCCATTGTTCCAGAGCGTCCAGTGTCTCTGTTAGGACGTTGAAAAAACGTTAGACCAATATTCTTAAATTAGAACGATAATGTATATATATTCAATTTCACTAACAATTGACTTCTCCGTACCTTTGGACTGCACCACAAGGGTCATGTAATGTGCAGAGTAATATCTCCTCCAGAACTCTCTCAAACGCTCATAGGTATTAATGTTCTTTTCTTTAGGCTCCTGCTTCAGCGTTTGAGCGTTCCCTGATTCGTTTAAGAATCAATACTGTAAGAATCTCTTCATTAGTATATAAGAGCATTACATACGTGTGTAATGTGAACTGACCCCAGAAGAACTTTCTCATTGGATGATTGACCTTAGCCAGACTTCCAAACAGCATTTCCTTGCGATAAGAGTCTGATGGTCGGGCTAGCTGGTACTCTGCTCATACAGTAAAGAAAATGCAAAGATCTATTTCATTTTAACTATAGCATCAACACACGTGTGGTTATAGGAATGACAGATTTTTTACACACCGCTATCCACAGCTTCCACTTCCCTGTCAATGGTGTCTGGATTCAGTAGGGGGCAAATAAAAAACTGCGCCCATCTGAGGACAAATAAAGCAAGTACAGAGTTTCAATTTAAATATATTTTTTATTATTTATTGCATTGCTGATGAACTGATTATTAAATGGTATAAACGGGACCCCAAGTGTAGAAATTGCAGAAGGATTCATAAACCAAAAATGTGTCTTACTTATCCAGTGCGTCTTGAAAGTATTTCCTCTGAATAGCAAAATGGAAGATTGTCCTCTCACAATCTGTAGAAGCATTGTCACTTCCTCCATGTTTCTTCAGGAAAGCGTCAAAGCCATTTTCATCAGGGTACTTCTCACTGCCCATAAACACCACTGAGATGGAGAGAGAAGCATTAAAATAGACAAAAATGACAGACCAAAGTGAAATTAAGAGATGTTTTAAAGTTACAGTAGATTTGAATAGCCTTGCGTTAAACATCTTACAAGTAAAAGGAGGAAGAATAAATCTAGAAGTATGATAATAATCCATTCCTGTCAATGTAACTTACTGTGTTCAAGAAAATGTGCAAGACCAGGCAGATCTTCAGGATCGCTGAAGCTTCCCACACTTATGCATATAGCAGCTGCAGACTGAGATAAAACATATGGATATTATATACAGATTAAGAGTAAGTATATTAAGAAAAACTACACCAAGACAGTAAAAGACAGACTGTCACCTGTTTTTCTGAACGGCATGTCTTTTTCCCTTCACTACATTTATTCATGGCCTTTTTGCCTTCTTCACACTGGCTATCCTCATCACCAGTACTGTTACCATCTTCTTTCTCAGCATCTCCTTTACTATCTGAATGAGTGATGTCTGATATGAGCACAGCTTCTAGTCCATTGCTCAACTCAATATACCTGAAAAAGATTCAATGGCTTATTAGGACACAAATCTTTTCAAATCAACGAAGTAAAAAAACTATAAAGGGAGGAATATCATTGGATTTGGTTGATAAATGTGATTTATAATAGGCTTTTGTTAATACCACTGTGATCATCTTGTATACACTGTTTTTGTGGTTGGAATGTTATTATTTACTCTTGATCTTTTCCAAATATTTTCTTGTTTGTTGTCATTATCATATATTAGAGTACATGGTATATTTTTTTAAACTTGTTTATTTATTTTTGTAAAAAAAAAAAATGTAAGTGCCTAAGCACCTGTTGTTTGTAAGTTTATTGTACATGGAAATATTTTGTAATATTTCCTTTTTTCTTCAATAGAGAAATAATTTATCAGAAAAAATAAATGTATTATCCTTATAATAAAAGACAGTTTATTAAAATAATAAATAAACAAACAAATACAAAGTTCAATTGTCAAAACGAACAGTTTCAAAATTATTATTATTTCAAGGGATTCATTTCTCAGGATACCTGTATTTTTTCGGGTCACTTGGCGATTTGATTATTTGCGGGTCACTTTGATCAGTGGCGCTGTCTTTGGTTCCGCGTGTTTGGGACAGGAAGACCCGTGACTCGGTTCTCGGTGGTGGAGGTTCTCCGTCTTCTGAACCGGTCACTTCACCGTCGGTTTCGCCAATAGTTTTACTCTTATTTGACTGAGGCATTATGACTCAAACACTGTGCGACATAACAACGTAACACAGAGGTGAAGTTTATAAAACACTCGAGCTAACATGACTGACACTTGTCAAACGGGCGTTTTACGTCCTCTGCGGTATTAAAACATCAACAGCCACTATTTCTTAACAAATGACACATACTAAAGAGTGTTTTAAAAAGACCACAATCCAACACAACAACAATTGATGCGATTTGATAATGCGTTTCATACATACCGTTCTTGTTGTTGTGGCTGGGATTACGGATAAACATACGCACCCTGGAATCTCATTGGCTGATAAAAGATGATGTAAAATTATAAACTCACGTGATTGGTCAAGCCTCCCGGCGGATTGACAAATAGAAAAGCGTTGATTTTTGGAACAGGTTCATCTCGCTCTTTTATAGATAACATAAAGTACGGTATCCTTATATCCTAATATTGTACTTAAGTGATTGAAATGCTTGAATGCATTTTACTCATATTTAGGTTTATTTGAGTTATTGCACAAAATATTTGCATTTGCAGTATTACTTCAAATGTCATTAAAATGGTTGGTTCACATACAATGACATATATGGAACATAAATATTACATGTAGTTTGTGCTTTTATTGTTATAAATTGCATCTAAAAGTAACATTCACAACTGTACAATCACTTACATCTATGTATTCCCAATAAAGGAACCAGCAGCATAAAAATAAATATCTACTCAGAAAAAAATGTAGCCTATAACATCTGAATTAAAAATATTTTATTTAGAATAATAATGTCTACTTTAAATACATAAACCACTCGTACATAACATCACTTGATAAAAATCCAAAGTAGGTTATACATACACCAATCCACAGGGATTTGCTACAAGTTTCTGAAATATAAAGACATCCTGGCACGAGTTCACAATATATTCATTTTTAACGTTCCGCTTAAGGATTGTAGTGAAGAATAAATAGATTTTATAAGAAACTGAACATCACCCGACTATGGAATGGGTTGATTGTGTGTTCAGTCTATATTAGTACGCATTACTATTACAGATGGCTTTCGACAATACTAAATTTAACATGAATTAAATGTTATATTTTTGTATTATTTTATTTTGCGGGCTACTGACATCTATTTGTGATTTTAATGTCACAATTGTTTTCCGTCTTGAAACAAGTGAACAAGTGCCCATACTTTTAGAAATGCATACTGTGCCAGCAGTTATAGATGGAGTCCAACATCTAATGTGCATTTCCTTTCGGTCAATTAAATAACCAGAGCACCTTAAAAACTCAACTCAGCCAAATTCTGCATAATGTTCATTAATAACCATTTCGTTTTTCTTGTTTCTTTTGATAGAATAGACATTTGAACTATATACTGTATAAACTAAGAATTATCAACAATTTAACCACTATTAAACTACTGATATATACCACAACTGAAATATAACTTTAAAGATTTGTGCCATAACAGATCGTGTTTTAAATCTAGTTTCGGCAGTGAACACTGAAGTTCTGATAGCCACGTAGCTTTGTGCTTTTTTCTAGTCCCTGCTTTGAGTTTTCTATGGACTGTAGAGGATTACAGGTGCTATTGTTACCAAACTACTTCATGTCTTTGACAGCTACAAACTAAGGTCGGTTGGTCGGTTTCTGATTGCCATACAACAGAACTCGCATCCACGGCTGATCGATTGGCATATGAAGAAAGATTGAAATCAGCAACAATTTTGAGGTAGCTGGGGTGGCTTATCAGTTAGCCGGGTAGTTTTGGCACCGGTGACCATGGAGGGATCCGCATCAACTCTTTCCGACATTTTCACGCAGATAATGTCAACCAAACGCTCGAACACTTGTCTGACGTTGATGTTTTCCTTGGCACTTGCTTCATAGTACTCAAAGCCTGAAAAGACCACATGGACGCCACTCTGTCAATTATTCCAATTGTGTACAATTTTCTTATCTAAAAGAATGAGATGAAAGATTAGGGCTCACCTAGCTGATCAGCTAAGTGCTTCCCCTTCTCGAACGGGATCACTCTCTCCTCATCCATGTCACATTTGTTTCCCACTAATATTACTTGAGCATTATCCCAAGAATAGGTCTTGATCTGTGTTGCCCTGGAAGAAAACAATAATTTACAGTTTAAAAAATGTATATAATATTATTATTATTATATTACTAAAGATATCCAAAGTAACTAAAGCCATTTTTTATAAAAAAACGATAACCAAGACACAAACTGCCTTGCATTTGTCAGTTACCTTGATAAGGGATGGGATATACATTACAACCTTGCCATTTATGAAAATATCTTAAACAGAAACTTTGCACTTCTTACCAGTCCTGGACTGCATTAAATGACTCTTCATTGGTGATGTCATACATCAGGATAAAGCCCATGGCTCCTCTATAGTAAGCTGTAGTTATAGTTCTATATCGCTCCTGGCCAGCTGTATCCTATAGACAACATCAATAATTGCTTTTTATTATATAAAACATACTGGAGCACACAATGATCATCAGCACTAAAAAATAGAGAAGGTTCTTAGCAACATGCTACAAACAGGAACACCTGCATAGCAACACCTTGGCAACCAGCTAAAACATCTTTTTTCATGGGTTATCACTACTTACATTTTCTTAAATAAATTTAAATACAATATAAATCAAGTTTCCTTTATCAATAAAGGAACCTTTTCAACAGAGAGTGTATTTAAGCTGCTCAACTTTTATTTTATTTTCTGCAGAACACAAAAGAAAATATTCAGAAAAATGTTGGTAACCAAACAACACTGGCCCCCATTGGCTTCCATTGTATGAACACAAAACCACTGAGACATTTTTCAAAATATCTTCTTTTATATTCAGTAGATGAACTGAATATAAAATGTAATTTAAAGTTATGTAATTCAAAGTCATTACATGAGAGTAATTAAATAATGATCAAATTTTTATTTTTGGGTAAACTATCCCTTTCAGAAGGCAATATAAACCTTGCTGACATGTATATTTAGAACTGTGTGACATGGTATGATTTTCAGCACGCCATGAATGCCATAGATAAACATGTGAGAACAAATGAAATGAATGGTCTAGCTGAACATCAATGAAACATAATAATTAGTCTATTTTAGGCCTGTCTTCACTCAATTGCAGTCGCTTTCGTTTTCTTCTTGACGCCAGTTTCCTTGCAGCTGTTGTGAATGAGAGTCTATTTTTACCACCTCACAACAAGTCCACATAGATTATGAATCGCATCTTATCACAAATTTTGGCCGTGTCACACTTGTCACAAGGATGCCCTCGCGTGCTCTCTGCACACCCCCCTCACCCTCAAGAGCTGCTTTAATTGGCTATGAGGATCATTCTGCCAGGGAGCAGTATGGAGTGCTGCTTCCATGACAACCAGCATCGATGATGCATGTGGGAAAAAAGGAAGGCGCTTGTTTTCTCTTCCTCCAGAAAAAGATGGCTCTCATTCACAATCTGGTGAAAGGTGACTGTAAAAAGACGTATTTGAGGCCATTGAACTTAGATACAAATGTGGTTTCTGTTTAAAGAATCCCAGGCTGAAACCAATTTAGCATCATTTTGACTTGCATTATCATAAGTGTTACATTAACATAAACCCATAAACAACATGGCATTTAATGACATCTAATAAATGACTCACCCATATCTGAAGTTTTACTCTCTTGTCGTTCCTGTAAACAGTCTTCACCTTAAAGTCGATGCCGACCGTGCTTACAAATGAGTTGCTGAAGGAGTCGTCCGCATATCTGAATAAGAAACTGGTCTTGCCTACGCTGCTGTTTCCAATGATCAGGAGTTTGAACATGTAGTCAAAGTTCTGATCGGATCCATCTCTCTGCCCAAAACGCTGGTCTGCTTTTGCCATCTGTGTAGAAGAATGTGTGGAGAAGAAATATAATACAAAAATAACAGAAAAATGTATTATATACTGTAAGAAAAGCTTTAACAGTGCAAAGGACAGGAATCACATACTAAATGCAGTGTCAGATGACTGTACAATCATTTGACAAATGCATTAATGTAAATATACATTACTAATATACAAATGTACACATTACAATGACACAAAAAACGTTAAAATATTAATGTATCACATACATATACCAAACAATAATACATATATTTATATAATAAATCATTTAAAAAATAATCAATAATTCATTATGAATTAGTTATGCTCACGTTATCATCAAATTACAGCAAAAATAATGCACGTTCCAATTTATCATTCATCATTTCTCACGCCTCAATCGCGTATTTAAATGACCTGTTTGGCTATAACATCGATAAAGAATCATAAAATCGACAGGTGACGCTTGGTAGCTATAACCATTCACAACCATAAACATCAATGCATAACATGGAAATGATCAGGTGACCATGTAAACACACAAGCTCGTGCACAGTTGTCATCGACACATTTTCATCGACAACATTCACCGACAAACATCCGAAAACGACAAGGACGGTCAATAAATGGCCATATGATGGAAATGCTCACCTCGGATGTAAGCGCAGCTCCCTTCTGCCTGATCGAGGTGGGCGTTTATGGACGGATGCAGCACCTGGCGACGCGCGTGCACGGATGCGGCTGTTACCGCGCTCAAGACGCCGGTATTTAGATGCGTTTAAACGTTTACGTTTAGTGATTACAAATAACGATTATTTGTCAAATTCATTATTAGTTATTTGAAGCCTGTATAGTACAGTAGGATGGGGCATTGACGACGAGTCATTATCATCTGAACATTATCAACCACCAGCATTAAAACCATTACAAAATTCCTTCATGTAGTGGGTTCTGTCGGTTTCCTTTTACCAGAACCCATCAAGAAAACCCAACACATTATCAATAAAGACCCAGGGAGACAGTTATAGTTCCCATTAAAACCAATACAACTCCCATTTTAACCATTAAATCCATTAGAACGTCTCATATATATCTGTTTTAGGATGCATGTATGTCAGTACATTAAAAAACAAAACATTAAAACTTTAAAAACAGTTCAAGCACACATTTAAAAATAAAATCACAAACAGTATTACACAAAAAATAAATACTGTTTAGAATTAAGACACTGTTTTTGGTATAATCATTACATGTGATTATACAAAATTCAGAATGAATAACTCATAGTTATTCATAGTTAATAATAACATAGTGTAAATGGCAAACCTTTATTATGAAGTACACCACAACAGACATACAAACAGGAACACTATCAGTGTCCCCAAGGTATATACAGATCATCTATTTATAGGTCTTACTCAATGGATGGAGGTGTGCTGTCCTGTTACACAACCCAGTTTCGGTAATTAGACACTTGGGAAAAGAGTCCAAACCAAGTTAATGACGGATATTTCGACCATTAAGTGAAAGATGATAGAAAAGGTGTATGTATTAGTTATTTTTAATAACATTAAGGTATTGATGGGGACATGTGTTGTTGAAATTCAATGAGAAATGAATCAGAATGTGAATCTGCATACATGGTAGCAGACCAACACAACTTCATAATCAATCTATTAACATATTCTCAAATCATATGGTTGCAGAGACATCCAGTTCAACATCTCTTCTCACAAGACTCCATTCACAGATGCATTATTTCTTCCTCAAGACCACAGTTCACATTAGGCATCAGTTGTTTTATTGCCGTTAAATCAATTTGTGGTGACTCCTGATCCTATTCCGCTCTGTTCTAGTTCTGCTATCACAGACATGTGTTTAAAGTCCTCTGGTTTGTGGTTGAAAGTCTCGACCAATCGGAAGGTCTCATACCGCTGCGATCCATAAAACAGCTGCACTTGATTGGCCAAGCATTGTGCCTGGTGAACAGTCTAAAAAGAGATTTAAGAAAAGTAAATTAGGATCACAGCAGTGGATAGATTGGACAGGCCAAATCTTTGCATAAATGTTAGGCATAACCTTGCGGTAACATCATGAAGAAACCATTTACAAATGACAAACTTACTACAAATTTGCTATCCATTTCAGCAGTCATAAGTACAATCCCCTTGTCCTTCTGAAAGTCTGAATAGTGGTATAAAATGACCTGACTAGGTGCATTCTCTCCCATAGTCTGAAACAGAAAGCATTTTGAGTATGACCTAATCCCACAAGATGCATTTTCAATTAAAAAAAGAAAGAAAATGATACCTGAACGTTAATCAAAGAAGTCAAGTGCAGCTCCTGGCCAGACCATTGGCCGAGAAAGAATTCATATCCCTCTTGCTGGGGCAGAGCGTACAGAAACTGACAAATTTTGACAAATGTAAAATTAGGTTGGAATTTTGAAAGGAACTACTGCCATCAAGTGGACATTTACCAGTTAGGATCTGACAGTATGATACTACCAGAATAGTAGTATATAGCAGAGAAGAACCTCTTGTATATACTGTATATATATATCAATGATAATTGCCTTTTAAGAGACTTACCGTTGGGCATGATTTTGCACGGCCAACAATTAGATCAAATGTTGAACCCTGTAATAGAGAATGTGTTAAAAGGCTGTTCATCTCTTAACCACCAGCTTCAAAAAACTATTTAAATTATTAGTTTGTTTAACTAAACAATTACATAAAACTGGATTAATAATACACTTTGATAGCTAAAGCAATGATCTATCTGACTAGTCATTACATAACAAGCACACTAACATTTAATATTGTTATGAACGTGAGAAAAATGCTTATTACTTACTGGTATGACAGCACTGATGGTGTCTTTTGTTGCAAAGTACTGCATCCAAAGCTGTAATAAAAGTATTTGATCAGAAGTCAGAAGTAAATCAAATAGTCTGGTCACCTATTTTCAAAATATGTCACCTCTCCTCTAGATTAAAGCAACTACAAATCTTACCTCTCCAATTTCAGTTCCAGATTTGTCCTTAACCATATCAAGGTTGAGAATTGATCCCAATGTCTTAAGAAAATGGAAAGCAGAAAATATCATTAAAAAAGGCAAATAATATAATACAAAATATATCTTTCCAATTCATCATCATGCATTCAATTATTATATTGAATTAAGTTTATTTCAAACCTTATCTTTGGTAAAGCCCCCGGATCCTTTTTGACCTCGTTTGTCCAACTACAAATAGTGAAGACAAATGGTCCCAATGATCATCATCTTTAAAGATTATATACTCTAGGTCTGACATGTCTTTATAATCTGTTATATTGTTAATGTTATAAACGCACACGTTATTCATGAAAAAATGAATAAAGAGACATTTATTTTAAATAATGAACCAAAAGGTAACCTCTTTCTCCATATGCTTGACGAATTCGGCTTGTCTGGACTGTCCGAGCGGTTGCGTCTTCACTTCACTTCGCTTTTCCAGCCGGACTTTGTATTCTTGAGGCTTTGAGCTAATTTTAAATTAATGCACAAATCACACGAACGATAATCAACCAACAATATTACACAACATACAAACCATATCAGCGTTTGACAGTTACTCACCTGCGCAGTTTCTTGATCTTCTCTTCATATTTACTATAATATGGATTTTCCTCTAACTCCGGCTCTTTCTTTAGCGAAAACGCCCTGAACTGAGATGGCACGAGTCCTGGGATGAGAGGTCTGATGCCAGTGGCCCTGACCGCCAACATCCCACGATACAAACATGACATTTGTACCATGGCCGCTGCCATCTTTTCTCCGTCCCACATGTATAAGTGTCCGGGCGGGAAACAGGCGGAACCAAGTTCAAATTTTTCGAAATATATTATATTGTATGTTGTTGAGTAAATGGACCAAGCGGTAAACACACAACAGTATTTTTATTATGAAAATATTTGTATATTTTTTATACTGTGAAAGAGTGGATATTTCAGGTCATTATATCTCTTGTATAAACAGCTTTACACAAAGCAAAACAACAGGGTTATTTGACTGTGGCATTTAGGAAAACTGTGGTTACCAGGGTAAATTTTTATGCAGTGCTTAGACATCGAAAAATACAACTCCTTCAGTATATTTTTATTGTTAACAAATATGTTCATTATCTAACCATGATATATGTATTAAAACACCAAAAAACACCATAGTTTAACCCATAGCACCTTTACTATAATAAAACCATGGTTAATTGTCATAAGAGATGTCACTGGAAGTTGAATTGAGTTATTTTAATACATTTTCAAGACAATACAAATAGGCCTGAAAAAGTTTTAACCGATTTGTGCTGGTGCTGAACAAATGTATCTGTGCTCTGATTCATCTATACAGCTTTTAGAGATCCATATCTTCTGACTTTGGGCCAAAACACAGGTGGCGGTCGAGTTGTCAGGGATTTTGATGGATGGTTATCATTTCCTTCTTGAGTTTTGAGAATGTCAGAGGTCTGCCATCAGTCCACGACCAGTTCTCTGGGCTGCCTGTGAGTCCTGCATAAATCACAGCAGTTTGGACATTTATGTTTTAGATAAAAATAATATATCACTTAGGTACTGTCTAGCATTCATATACCATACTATTTGCATAATATTCCAAAATATTGAAAAAGAATACCATGAAATGATCATAATTCAGATTTACTATGTATGCACTACAGTACTCACCGATCCAGAATGCTTGCTTTCCAGCAAACTTCCACATCCACTTCATATCGGTCTTGGAGTGCACACTTGCCAAGCGGCTTTCAAGCCTAATTTGAAGATTGAAAAGGTGACGTTTGTAGTATATAAATAGACTTGTGTGTATACTTATTCCTTAGAACCATAAAGTATAACGTACAGCATGCAAGCACGTTGCGCACTGCTCCAGCTGGCAATACCAGGACCCAAGATATAGCAGTTTCTCCGATGGTGAGTCCAGCCACTGGGACAACCAATACTTCTAGACTTCTGAGACTTTCAAAGGGAAACAATCATAAAAACAACATTTATGTTAATAATAATAATATAATATTATTACAACAATGAAAACAATAATATGACATTAAAGCCCATTACAAAATATTATTATTAAAAGTTGCATTAAACATTTATTCTAGTGTTATATGTTTATATTGTCAATGCAGGTTTTCTTAATTTTTAGCTCTAGATTGTCTCAGATACTAAAATCTATCCTATTTAACCCAAACATAAAGTCTTGATTATTAAGCCAGCATACCCTGTGTTGTCGCACTCCCGAATTGTGTACGAAAGGGACCGAGTCCCTCTGAAGGGTCTCTACTGATTCAGTGTCGGCAGAATATCCAGGCCAGCTCCAGATCGGAGTGATCTCCAGTTCAGAATGGACACGAGGTATGGGTGCCTTTTCCTCTTGTCTCACCGGGAAAAGGCCATGAAACTAAAGGAAAATGTTTATATATGACAACATACAGTTCGGCCTCATTTACATATATGTATTTTCTAGAGGCTTTCAGGGTATACATTTATGCAAAAGAACATGAAAGAACATTGCAGAAACCCTACCGTCCAAACTCTTTCTTGATTTCTGCTGTCCGCTTCTGGCAGATTCACCTAAAACCACAATCAAACTACAATTAATATTTGTTTCATTGACACTCTACATAGTAAATGAGGTAAATGTGAGGCTTACTCTGTGTCTATTTCTACCCAGAATCCTTAGCTGTCTCTGGCCTGGATAATGAAAGGTCTGATCATGACGTTCTCCCTCACTGTAATGGCTGAATTGAGTGCGATATGGGACGTCTCCTCTCTGCGGATAGTTCTCAGAGAAGATCCTGGTCCTTGGGTCTGGAGTGAATTCCTCAACAAGAGGTGGTTCAGGCTCTTGGAAATTTGGTGGGCTTTGAAAAGCATGTTCTGTATCGTCTTCTTCAACAATAAGATCATCTTGATTACACCTGCCTGAAGGGAAAAAAATATTAGTAAAAACACTAATTTGGAAATGTAGGTGAAGGTCACAGGTCAGATTTTACCATTTCTAGGATCCACAATCTCCACCGTGGCCTTGTTCCTCTGTCCTAAAACTGCATTTTTTGGAGTCTTCAAAACCACCTCAAACTTCTCATGGTTTTCCTCCAAACCGTCATCTTTGAGGTGAATGTTCCACATTTTGATGTGCACACCTAATGCAACATGTATAACAATGTATTTTAAGATACAGTAGAGAATCAAAGTAAATTTGAGAAGTTTTGATAACCACCTGGATCAAACTGTATAAGACTGGCAGAACTGTGAGTAAAATCTTTTCCAACTTTAGCCGTGCCCTCTTCCACCTGCAAAACAACATTTTTGACATAAACTTCATCTGTGAAAATGTGGACGCGTACGATACACCAGTACCGTTTTAAAACAGTAAAACACACCTGTATGCCGACGTACGCTGGATCTACGCTGTTCCCACTGCGTACCACCTGCACACCTAGAGTTCCCGAGTTCTCACAAACACGATAACAGGAAGCAGACAACTCCACACGGGACCATCTGAATTCCATCCTGTATTGGCAGATTAAAAACCAAAATCACCTTTGGGTCCAAAGCGACACCATCCAGAATCCCAAAGAACTATCCAGAAGACTATCAAGAACTTTTGTAAATCTCTTATTTGTGCTAACGACATACACTTCAGGAAGCATGGTGTTTCCTGCAGGGTCTGTGACTTGGAACTCAAAGCTGTCTGCCGTCACTTCTATATCTACAGGAATGACATAGCGCACTGCCTTCTGGTTTACATCCTTCTGGGTAAAGCGTCCTTTGATGTAGGCACCTAAAAACAACAACATCCAGTTATTTATACATTAACATCTATCTGGATACGGTCTTTGCATCAATGACCCATGCACCTGCCTGTGAGGGCATTCTCAAAGTAACCAAAGTGTGGAGGCCTTAATATCGTGAACTCGAGTGCGTCGTCCGGGCTGTCTGGATCGGTGACTAGAAGTTCTTTGGAGGTGATGTAGATGCACTGTTTGCCATCTTGAATATTTTCCACAGTACTTGGAACCCCCTTGTTCACAATATTGGGCGGTGTCTTGTCCAATATCTCGATCTGTAATAACGAAAATAATCAATGAAGGTCAGTGTAACTTGGACAAATCAGATATTTTAATTGTACTCATGCTACATTACCACTAGAGGGTAGCATTGCAGTGTCACATAATGGTAAGACGTTTATTTAATAACCATTGCTCAATATAACTGACATGTAAAATGAAAAATATAAGAAATGCTAAAACTCTTTAGTTATATTAAATACAGTCATATGTACTTTACATGTATTTTTACTTAAATAAATAATAATAATCTGAATAATCTGCAATATATTAAACAAACAATAAACATTTATTTATAACATTTCAGCAGTTCTTTTTGTTAAATTAACTGAGATTTTACAATGAGAAATTGCGCTTTTATTAAATAATAATTTCATTGTTTATTTTGTGGAACAAAAAACAAAGTTAAATAATCAATTGATGACGTTGGCTTTGTGTACTATTTATACAAACTAAACCAAACCAAACTAAAAATAATTATAACATGTTACATACAATTAATATAATTGCTTAAATATTTAATTTTTATGATGCAAAAACACATTTATTACCAACTAGAAAAAACAAATCTTTAATTATTTGTGCAACTGTTGTATTTTAAAGTTAAAATGTGGACAGGTAGATTATATATCATTTATGTATGACGCGCCGGGTCTCGGGTCGCGCGCTTCGCAGTTCTCGCTCACCAGCAAAGCGCGATTTGAGCCAAAGGATTGCGCGCTCCCGCTGGGCACGCCGACAAATTTTTCGTCCGATTCACCTGTGCTGGCGGCAACGGTCTTTTCTCAGCGGCACAGGGCGGAAAGCGCCGGCCAGCGCGTTTGCCGTCTCGCTGACCGTTTAAACGGAATATCAAATGTCGGTACAGGCCTCGAGAGAGTGACGCTGAACGGCAACGGACCTGCGCGTGCACCTGACCGGCAGAAGCTCTCCGTTTAACATGCAATACAACAGAGAGCGCTTTGCTGACCCGGTGATCCCCTGCAGTGCTCAGTGGTTTGTATGCTAGTTTACATGACAGTTATGTTAACTAGGCTAAAACCGAAGACAATTATTATTATTTACCCTTACAACAAATTACTGAGGTAAACTTGGTCACACCATGTTGTTACACTAATCAAATTATGGTAACTCGGTATTAGCCATCATAGTTTTAGAAAGATGTGAAGAGAATTTATTACTGAAAAACCTCAAACATTACATTTGTAACTACAATTGTATTTTTTGTGACCCTGTCTGTCAAAACCCAGCAAGTCATTTACTTGTTAAATTATCTTCCTACTGTACATCAAAAAAATATTCATATATTTATATATTCATGTGAAAATATAACCTTCATATCTTTAATGTTATTTTGATTAAGGCCATGTAAAGATTGAAATTAATGTTTAGAAAGGCAATTTTTTATATTGATTATTATAAAACAGTGACAATAAAATCATTACTTTCAGTATAATTTAGTATCTCGAAATCTATCATAATTTGTCATTTACAGCAATAAACACATTATTTTAGTCATTTTTATGCTCCTAATATACAAAATATATTTTGAGACTTTGACCTGCATTTCACAGACGGGGTCACATTTTATCTAAAGGGTTATGGGCCCTAATTTTTACAATGGTATTTTTTGTTTTGTCTTTGTGTTACAATGACTTTAGTCATTGGTTGCAGTTAAACTTTTTTAGATCGAGATATCCTCATACCTGTATAGTGAACACAGCAGGCTCAGTCTTCAGCTGTCCATACTCAAGATACCCTGTGTTGGTTCCATCAGTGGGTTGAAAGGTGAACCTGTCAATCTTAGCTCGCCCGTTCAGATGGTGATAACTTAGATCCATGTTGTTGATGTCCAGTTGTGTGAAATGGGGCTTAGAAAGGGGAAATCCCTTCAAGAGTAACTTGCCATATTGTGGGCCTTGGGTAATGATGTAGGTAAGGTTCTCCAGAGCTGTGTCTGGATCGGTCTGTTTTAAGTGTTCAGTGGTAATGGCCTTCACAGTGCCCTCTGTGAGCTGAAGGCCGTTGTTGATGTTTAGGGTGGGTGGGATACGATCACTGTGCTCCACGGTGAAAACGATGCTGCCGCTTCTGGAGGTCACACCATTGGTGATGACAAAGCTGTATGAGAGACATGAAAAACTATATGTAAAAATATTATTACTTGACAAAAGAACAGTTAAATAATAATAAAAAAAGCAATAAATATTTCAGATCAGGGCCTAAAAACAGCCTTTAACCGTGCTAGAAGCTATGAAAATCTTCAGATGCTTTGATGGCAAACCTGGTTTGGAGATCCAGTGCCTGGTAGATTTTAAAATAATGTAGTTTGGCTTGTCAGTTCCAGAGCTACAATTTCAATCCAACATGATTGACGTGTTGGAGCAATAAAAGAAAACGGGGAGGGGTACAAGCCAGGCGAAATCCCTATTCCACCCTCTGCCAAGCCAATCTGCCTACCAACATATTGCCCTGCAGCTGATAATTGCCATCCATGGTAAACAACACGTCTGCCACCTCACACTAGACTAGGCAACCAACACGCAGGTCCACTCCGCAGCCAGACTGGTGCAACATCTGGCATTGCCATTGTCCCAAATTTGCTCAGAAATTGTGCCCGGGGATCCCTGTCTCTGGACTACATCTCTTAGAGGCATATAACCAATGCCAGGCCAAGTTATTTTCTTAATAATGGCCATTTATCATCAGCTGTCATGGAAGAGCAATGGGAGACACAAGGTTTCTCAAGTCCCCCTGTCTCTTTTGAACCCCACTGTCGGCCTGGAGCTTGACACTTAAAGTGTACTGCACAGGTGTCGCCCTCAATCAGGGATCGACCGGCTGTTTTTGCCTGGGATTTACACAAGAAAAGCAGCAAAGATGCAAAAACAATCTAACTGTTGTATTTGCAATGTGACCAACGATTTCTTTAATTCCACCAGTCTCTTGCGATAATGTTGGAACGGCTAATTGAAAGCACCGTAGTGTCCGTGCACTGTGGTTGGCCCTCTGCTGTGCTGACTGAACACATTGGCACAGATTGCTCTGTACTCTCTCCGAAGGGCCACCCGCTTCTCGTCAGGCTTGGCTCAGGAAGGTTTGTTTGCTCCCAGATGACCCAATCATGAAAGCAAGCCAGAGTTTTGGGTGACTGGGGAAACCCAGTTATAGATTCACATGAGATGGGGCAGGTCCACTGTACACCCTGACTAAAGTCAGACTGCTGCCAAATTGGCTGGAGAAGCATGCAGACAAAGCAAACGTGATCTTTTTTTGGACTGTCTCTTGTTTTTACATAATAATTTTGTATTAAAATGTTTGGAGTGGGTAAGATCAGATTGATGCAAAAAATTTAATTTTGATATTATAAATTGACCTTCATGGCATTTAACACATTACATTATGTAAAACACAAAAAAGATATTTTGAGAAATATCTTAGTGGGTCCATGCTTGGTTACCAATGTTCTTCAAAATATCTTCTTTTGTGTTCAGCAAAAGAAAATCATACAGGTGTGGAATGACATTTTTTGGATGAACTATCCCTTTAATTAGTGCTACTATTAACCTACTGTGTCCCAGTGGATTGTTAATGTAAACACAATTGATTATGCCTTATGTGAATGCTTGTTATTATTACCAAAAGAACAATGAAAACCACCAACCTGAAAGAATCACGGTCAGCAAAGCGGCTGTTATCATGAGTATAACACAACCGGTTGGCAGCCACATCCATCTGGGTGAAGGAGAACACAGGAACCCCTGGAGTTTGGACCATGTGCAGGTGTCCATGTGTAGGTGGAATAGATACAGTATATATGAGCTCATCTGACGCACTTCCACTGTCTGTGGCCATCAGAATGTCAGTGGTCAGGATAACTCTCTCTCCCTCCATCAAGGTCACAGGGTTGGTGATGAGAGCGATGTCGCCTGTGTGGACAAGCGAGTAAACAGGGTTACACTATGATTGTTGGGATGTACAGGCACCATTAGCATTATCCAGCTTGACATAATCACTGTAATAGTCATTTATTTTACGTAAAGTGGTGTGTGCGAATTAGTTGTGGCACAACGGACGGTACTGGGATCTGAGACTACAGATGTTTGGTCTCTGCTCTGTTAATAATTCACGCTGGGCATTTAAAGGTGGTCCATCCCATGTGCCAGAACGTTCTCACCTCTCTTCCTACAGCACAAGTCAGAACAGAGCCAAGAGGACAATGGCTGCTATACTTCCATGTTCACCCAACTGGCAAAGTCTTTTTGGCCATAGGGAGTGCCAATGTTTTTAATTATGCATGTGCAGATTTAATCTGTCAACAAAGTTGTTTTTCTTGGATTTGGATTGAGAGAAAGACAAATACAATGACTGCACTGTGACTGGGCTAATGCTGAAACAGCACCAGACAAAATTCGAAGTGTCATTATATTTCAGTGGCTGGACAACATCATAAAATAAACGTAAGGAGTCAGATCTCACCCTTTTGAACAGTGCGAACAGAGATGAAGAAACTCTGTGGAGGCGTTTTGTTTTCCCCATCACTGAGAATGAAGTGAAACCTGTCGTGACCTTTGAAGCCGCTAATTTTAGTGTGAGTGTACCGGAGACGGTTAATCTCAACATCCTCCTGGGTAAAATTCTGACCTGGACTAAGATCAACCCATCCAACTTCCGTCTGCAAGAGATCAAAGAAAACATGCATCATTATATGCACAATACTGACTTTATCAAACACACAGTATATCACATAAAGGACTAAACATCCCCACTAACCATAAGTTGAAGAAGACCAAATCTGGGACCTGCACTGAGAATAAAGAAAAGTTGGTTGTTGGGCGTGTCTTGGTCTCCTGCTTCTAGCACTACACTGGAGATGACTCTTTTCTCCAAGGTTTGGACATCAAGACCTGCATTTCTGAAGACAAAGATCAAGACACTAAAGGTACCGATGCCAAGCCTCCATGCTACAATGAATCCTAAATAAATAAATACGCAAACAGCCGCATCTAGCATTAAAGAATGCAAACAGGACCATTCTGTCATTATAATCTATGAGGACACCTCAACAAGGAAGCATGCTCCTGCCAAAAACACACATTACTTCTGGTGTTCTGGAGATTACATGTACACCCTCAGCCGATGGAGAGTGTAAATACAAATCTTGCTGATCTTAGAGAAAAGGGTGGAATAAAAATTTGCAATTTACTCAAGGATGTAACTTAATTCCCAGTTACTCAGTCAGGGAGAGACAGATTCCCCAGCCACATGTGCAGTACAGGTTGTATTGACCCCCCTTTCTTAAACCCATCCAAGATCGGCCTTCCCCTTCTGTTTCCGTCCAGTCTCCGCCACTAAACCCCCCCATTCCTGCTTTCATCCGCCTTTTTGGCTCTGAATTTGTCCCAGGGCGTCCTTACTTTAGTAGCCATGGCTTTTCATCATTGACTGGTATGATGCGGGCGCACGCAGTCTCCTGGACTGTGTGCCCACCATCTGTCAGCTGTATGGTGAAAGCGTCCTTGAGGGTTTCTGTGTCATCGTGCATATACATGATCTTCATTCCTATGGAACAGAAGAAGGAAAAATTTTTTTATTTGGTGGCAATCTGATTTTAAATGGCCTCTACGCTAGCTCCTTAAAAGCTGTTTAGTAGCGGCCTTTGACCGCTAACTCCCCAAACCCAAAAATTACTACAGTAGTTCAGCTGTGAACACTGTCCCGGTTGTCAATGACCTAGCCACCTATGTTTCAAAGGCTCTTTATCACTCGCTAACAAGCAAAGCCGTGCAGTCACCAAGTACCACGTGCACAGTGGCCGTGACTTAACTGCACAGGAAGCAGTTGGAGCGACTTTGCGGATGAAGCATAAGCACCACAGGCAATCCGTGACCTTTGTCTCCTGCAACATCTGTTCTGCAAGCCTGGATACCCACTGTGATAACAAACCAGTGCCCTCTGGAAGGCACAGAAGGGTGGTTGGACCACAGAAGGGACACTGTGCTCCCAAACTCTAACAAGCGGAGACTGATACTCCAGAATCCTCTTGGGAAATGTTTGTTAGAACTGAAAACTGACCTTGTTGTAGCTCCTGTATAGTGAAAGACTGGACTGCCAACGTTCGGTGTAAGTCCTCGGGGCTCATGCTTTTGTAACGACTCATTTCAACACCATATATGCCATTGAGTAGGGTTCCATGAGCGGGAGGAACCAGGATGGTGATGGTAAGAGTTTCTGCTGGGATATCAATGTCCACTGCATTTAGAATATCAGGACTGAGGTCCTTCATCCCTCCTTCCATGACCTTTTAAAGACAATATTGTGTTTATTGGACATTTTTATTCTAATACTAGATAGCTAGTGTCCAAAAAGTAATGCTTACTGAGAAGTTGCCGAGCAGCAGTGATGGAACTTCATCGTTTGTAGGGTTGATGATGATGTAGAAGGGCAGTGGTGCAGATCTCTGAATGCCATCAGTGACGCTGATAGTGAAGAAATCTGCTGTTGGCTCCACACCCTGATGCACTGACTGGACATAGTTGATGTACCCTGAGCTGAGGTGCAGCTGGCTAAAAGAAACTTTATTCACATAATATGACTTAGTGGGCTGAAACTGAAGGTCTCATAGTAAGTAAGAAATTTAATTTTGGGCTGTATTGTATTAAAGGAAAATGCAATATACAATATACAGTACGATAATGCTTTAATATTATTTTATGTTATTTATTATAACATATACAGTTTATTATCAATATTAATAAATATAATAAAAATAATGAAAATAATAATAAGTTGTATTAAAATATATTAAAAAAAATGGAACTGACATAATCAACATATCTTTGATTCAGTACTGCAAAACCAAATCTTAATAAATTTTTCTTCTTTAATACATTTAAAAATAATACTTTAAAAAACACATTTGAGTTTACAAATATATCAGTTAAATAATCCAGTGTAATATAATATGAGTTTTTAATACTTCAAAAAAATTTTGTGCTACATTTATTAATAATGATTTTTAACTGGAACGCATGTGAAAGTGATTTAAAAAATAGATATTTTTACTAGTATACAAGAAAAAAATACTAGTTTTTGCCATGAAGAGAAAGAAGTGTATTATGTAGGTGCATTTGGTGAATGTGAAGTTAAACATGTTTCTGGATAAAAAATATGTTTGATCCACATCCTGCTTGGCAAATGCTTTTAGGAACATTTAGAAAGCCTCAGGAATACTACTGACCCACTCTGAGTCCAGCGTTGCTTTTCTCGAAGCCAGGAGATGGCAGAATGTTCTCTAGAAACCCATACTGTGGTGGTGTCACTAAGTGAAAGATGAGCTGGTCTGGATGGGTGTCAGGATCTGTGGCCTCCAACACCCCCTCACACAAACATGCACTGGAACCCTCATCTACTGCAAAGGTGCCACCTGATGGAAAAACATACGGTAATAAAATTCTTACATCATTTATTCACCCTAATGTTGTTCAAAATTGAACACAAAAGAAGATATTTTAGGAATGTCTTTGTGGTTTTGTGTCTCTACAATGGAAGTCAATGGGGATCAACGTTCTTCAAAATATCTTTTATTTGTGTTCTGCAGAAGAAAGAAAGTCATACAGGTTTGGAATGACATGAAAAGTTTCATGTTTGTAGCGGTAAAAAGAGCAGTGAATCACATAAGAAAGTCTTGTCCCAGAAGCATCTTATTTTCTTCCTCTCAAGAACACATCCCAAAATGATTCTTTATTTTCCTCTCATTTTCAGGCAGTTCCTCTTTCCTCGCGCCTGCTATGCCACCCCACTAACACTCTGCTCTCATTCTCTCTCGGCTGTCGGCCAGCACGCTGCCACCTGGGTGTTGATAAAGCCATCATGCCGTTGCTTACTGGCATCTGCTACCATTTACTGCACCGATAAATAATGAATGCAGAATGGGCTCTGATGAGGTTGGAGAAATGAATGACCGGCAGTCTGTAGAAAAATTGATAAAACACCCTTAGTGAAGGGCAGGATCCTCATCGCTTTCCTTTGCCTAATGCTCTTACATCTGTCTTTATTCAATGAAAATTAATTAAATGTGTACATTTTCTCGCAAACCAGCCCAGATCTGCAACATGTTGGCAACGTTATGCTTTAAATTGTGGGGATTAACTATTGTCTATTGTTTTTCTCCGCTTTGTCACCATTGTCCACTTGCTCTTATGGGAACGTGTATCTTTTCGTTACATGTTCTGTCACATGCACTCCTCTCTGTTTTTAATCTCAACCAGCTGTGTGTACGTCTACCTAAAACAAGCTGAGATTTCCCACGGTGAGATTTCCATCGCGGTCTTCCGCTTATTGTTGCGCTCTGGTCACTGTTCAGCATTGATAACCGCAAAGTATAATTTCAGGCCTGGGATTTACAGTTAAATCCCTCATCTTGGCCACAGCGCTTACGAGACCTCTCCACAACCATTTGGAACCAAACGCGTGCTTTAGTGTCACTCCCTGAGTTAGCCGCGCGTGGTGCAGCGATTAAGCGATTCGCTCGCCAAGCTGCGGCCCGTCACCTGCCTACAGCCTAGAAATTTCCTGGTTGCTTGATTACTTAAGCGGATTGTCATTAGGATAAAGTAAATGCACCTTTGCCAACCGCTCTGCCGATTAATTCCATGTGGTTTAATCCACTCAGTCCCTCAACACAAAGCAAAGCATCTTTTTTGTCCACTAGATTACCAACAGATTTGTTTCTCCAGTGAACAACACACACCGTAGTAGACGTTTACCCAGTGTTATGGTTGGGACCTGATTGTTGACAGGCATCACAGTGATGTTGAGGTCATAGACAGGAAGTGTGCCGTGCAGGGGGACGGGTGGGGGTAGAGCATCCTCTTGGCAACAGCCATCCATTATTCCAGCTTCTCCATCGGACACTATAAGCGTGACTGTGTCTGATACAGGATCTGGTCCAATCTCACCACCTAGATGAGAAAAATGGTGTGAAGCATTGTAATTATTGACACAATCTTAAATTTTATAATTTTATTTACTTAAATTTTATTTACTTAAAACTGCAATTTCATCAAAGACACAATGTGTTTAATAATTACTATTAAAACATAAACAATTTCCCCTTACAAGGGTACTATATTACAGTATATTATATATTACTGTTGAGTTGTGAATAAAAATACTGTTAAATTTAGAGTTGTCAATTTAAGTATTAGATAGCATCCAATTTATATATACCACCATAATATTACTGTCCTAACCTGTGTGCAGGTAGAAGATGAGTCCATTAAGCACATCCAACTGGGAAAACTTGTCCACGGTGACTCCATTTCGCTGCAGAACCCCACGTGCAGGTGTCCTGGCAAGCATGTACGTTAGCCGAGTATCATCGCTGTCCTCATCTGTAGCCGAAATGTACTCAACTGTAATCTGGACACGACCGCCCTCTTTGCACGACAGTTCAGCCCTTAAGTCTGAGCCCAACTTTGGGGGCTCGTCATTCACGGGCAGGATCTAAATACAAAAGTATAACCCCGAAAAGCTTTTTAAACAAGAAAATATGTTTTTTACAGCAAATGCATTAAGATACACCGATATGGCGGTGTAAATTTTATGTTTCTTTATTTTGTTTTAGGAAACTGATAACCAAAAAGATACCTGAATCAAAAGCTGTCCATTCGCAGAGTTGATTCCATCGGTGATGGTCAGTCCAATGCTGTCTTTTAGGGTTTCTGAGTCATCGTGAATATATCTGTCATCACAGCGACAATACTGCAATTTTTTTATTTGTCATAATATACCAGCAATTCCTCCTAAAACATAATAAAGCACTAAATACAAAATAGATGTATAGAAAAAAAACATTATTCTTGTCTACTGGCAGTGCACCGTATTTGCAGGGTTCCTTTTGTAAGATTTTTAACCTTAAATCACACCATGAATATGAACCAGGTATCTCCAGGTGTCCCACCTGACCCTCAATGCTTTGATGTCCTGCAGACTGAAGCCGTCTCCCTCGAGCATCGCCGTGCCCTGCAGCTCCAGTCGTCCATGCTGTGGCCGAGTCTTTACATGTACCCTCAGCTGATCTTCTGAGCTATCCACATCCTGCACCAACAGGTGTTCCTCCATCAAGAAACTACCACCACCTTCCTCTACCCTCAGCAAGTTAGTGAACATCTGTGAGTTTGGGTAAAAAATAGTTATTCATGCTATTCATGTATATGTTGAAAAAATAAATCATGTTAAGCTTGTTTTACAACAAATACTGCATTTGATACGTTTATGGGGAATTGCAGAGTTATGGATGTGACATTTGTGGTCAAAACTTGAATTATTAATTCTCACTCTTTATTACCAAAATATTGAACCATACAGTCCAGACATCAGTATATTTATTATTTTCCCTTCGCCACAAATAATTTTTCTGCCTATATCTGCTATAGTAACACTCTCTGTTATGTAACAAAATACACAACTGACCTCTGGTGCTTGGTTGTCAACAGGTGTTACTGTGATGTTAAAGGTGAGCCTGGTGAGAGCGCCGCCCTGCTGGTCACTAACAGTAAATACAAACTGTACAAATAGCGGGTCAGGACCAATATCCTCTATTGGAGGCATGTAACCGACTTTCTGATGGTTCACTGCATGCTGTTGAAGACAATGAAGATAGAATCTAACTAACTACATTTTATATACACCAATATGATGTGTGATACTCTTATTTGAGACACAGTAGGGGTATATTTACATGGATGTTTCAGACCTGGGTAAATGACTTGAGCACTGGAACCATTGCATCTTTTTTCATCGAGTTTGTACTGTCAGTGTAAAACAGTCTGCCCGCGTCTGATAATCTAGTGAAATCAGAAAAAAGTGAACATATGCCGTTACTGAGGAAATATATAAATTCAAAAATGTACAGTGCTTTCTCGATATTCATTTGTATGTCTATTAGGGTCTGTTGTTAATACTGTAATTCTTAGAATAGATATATACTCTACCTGGTGTTGCCCGGACTAAAACAGGGATGGGTGATGACATACATAAGATCAGTATCTGGATTCTCTGTGTCTCTGAAGTGCAGGTGGCTTTGAGTGATATAAACAACCTCCGTTTCTTTCACAGTGATGGAGCGAACCGTTCCAGAAACTTCCACAGGCAACTGGTCCTTGACTGGAAACACGTGGATCACCACAGTCTGTAGACGTGAAGGCACAGAGCTTATATTTTTGTGCGCAGACAGAGGAACAAAATATTGATCTGATAATAGACTTACATGTCTGTCTGACAGATTTGGAGGCTGATGAGCATCTGACAGAATGAAATCAAAGGAGTCTTCAAACACTTCTTCACCTAAATGTCTGTAGTAGATGAGGCCTTGGAACAGGTCCCTTTGTAAGAAACTCTTCACCGGGATGCCTGGATGAAACAACATCATCTTATATCTCAGTCACATTGTTAATTTGGGGTTCTTCTTGCATTGGCAATAATATAATAACCCTTCTTGGCATTAAAGTCCACTGACCTGGTTCATGACGAGAAGTTTTTTTAACCAGCTGTCCAGCTCTGGGGAAAGTAATCAGCTGATACTGAATATAGTCGTCGCTGGAATCCAAGTCCGATGCCATTAGCATGTACTCCTCCACCCGAACCGAACCGCCCTCTTGGACCTCGAAGGCCACGTTATTGATGAGAAACGGAGGGGTGTCGTCTTTTGGAAGAACATAGATGGGGAATTTGTGTCTGATGCTGTGTCGGCCATCTGTGATGCGGAAGACGATGTAATCCCTGGTGGTGTCACTGTCAGAGTGGTGATAGACCACGACACCCTGTTTGAGATCTTTCACCTTAAACATGAAACCTTTGCCACCTTGAATGAATGAGAATGTGGATTGATTACTCTGAAGACCATTTGACTAATGACATCACAGGTCAAGAATTGATCACATTACATTCACACTGTGATCTATACACTGCCGTTTTTTCATCTGGGTGCAAAAAATAACTTTTGCTTTTGCCTGTGGGCACACACGCTGCCTTCATCCCACTGCAAAAGAGAAAAAGAAAAATGGCGTCCTTCCCAGGCGATGGCTGCAGCCCACCGTGAAAAGCAGAGCTCCTCCTGCTTGCCAGTGAGACAGAAGGGCAAGGTCACCAGACAGATTGAATGATGACTGGTTGCACAGCAAACCTAATTAGCAACTTTATCAGGGGGAAATGGGACACAAGTCCAATGGAGTAACTAAGTAATTGGGCCCAAAGGTGGCTTTGGGCATCAGGCCCAAAAAAAAAAAGATGAGGACTTTGGGCGGAAACGGAGGCATATTTCCATTTGGCCAAAGGCATTGGATTACCTGAATGGGAACTTTCCCAAGGGTCAGAGTCCCTGAATTTGATGTCCAGGTGAGAAATTCCCAATCCCTATTTAAGTTCTCATGAGAAACCATTTTGTTTTGGACCAGAACTCATTACTTGGCCAAAACATTTTATAGTAAAATGAACTAATGTATGCTTTTGGATGGGATAGCGTGGATTTGGTGCCAAAGGTATGTAATGATTTTATTCTCATTGGGAGCCGGATATAACCCCTTCAGCCCCTACCAGAAACAGCAATTTGGCAACTTACAACAAATCACAGACTTTCATCATTTTTTCTCCACAGACATGCATATAAACGTAAACATGTTTTTAAAAATGCTATTCAGACAGACACACGGTTGTCACCAGTCCATAAAACATCCCAAAAATGGTCTGTGGGAAGATGAGAAATGACCTTGTGTTGTACATCTGGCCTTTGTGCAGAAGCATGAAATGCCATAAGTCTTTTCAATCTGGGCAAATGTAAAGCAGTCTCTCTGTTCGCTGGAGTGGAAGTACAGCCGCTACGGCTCTAAAGACATCTTTTGGTCGAGAAGGCCCCTGGCAAAGTGTCACCGAAGCATTTTACACCTGATTAGCAAACTCATGCAGGGTACCCAGACATATGTTTCTTGTATGATGCCCATGTGATAGATGGCTGCCACATGGCAAGAGAACGGATAAAAGAGCAGGTTTACACTTAATGAGACTGTGACATGTGTTCCCATACTGTAGCTCAGTCATAAGCAGAATACATTAAATGGATAATTCATCCAAAAATTAAAATTGTTTTATCATTTATTTACCCTCATGTCATTCCAAACCTAAATGATTTACTTTGTTCTGTAGAACACAAAAGAAGATATTCTGAATAACACTGGAAACCAAACAACATTGGACTCCATTAGATGGACATCTATGGACTTCTTTTGTGTTCCACAGAAGAAAGAGTCCTATACAGATTTTTACCAACATAAGGATGAATAAAAAATTACAGATTTTTTATTCTTCCTTTAAAAAATTTACCTCTAACACTCAAGTGTCCATTAAGGGGTCCATCCATCGCAATGAGGGTCACAGCATCTATGTTGTCATTATCAACAATCTGCAGGTTCTCCCAAGTGATTGGTCGGGATTGACCTTCCAACAGATCCAATCCTGCAGGAAAAAAGATGCTCAGTCTAAAAGAGACTATTTTTAACAAATTACATTTAATGTAGCAAATCTGCAAACTCACCCATATTCCATGAGACTCGAGGGGCTTTGGTCTCGGCAGTACGGATAGAGATGTGCATCAGGATAGGTGAGCTGACTGCAAATGATCCATCGATGGCTTCAAACTCAACCTACACAACAAATTATTTGGAGTTTAAGACCTGATTTCTTGAATCAAAAGAGTGCTAATATTTCCATTTGCAGATGCATTTATCCAAAGCAATTTTCAGAAGTGATTCAAGCAATTTCATAATATGAAAAGTGCTACAATACAACATTTCAACACTTGTTATAAAAGAGCAACAAGTAAAAAGGTATTTTAGCTGATTGGACAGACACACTATATACAGTTGTTTATACAGTTGATAGTTGTTTTAGTAGGAAACTAACCTCATAATTTCTCCTAGCTGTGTGGCTGCTATTTGGTGGCTGATAGGCGATCTTCATCTCATTCAGATCTTGCCATGAGAAGGAGGAGACAACTTTGGTGTGATCATCCAAATGAGTTATATATCCCTCTACTGGTGGCTTGATCACGTTGAAGATCAGCTGGGCCTGAGGGGTCTCATCATCTTTGGCATCCAGAGCAGCAGTAGTCATGGGAGTCAGGATGAATTGATCCACCTCCAGGATGAACGTGGACATGAAGGCAGCGTGGGGAGGTTGATTCTGCATGGCCCCCTGAATCAGCACTGGTAACCAGATATTCTCAGTCTAAGTGAATGAGAACATTGAGTTTCTTTAGTGTGATGTACTTATATAAACCTGATTCTGTTTGATATTTTACCTCCAGCAGGGCTCGTGAGGACTGGTCCCTAAACTCCACCCGGATCGGGATGTAATCAATCTCAGGTGATGGAGGGCTGAGGTGCTGGTACTTCAGACCTGAAGTGAGGAACTCGGCACAATCGGTCTTCAAGAACTCTACCTCCCTTGTGTTGTGGTCACATGCCTTGTTTCCTGGACATGTGATTCCGGTATGCCGTCCTTGAAAGATGGGTAACAAGATCTATAGTCAGTAACAGACAGGAATATGTACAGTATTATGTAGTTGCATACTTTCAAAGGGATAGTTCACCCAAAAAAATAAATTCTGTCATCTTTTATTTATCCTCAGTCCCTTATGTCATTCAAAACCTGTATATGACTCTTTCTTCTTTGAAACACTTATATAATGTTATATAATGGTTTTGTGTCTATACAATGAAAGTCAATGGGGGCCAATGTTGTTTGGTTACCAACGTTCTTCAAAATACCTTCTTTTGTGGAGAAGAAAGTAAGTCATACAAGTTTTGAATAACATTACGAGTGAGTAAATAATAAAAGAATTTTTATTTTTAGTGAACTATATCCTCCTATATACACCTATTCTTGGTCCAGCCTCAGATGTCAGCACCGTTGCATGATCCTCAACCACCAGTTGACCAAGCATTGGAACGTTGATCTCCGAGCTTAAAAGACGGACAGTGCAGACCACACCAGGCTGGGTTTTAAAGGTAAGGACACTGCTATTGATAGTGTTGGAAAGCCCATAAAACTCTGGAACCACCAGAGGAATGCTTCCAAGCTCTGTTAGGCTCTTCTGAGGTTCCACCACCTTTATCTTCAGCAGGACAGTCTTGACGAAAGTCTCAGTGTCTGTAAACCTGAGTGTGCACATGGTAGAAAAGCAGAGAAACACTTTGGCATGGAAATTACATTAGTCTACAATGGCTTTTGCAGAAAGCCACCTTTTTGATTTATGCAAAAATGAAAAAAGCTGGTTAACAGCTGGTAAATGATTATGACCACACAGTATTTCACCTATAGACCCTCAGCATGACAGTATCCTCCTCCAAAAGCGGGCTGCCGTTATGAACATACTTTACTTCATCAGGTAAAAACTGGCAATCAAAGACCTGCAAGACAACATTTCATTATACTCCTCTGCACATGCTGGCGATTTTCTTAAGGTGGATTTTTGTTTTAGTTACCTGAGGTGTGAGTTTGCCCACTCTCTGTGTGACGGGCTCCGTGACCACCACCTCCACCTTGCAGGCCTCAGACGGCCCATTCGAGCGAAACCTGAGTTCACCGGCCGTGACGAATGCAGACCGGCCCCTGGCTACTTGAAGGCCTGTGTTTAACTCAACCAGACTCGAACCATGTGCATGTGGCCAAAGGTAACTTAAGGTGAATGTGAGAATCAAGAAGGCCACGGCCATTTTTTTAAAGTTCAGTTGCTTTGAAGGCAGGTTTTGGGTTTCAGCACATCTGAGATCCAAGAGTATGTTCTTTAGATGAGTCTTCCAGTCATCTCAGCTGTTCAGGGTAAACAAATACAAACATCAGGGTTAGGTAAGCAGTTTTTAATGGCAGATTTACTTAGTCAATAACAGATTTTTTATTTTTAACCAAAAAGTTACAGCTTTCATAAATTACTATATAAAATCAATTGAGGGCTAATGCAGCATTTCAGACACTGCAGATTTAGGATATTTTCCACTTCCTAAAACCTGTAAATATAATATAATAATGTCATAATATATATATATATAATATTTCATAATATATAAATACTTTTTATATAATAATAATAATAACTTTTTTAACGTTAATTAATGGTTAATGGTTTTTAAACCAAACATTATTACCAGGTTTAAGGTGTGAAATATCCTAAATCCGATTTGTCTGGACACAGCATAAAACCTTGTATCACCTTTTATCAAACAGGATTTATTGTGAGTCTGAAATGCAACAGCATGGATAAGAAGGGGTTAATGTGAGTGTGCTGGAAATGAAATCAGGCCAGTGATCAAAAAAGCATGGGAACTGCACTACTTCTGGTCACTTCCTGTGCAGCCAAACCCCAAAGAAACCCAGACAGCACAGGTGCTATCAGACAAGAACACATTGAGCATTTCAGTAACATAATCACAATGACATTTCATGTCAAAATCATTTAAATGAACTAGATAAAATATTTTAAGTAATAAATAAATACTATAAAGTATAAATAAATGAAGTACTTTGCATTACATGCATCATAATACAATATTACCTCATTATCTCATGGTCCAAACATCCTTTCTCAAAACTGTTTTGTAAATGTTTTGACATTCCAACAAAACAAATGCAAAGTTGCAAAACAAACTGCAAGAAAATTCATCATATAAACTATCAATATTCATTTTTCAATAAAACTTGGATGTTTAAACATGACTCGGCATCGACTTGACGTACGAAACAGATGCTAACGTGTTCAGACAAATAAAGAATTAGGAAGCGACAACCCAAACCTCCAAAGCCTTGTTACATTCTTTAAAAACAATAGAAACTTGTTAGCTCATAAACAGCAACTATCCAAGCCACGTGCGAAAGCAAGGATTGTAAAATTTGCATGAAAATGTCCTTCTGGCTGTTTTATCAGACCAAAACACAGAAGAGAAAACGCAGAGAGGTAGTGTAGAAGCATTGTTACATACCTACAGCTGAATCCGCTGTTGGCCTTTATTTCCCCTCGTCTGTGCGGACTAACAGAGCAGGAATCCTGTCGGCTCAGGTCTACCCTCGGCTGCCCCCCTGCTGAATAACACCACAAAGAAGCATGACTGAAAAACAAACAGACAGACAGAGAGAGAGAAAAAGAGAAAAATAAGAACAAAAGAGGACTGACACGTTTGTTTGCGCTGGCTTTTTTGTTTTACCTTTAGCAAAGCTGCAAACCCAGAAGACAGACGCAAAAACATGGAAAGGAAAGTTCTCCAAACACAGGAAACGTGCCAAACTCCAAAGGTTGTTACTTTTCTCCTGTTCTTACAAACCCAGATGTTCTTATTCCCTCAAGAAGACAAATCTCAAAAAGTAAAGAGGGTAGGAAGGAAAAACTTTCAGAAAGTAAAGAAGGAAACATGCGGCGACAGTAAAATCACTAACAGCTTTGAGTACATTTTTAATCTTTCAAACTATGAAAGGCAAACCTGTTAGCTGAGCCCCGGGTGCTTTGATGTTTTATTGCCTTGTGGACTTCATTAAAGGAAATGGAAGTTGGGGGTATCAGACGTCACACAAAGGTGTTTTGAAAAACAGTCCGCACTCACATAATTGTCGAACGTGGTCCACCCGCACAAGCCTTTTTCTTGCCCTGGTCTGACCCGGGGGACAAAAGCATGCCGCACCCCTGCCGGGTCACTCCGTTTAG
The DNA here is from genome assembly GCA_019155185.1 of Beaufortia kweichowensis. NCBI lineage: Eukaryota > Metazoa > Chordata > Actinopteri > Cypriniformes > Gastromyzontidae > Beaufortia > Beaufortia kweichowensis. The sequence continues at coordinate 3,663,568 of CM032818.1, read as the reverse complement.
CCAGAGACTGATAAATGTGGTGTGGTCAGTCATGTTTACCCCCCTGCTGCCTCCACATGGGGGTGAGAAACACCGTTGCCATGCCACAAAGTAGAGCTAGTGGACCTGTTTTGTAAAGAGTTATGAAAAGTTTAGCAACAAGGCTTAAAGTGTCAAAATAAACATTAAAGGAGTTAAGGAATAAGTGAAAAATCTGTTTCAAACATGTCTTGGAGGGCATTTATACAATCTAACAACTATACAATTGATTAAAAAATTACCCAAAAATGAAAATTCTTTTATCATTTATTCACCCTTATGTCATTACAAACCTGCATGAATTTCTTTCTTCTGCAGAATACAAAAGAACGTTGATAACCAAACAACATTGGACCCATTTGACTTCCATTGTATAAATACAAAACCACTAAGACATTTCAAATATTTTCTTTTGTGTTCCACGGAATTCATACAGATTTTGATCAACATGAGGGTGAATAAATGATAAGCACATTTTATTTTTGGGTGAACTATCACTTTATGTGACCAAGAGTAAATACCCCAAAAGCATGTTGGTATCAGTCTGATAAACGTCTTACAGACCAATTCCTTAAGGATCTCTCATTTATTAGCAGTTCTCAACCTCCTTTTCCTGTTTTCTTTAAATGTTAAAGAGATCCTGCATTGACAGAAGCAGAACGTACATTCTCGTACATATATAAAGAGTCGAGAGAGAACTGAAGTGATATAACACATGGTGTCCTGGCCTGCTTTAAATCTGCCATTTCCTACCTAATGACAGCACACTGTTTGCCAGATGCCTGAGTTTGAGTAAAACTGTTTATATCTATCTGACTTAATAAATTAACAGAATTGTTTTTTATTATTATCACCATGCAAACCAATAGTCTGAAATTAGATATACAAACACACATAAACGATTTAGTGAAGAAAATTAACAATACTGTACCGAGCCTTCATAACATCAGCATAACGTCATGTCATGTTACGCAATTATTGATGTAATACAAAAGGCAAAAGGCGCAGGCGCGGACGCGACAGCAGACAGTCAGGTAAGCAAACTCTGATCACAAAACAAGCATCGCGTAATAACTTTACTATTCAACTACAAATAAACTCTCTAAACCAGTTTACCTTTAAACAATTTATTCAACAGTGCATCAATCCTAGTTACTGCACAGCTACAGCACATTAAAGTCTGGGTTAGCGTGTAATTGGTGGATGTGTTTACATCTTGAACCAGCATATGTGAATTGTTTGCTACTTTAGTAATATATATAAACTAAGTGTGTCGATGGTTTGTATCATAACCTGTAACTTTAAGCTTGGTTTGCTCATTTCGGCTAGTTTGTTTGATCCAAGTTGGTGTGTTCGTCTGATAACTCTTCCTATGCTGCGCAAACCGATCGGCATAAGACATCGAATGCTGCGCAGAACGAGCAGAAAATATCGCGAGATCTTATCCTCGCGATATTTTCTGCGCGTTCTGCGCAGCGCTAAATGAAGACGAAGAGCAAGTGGACTGGATGAAGGCGTGACCAGACGTCTAATGGTGGCCACGCCCATCCCAGCCCACAGCCGTCCTCCCTTGTGTTTTTGATTTTTGCGATGTCACTTTTTAATTTTGACATGTATCATATCTAGAGTTTCAGAAATAATCTTTATAAATGACTTCTACTGAGTTTGGGTACAAAAGAGATTTTTAATTTGTTTAAATTAAGCTATGCACATTTATTAAATAGCTCTATACTTTGACTGCATGTCAACAAATGTCTTTGTGCTCATTTTATTTCTTCCAGGGAATTTTAAGAGAAACATTTAAAACTATTTCAAAAGTTGAATTTTATGAAACTTGAACATTTAGGCTATATATTTTGCATTCCACTACAAACCATGATTAAAAAACTTTATTCAATATGATACTTTTATTTATTTTTATGTTCTCATTGCATCACCACAACTTATCGCTTTATTGCACTATAAAAAACATGAGGATTTTAATGTTTGTGAATAAGTTTGACACTGTCAGGGATTTGAAAGAATGCCAGTGACTTGTGCACGCTTTAGTTTTAATCTCATTTGAAGCGTCTGCTCTTGCTTGATGTGTTCTGACTGCTACCCTTTTGAGTTAGCGGTGCTGGCCGAGTGCCCACCTTGGCCTGTGGCGTCTGTCATTCTTGGGCCTTGACTTTTCGTCCGGAACCAAGTTAATCTTGCTTCTAATCTCAACCCTTGATTTAGGAAGGACAAATACAGTGAACTGTAAAATAACTGTTTGGTAATAGAACTGTTTGTGAAAATCTTTATAAATTGCAGCCAATATGTCATGATATGTGACGATATCTCATAATTGCATAGTAACATGCTGATCTTTCTGTTTAAATGAAAGTTTGTCATTAAGAAGTTGAAAAGTTTCCTGGCACAAAAGTCAAACTATCACATTCACATGCTACAGGAAGAATGTCTTTAATTAACAGGTAAAATCGTACTGCATCGCTAGAGAGCAGGATGATGAGGAGGCTGGTTTGACACTTCACTATCACAGGATCAAATAAGGTGATATTTCTTATTAGTTCAGCTAATCAACAGTAGTAGGCTTGGTGATGTTGGCATGATGTCTGACCCTGAAGCCCAATGGAAGTCACTTTATTACACAGACTTTGCCAGCTGTGAACAGAGATGCTTTTTTTGTGCTTCTCTTCACCTCTGATTCGTTCATAGTGTATCTGGATCTAAATGCTAAAAGGTTTTCTAGTTAGTTAAAGATTGAAATATCTGGAGATTTACTAGCATTGTAGTATTTCCAGTGCAATGTGTTTTCGTTAAATTTTCACTGCAGCAAAAAGATCTTGATTGTGACTTTTAAGAATTATATATATATATATGTATGTATGTATGTATGTATGTATGTATGTATGTATGTATGTATGTATGTAAAATGAATGGTTCCGTCCAATAAGGCAGTTCTTAACATGGTCCCTACTTAACGTGACTGCTCTGTAGGCAGATAATTGACAAGCTCCTGCAGTGAAAACCTGTCAACTGTAGTTTATGTGAAGTCATGTGATTTCATCATGTAAGAATAGACGGATGGGGATAAACGAGTAACGTTATAGTGGGGCTGCCCAGAGTCTTTCCCGAGGTATCAGGTAAAGGGATTCGGATACCATGTGAAACCTCTGGTGATCTCCTCATAAGGAATCATGGGAGATGTTGACCTTCGCTGGCAGTAAAAAAGGGAATAATCCCACGATTATGCTAATATGGCTGACTTTGATGCAAAACGCCCCAGAGTGCCCATTAATGTTCATGGCTCGTGAAAGGGCAACGTTCCCTAGGAGAACCAGCGCATGCTAGCTGAATAAGACTGTGTGCGAGAGAGAGACATAAGATTAGCGCAAGAAAGCAAGTGGGGTTACGCAGACTCTTAATGAGAGTCGTGGGCGACTCCTCCGGCACAATGCATTATCATATTTCCACATAATTAGTTTGTTTTTCCACTTGAAATGAAAAAGCGGGTCGACGGTGCATTTAGTGCTGGAGGGTTCAGAAGGAGCAGCCACCCTGCATCCGTTACGATGAACTCTAACCCCAGCAGAAAACAACAAGACATGACATGTTAATATGTAGATAAATGTAATTACTGTTCAGGGAAATTACATTTTCTCAGTTATGGATCTCATGAATAGTGTATGCAGGCCAATAACGTACGGGTGAGGGGCGTTTTGAGAAGGTGAGAGGATGTTGAAACAGGACGTGAGCAGATGACTGCTGGCACTGTGGCTTTATGTCAAGGTCTATGAGGTGCCGCAGGGGTCAAGACTAGGGTTGCGCTCAACTTTTCATTTGTGTATAATCAGGAATCACCTGTTGGATCTATTTGTGACTCTGTCTGGCTAAAGTCCCAAAATCAAATTATGATATAACAAGCATCTAAAGTTTGATTTCACCTATTAATATCACAATGATTTCAATATAATATTTTATAGTAAATTTCAAAAAATGACTTTAGCTGGGTTTCCACAGGCAGGGTCACATTTCGTCACGAAATTTATATAGCATGAAAAGTCAGGGTAAATAAAACAATGGCGCTATGATGTGTTTAGCTACATACAAATGTGGTTTGGAATACATAAGTAATCCAAGAAACACAGACCTCATCACAGACGTTAGTACAGGATGTAAATAAGATATTTTAGAGGCTGTCCTGTTCCTGAACAACACTCATGTGTACCGTAAATTGGTAAATGACAAACTATGAAAGATTGTCTGTTGTGATGTGACAGCCATACACAGATTTACCAGCGGCTACGGTAGCCGGGTGTCTCCTCTAGTGCTCATTGAAGCAGCAGCACGGTAACTTTAGATTAGACAGAACAGTTGGAGGAGACTTGGCCAGCGTCCTAGTGCCATGCCTCATCACTGACCGCCTAAAGAGAACGCTTGTTTTGTTTTTTCTTGAGTTGTTTGAAGAAATCTTCGAAGAAACACAAACTTTGTCTTTGTGTGCTTTGGACTTAGTTTATTCAAGTTTTAGTGTGAGAGTTTGGTTTTAGGGGTGGGGCTTAATTATTGCTTTTTTCATAATAATCATATAATAAATAAGGATGTTGTAAAAATATAGAAAAAATTGATGTCATAGAGCATACATTTATAAAATTGAACTGTGATCCTTGTCTTTCTCTGTGTGCAAAACATTTACTGTAGATAGATGGATAGATAGATAGATAGATGGATGGATGGATGGATGGATGGATGGATGGATGGATGGATGGATAGATAGAAAAAAAAAAAACACTCGCATCCAATGAAGATATCGCTTTGCTTGTGTGCTGTGCACCTCCCCGTCTTTGTTTTTGTACCACACTTGGTCTCACCGGGCTGGAGAATCTTGGCGGAGTGGCTCACACAGACATGGGCAGCGTGGCTTGGGTCCAGAGCTCTGGCCGCGTCCCAGTTCAGACTCTGGTCAGTGCGAGTCCCCTCTCCTTTCACAGCCAGCTGACATCAGGGCGGTCTGGGACAGAGAAGAACAGGGCTGGCTGCCATCCGTGTGGCTTTGTGTCCCATCCTGGCTGCTTGCGTGTGCCAGACAGGTGTGTAATCTTGAACTGGAGACGTACAGTAGTGAGGAAGAGTTTAGGTGGGGAGGAGGAGTGGGTTGACATGCCAAAACCACAAGTACAAATTTGTGGGTCTGCCAAGTCTGGGTGACCTAGCAACTATCACGTCCAGACGCCTGATGTCTCACATATCAAGTGACTTGTGTATTTGATTATATTTCAGATTGTAAGCAAGTCTGAGATTGTGCCGTCCACGTAAAAAAGAGAATAAATGAGACATGTGCCTTTTTTAATAAATGATTGTGACCTTACAATTTTGGCCTTTTAAATAAAAACAAAATGAATAACACCAAAAAGTATATAAAGAAATTCAATTATTAAAAAATAAGTTTCAATTACTCGGGTACTTATTCAATAGACATTTTCTATATGTTCTGTATATGTATCCATAATAGAAATGGGTAATTGTGCAATGTATAGAGCAAACAGATAAAAAAAATTCATATATTCGTACCTCAAATTCATGCGGTGATGCTTTGTTGACAAAATGTACATTTACAAATAGTACAAATAAACGATGTCTTTTTGTTATATGTCTATATACAAGACAAAATTTACCATTTGTAGTGTTTGTTTATGTGTATTTATTTATTTGCACCAAATACGAAAAATCAATTTAATTCAGTTTTATTTATATAGTGCTTTTCACAAAGCAGCTTTACATACGTTATAATTAAAAAGAAGAAATAATACAAATAAATTGTATTATTAAGACAATAGATAGATAGATAGATAGATAGATAGATAGATAGATAGATAGATAGATAGATAGATAGATAGATAGATTATGATTAGTGTATGATTACACCATGATTTTGCCTTTGAACACTGGGAGCAAATAAATAAATAAAAATAAACAGTCTGATGTGGAGGCCATGTATGCAAATGAGCGAAGAAATGTCAAATTTGCATACATTTTCAGTGACCCCCGATGCTGTCTACCTCCCAGCAAACGTTGCCATCTCCTCTGACAGCCTGGGCCATTGTCCAGACGCCCCGTTCTGAAAAGTGCCTGTCAGAGAGAGTGAGTCTGATGTGAGCTGACAGCAGACACAGCCTGAATGACTGACGGGCCACTGACACACACACATGTGCTCAGGGCCTAGCTGAACTCTTAAGAAATACAGAGCAAAACCACTCAATTATGCAAATGCTTTTGTTCATTTAATCAATTACGTGTGGACTGGACATCAAAAAATATCTCAGTAACCTGGAGGTCTTGTATGTAAAGAGGCTTTCATGTTTGATTGAAGCTGGATCACGGCCGACAGCAGGATTTGTTTTATCACGCTTGGACATGAGAGGCTTAATAATCCACATGTTTGCGTTGCGTTAAACATAGAAAACGTATCACATGCTCATTTTATGTAATTAAATGCTTTTAATTATTGGCATTGTTGCTATTTCATAGCTTATAAATGTATAAATAAATAGCTTTAATATTAATACATTTGGTAGGATGTTCATAGTTTATAAAAGCTATTTAATAACCTTATTTGTATTTTGATTTTTAGGTTTGTATAACATTTAGCTAAATTAAATTTGTTTATTAATTGACTTTTATTTATATAAATATTTTTTGTGTATTTTGATTTTTGCGTATTTTGTTTTTTATAAGTTTTCTGCATTATCCATTTACAATGTTTGTTTCTTTAAAGACTTAACACAGAGAATAATTTAAACACAGGTCTATGAACACACATTGCTTTAATGTGCTCAGCATTTGGATTCCCTCTGCTGGACTTTACTGGCACTGCAGCAGGGTGTATCCATACAATTGTTGTGTATTTATTCAAACTGTCTATTATATGCCCTGATTAAACAGGAAAGCTACACAGTTCACAACTAGCTTCTTAAAAATGCATGACGGTTTGGATTTATGGTATTTGTAATTTAAATCTCCTGGAAGTAGGCTACAGAATTTTCTAAATGCAGATCAGTGGAAGAATAGATTTTATTTGCACAAATAATATATTCAGTTATGTTGCAAGCCTTGCATTACGCTATTTAAATCAAATCTTGCCCAGAGGTGATGACTTTATTTATTAGCCAATGAAAATGTCAAATGTCATGGTTGGTTGTTGGCCAAAAATGACAAAAGAACAGAAAATCTCATTCTTTTACATGTAATTTTTATTTCACAAAGAAAACAAAGCCATGTTTTTATTACATTTTCCAATGTGGCCAACCGTTCAACAGCATCTACTGTACATATACAAACTTTTTGCATTTAGAAAACATTCAAAAAATGTATGAACTGATAAATGAAGTCAATACAACTACATCCTCTTCTAATGTTAAACATTAAAGAACATTGTAAAATGAACAATATAAAAAAATTGTCTTTATTCCAAATGCACAAATTAACCTGCAACACACTGAAGTATTAAGAGTTGTCACAGATTGTATAAAGAACATCTTGCGGACCAACTGCATTGGTCTCTGTGTTCTTTGGTGCATGAAACTGCAGGATCTGTATATAATTTCATTTGACTGCCTCACAGTTCACCTGAGGCGTCTGCTGCCTGACATACTGAGCGTTTAGAGAGCTAACACATCTATTATATATACATGAAATCTAAGTTGGGGACGAGCAGCAGATGTTGTCGAAGATGTGACTTTTGTTGTCGGCTAAGCGCTGGGAATTGTATAAATAGGACAATGTTGTAGCCCTGATGTGCAAATTCAATTGTGAATACAAAGGGATAATTCACCCCAAAATAAAACTTCTGTTTTTTCACTCTCATGTCATTCAAAATGACTTTTTTCCTCTGTATAACACAAAAGAAGACATTTAGAAAAATGTCTCAGTGGTTTTGTGTTGATACAATGGAAGTTAATGGGGTTCAGTGTTGTTCGCTTACTAACATTCTTTAAAATATTTTCTTTTGTGTTCTGCAGAAAAAAGAAAGATACAGACAACGTGACAACGGTCCATCCAGAGATGTTGGCTACAGCTGAAGACCTGACTGTGAGAACAGATTTCACTCCTCAAACACAACGTTTCTCAGCCAGGTCTGCACTGCCAGCCTATTCACAACCAGCCTGGCCGCAGTCACTGCGTGAAACCGTCCTATTTGTTGTGTCTGCGGCAAAAAAATAATAAACAAAAAGACCGGGGAGGGTGGAACAAGATGGGAGTGCAAAGTGGGATATCTAAGTGGGGGGGATTGGGTAGCCCACATGGGACATGAGCCATCAAAGCTGGACAGGTTCCTCATCAGATGGCAGTCTTACATACAGCACATGGTTCTCGCTGAACATGACAGCCACAACAACTCTAAAGCCAAACTCACAACACCAAGCTCTCAGGGAAATGTTGGAAGGTGTGGATGGCTTATCTTCAGTTGATGAGTAGAGATATCATGCCGGGCTCAAGCGTGGATGCTGTCTGGTTGGATGTTCGATGACAGTGATGACTCCAAAGGTGCCGTACGACAAAAATAACAATTAAAAAGCGCTTTTGTCGTAGCGTATGCTTTATTTTTTGCTTGTTAACAAACTTTCCGCTCGCATCAAGTTCAGCCAAAAATATGCTAGAGTTTTGCACATGTGACCCTGCCTGTGAAAACTCACTTTTTTTGATTTACATAAAATCATCCTACATAATATAAAAACATTATGTGAAAATATAACCTTGATATATTTGACATTGACTGAAATCAAATCAAACTTTGATGCTCCTAATCACATATTAAAGTCATGATACTTTAGCCTGGATTTCACAGACAGAGTCACGTTTATTTTTTACTGCAATATCTTATGCACAGTACACATACGTTTTATCAATACTTACAGTGTATGAATGCAAGTATTTTATCGTACAGTGTATGAATGCAAGTATTTTATCGTACAGTGTATGAATGCAAGTATTTTATCGTACAGTGTATGAATGCAAGTATTTTATCGTACAGTGTATGAATGCTTGCAAGAATCAATAATAATATTTACAGGTTTTAACACTCTGTGTGGTCAAAATGTGATGGTAATAAGGCATCCGAGTGCCCTCCAGTGATCCTAAATTGGCCTTTGCAATAAGCTCAGTATTATTAGGGCACGCTATCTTTAATTACTCTTTATGAACATACTGTATTAATAATTTAGAGGATCTGCTGAAGAAATTAACAAAGTTCATGTATACTTCATATGGTGATAATTTCAAACGTCACCAAGTTTTTATTGTTTTTCACATTGTACCATCTGAATATAGTTTTAGTCGTTGAATACCTAATTTTATTAGTGGAAAACTGGTTAGTGTAATTTCTGCACCATTAAATTATAAAAATATTGACTGTTTAACTGCTGATTTAAAATAACTTGAAACAACCCAGAATTGTATTAAAGTTTTTTTATTGAAGTTTTTTTTTAGTTAAAAAACAAAAGGTTTTCATCATACTGATAGCTCAGACATCAATATTTGGTGGTTTAAATACCCATGCGAGGTCTCTCTTAAAGTTTTTCAAACTTTTTTTATGTTTAAAACATGATTTTTAACATGAAACATGATGTTGCCTTTCAAAAACATGTGTTCTTTTGTGTCACATCCATAACACATATATATTTCCATTTTTTAAAATAGAAAACTTTTTTTTATGTATTTTTAAGTCTGGACTCTATCAACAGATCTCTAGTAAAAAAACAAACAAACAGGTGATCAAATATATTGGTAATAAATTCTGTTTGAATTTATATTTGGAGTTTTGATTAAAACTGTATATGAATTCTAACCAGGGCCTTGTTTTTCTAGCTCAAATGTAAAACTAGAGCTTGGATGAAGAAAGAAATGCAGCACTGGCCAGTTGGAAACGCCCTTCAAGAGGAGCTGCAGAATCATGATAGCATTCAAGTCAGCACATAGTGACCGCATCCTAAAAACAGCTTCAGATTTAACAGCACATCCCTCTTAAAATTATATTGATTCTAATGGCTGCTTGGATTGAACCTGATTCTCGTTTTCTCTCTGCCCATCCAGACGCCCCAGCATTCGGCAGCAGATTGTCAGGCCCCCGCTCTCCGGCACACATCAGTACCCAGCCTGCTGCCTGATCCCTGAAGGATGGACCAACACCTGCTGTTGGCAGGCGCTGCCTCCCCCTTCCTCCACGCTGTCTTCGTGAGCTCCAGAGCTTCAGGGGGATTCACCGTGGGGGAAGAAACCCAGAAAAGGGGTTTGGGGGTAGGGTGGTATCACAGTGATCCTGCTCTCAACGCTGAACTGGCTCAAGGTTCTTCCCCTTCATTGCCTGAAGCCCCTGGTGTTCTGTCCATATGGTTGCTGCATCTTTCTTTTGTTTTGAATGGTTTTTCGGTCTTGGTGGGATTGCTGGATGGTTGATCTGACCTGCATTTAGGATGAAGGAGTGAAACTAACCAGAAAACATTAAAGAAGGAATAAATACAGCATGTGGTGAATAGCCAGTCATGCGCAGCAGTCAACGAGCCCTCATCTTTATTGACTAATGGGTCATATTATGGTGTGATAATCATGATTTACATGAAACTATGGTTGTGTACTTAAGAGTTCATTGTGGTTAGTTAAACAAAGCTAGTGAAGCTAGTTAAACCAAATTATCACAATAATTTGAATAAACATTATAAATAATTTGATAAATATTAAAAATAATTTGATTTTATTATTGATTTTATTCAATGGTTACATTCAAACTTTCTTGTAAACATTTAATAATTGTAAACATTTTACCAGACTTAAAAAAATTATAAAACATATCAATACTTAAATTGTTACATTTAACCTAAGGGTAAAATAATCATATTTATAATCATAAAATGATATAAATCATCTGTTAATTGATTGGTAGATGATGATTTATACACAAATTAGAGAGTTAAAAGGAGAATAATTTAAAAAAATTTATTATTTTATAAAATAAAAAATAATTTTATTTCATAAAAGAAAAAATAATTTTATTTGATCAAATAAAAAATAGTTTTATTTTCATAAAATAATTTTTTTTATTTTATTAAATAAAAAATAATTGTATTTTACAAAATAAAATAAAAATTAATTTCATTTTATTTTAAGAAACGCCCTTAATTCTAACAAAATGTAACACACATTTACATTCAAAACCTACAGCGGACTATGATTGTCATTAATAAAGTCAAGTTTGGAGAGCTGCCACAACTGTAATGATTCTCATTTATACTTAATCAATAATGCATCCATATTGCTTCAACATATTAAAATCTAATCTGTGTGACAGAACATGGAATGATGTTGAATGATGCTTCCTTTAGAATGTGCTGTGTATAGTAATGGATTTTATTTTCAGGTAAATGGCTGCCAAACCTTATCAAACCATCAAAGTTTGCTTTTCAGTTTCCGAATTATTCAAGGTGCACAACAGATGTACGTTTTTAAGCCATAATTTGATAGTGGGAACCTCAGATAATGAGATTTCTGAGGCGTAACAAATTTCTATGTCCAGATTAGTTGCCAAAAAGGAAAATAATAGTTTTGGCTTTGGGGCATTACCTTGGAAAGGCCATTGAAATCTTGCCAGGAGTATCTACTGGCCTATGCTAATTTAAGGCCTGAAATTTTGATGCCCAGTATGGTAAAGTCCCTTGGCTGTATTATATGCACACATCTAGGTTAAAAGACAAGGGGAGGTTGAAATGACAAAGTGGACACAAATGCCAACGGTGGCTCTGATCTTTAAACTAGGACATTAAGCTAAAACAAGACTTGTTTTCTGGATATACTTTCATTATTGATTATTGATTTTTGCTGGTTATTTTTCATCAGAAATATATTAGCAGGTGAAACTGAAATGCATTCATGTGCATTAGAATAGATGTAGAGATAATAAAGTCAACTCACATCTACTGACAGCTTTCCTTAATCAGCTCATTTAACCACAAATTACCCAGCATCTGTCTGTTCACAACCAGGAGTTCCCACAGAAATCAGAGATTCGAAAACGAGATTATCTGACATCGGCCATTGTTTCTTTGTCTTGACGAGATTCAGATTTGCTTGTTAATAAATTTTGATATTCTTCATGTTATATGTTTAAAGGATATCATCAGATATGGGCCATGGGTTAAAAACTTAAAAAACAATAAGGTGAAATTCATTTTTTAAATGCCTGATATAAATTTACAACACAAGAAAATTCAGCTTTCAAAAGTTGAAAAAAGCCATACACAAATATTTCGTTTGGTTTCATTGCTTTTCTGAGCGATGTGAGCAGAGGGAGAGGTTTAGACGCATAATTGAACGTTTAGAAGGACAAGCTTGGGTAATTAGACTAATTAAGAGCAGTAACTAATGAAGTCATCCCTCCTGCGACACAGTCACGGTCCCCTCGTACCATTACTCACCATTAATCTTCCATAATCACCTACGTCTTGTATTAGGGACAGCCAGGCACGCTGCAAAGAATTTTGGGACTGCCAGTCGATAAAAGGAACATTGTACTGAAAGTCCTCTGCAACTGAACTAAAACAATTAAATAAAATAGTTAAGAACAGTATCTTTCACAGACTAATTCATCTTAAATTGGTATTGTAATGCCCAGTGCCAAATAAACTGGTACACAGTGTCTCTTTCTACAGTGATTTAAACTATTTCACTGTAGGGCGTTTTGGGCATGATCCATCACTCCAAAACAACCCTCAGTGGCTGCCATCCAGCTTTCAGTGTGTTTCTATATAGTGTGGAGCAAATAAATGGCAGCCAAGAGTGTTTTACATAATAATGGACAATGAGGGATTGGACGATGGCCTCACAATTGTAATTTCATCTTGTTAGGAATATTCTGTTTGTATATTACACAGATGGATGCATGTCAACACTTTAACAGTATAATAATAATAATAATAATAATGATATGCACAGTAGTCAATTTTGACAAAGTATTGTAATGAAATGGTACAGGATGGCTTAAACCCACAAGCAATTGCATTATGTATTGTATATAAAAATAATAATAATATTACTTTTATATTATATAGATTTTTTAAATAATAATATTTATATACTATACTATTACTATACATATTATATAACTTTTCTTTAGCCAGCTATAGAGATAAGACATTAACCTGATAACTATCACTGCACATATTGAGTTTACATGACAATTCACTACACAAAGTACATTTTATTGCATTATATTAATATATTTTATATTTATATTAAATTTGTATAATTTTGGTATTTTAAAATCTTTTCTAATTTCAGATATTTTTATAAAATACAATACTTTAAACTTTATATTTATATTTTAACTTAAAAAATGGTCAAATATTTATTTTTCAGTCTTAGACCTTTCCATCCATATATAGTTTTTCATTCAACTATGAAATATTAAAAAGAATAGTGACCTGTGGAACGGTGATTCAGACTTGCATTTTTAACACGAACCCCAAATCTCAATGTATCAGAGCAAATGCAGCTACTGTACCACTAAGATCAGTTAAATATTTACTACTTGTTATTTGCATTTGCATTCAAGGCTTTAGGTTTCTCAGGTTAAGGTAGTGTAGTTCAACACTGATCTTGAACTCTGATGCTACCTATTAACATTTAAACCCAACAGAGGACAGATGAATCATTTTACAGTACAGTACATGCCAGTAGTGACCCTCTTTAAGATCTGGCCCTGGTGTTCAAGCCCAGACATGATCCAGCAGCCACCACCTGAGTCTGTCACCAGACCTGAAGACCTGCAGGGAGGTAATAAGGTGCTAGAGCAGCTTTCTGGGTATCTACCAAACTACGTGATTATTTTGCAGTCCTAAAATATATTTAGAACAGTGTGGCAAATTTACAGTGTGCCTGCTGTATTAAAGGGTTCAAATTATGTTCGTTGTTGTCATAATTTTAACAATTTTTTGTAATGAAGAAAATTATGTGGCAACAGGGCTGCATGCAAAATGTTGCATATTAAATAGAGTTATTTTGTTGAATTATGTTTTTAAATGTGATGTTGGACCTCTAAAGGGTTTTAAATGTGAAAGGTGGTCACAAAGTGCTAAGGGTTTCTTGATTCAGTTTCTGGGGTTCTGAAGCACCAGGCCAGTGCCAGAAAGCTCAACTTGTCTGTTAATCCACGTTTGCTATGAAAAGGGGGCAAGCGGATGGCGCTGCCAAGCACGAGATGCACTGCAGATGGCAACACTTCCATATTCTGTTTCTTTTCTGGCCGACTTTCCTTCTCACCCGCTGTTTTTCATATGCATGAATGTTCCACTTACATACAAGCATCATCACTTTTTTCTATTTCCTGCTTTCCTGTTTTCTCCCGTGCACCCACCTCGACGATAGCCGTTATTAGATTCATGTGAAGGCCTCGCATTATGTGTAATTTTAAATGTCAAGCATCAAAGTCTCCAAAGAGCATGATGGAGATGTTACAGCAAAGCAAAGCATGCCCATACTAGCTCAAAGTGTCTGCATGCTTTTCTGGGTTTGTGCCGCAGCACTGAGATGGACATCTGCTGGGGTTTGGTGAACATATGTTTCCACAGCACTCTATTTCCAAAATGAAAAACATAATGTCTGTCCAATTAAATATGCAAAAAACAAACACCTTTTATCTAGCTGCAAAGAAATCGGTTGTTTTGAAGTTTAATCTTTTCATTTAGGGAACTTTTTCTTAGCCGCATTTACTATTTTAAGACTCATTAGGAAGTTCCCTTAGGAAAGAACATGTACAAATGAGAGTTTATGTTCCAATTGAAATCATATAATCTCAGAGTAATGTCTAAAACTCAGTGTCAAAAATCACATTTCAGTGAATGTTTAAAATAATTTTACCCAGAAGGAAATTTATCTAAATGCATTATCAGCAGTTGTTACATTTGAGTTTTATTGAAAGATTTAGGTAAAATAGCAAAATTGCTAAATAGAAGAAACATTTCTTTTTTTCTAAATTACTAACAGGATTATATAAATATAAAAGTATAGATATATGGATGTAATGTCACTATAGGTAAAAGCGTGTTAATGTAAATGTTATATATTTCTTAAATCTGAGATATTTCTACTTATCAGCTACAACACAAACTGTTGTTATAACCCCCCAACCAGGATAAAATGAATAGCATTGTTTGGTCTCAGTATGTCCAGACAGTCCAGCATGAAGTCTGTCGTTTGTCCAGTTAGCACATGGATATGATTAACTGTGGCAGGAGGCTTGAAAGCGCTGAGCCTTACTGTAGGCTGATCAAATTAATTATGCTAAATAGCAAAGGAGAAAAAGGGCCAAAACTACATTGTTTCCTGTGTTGAGGGCTTATAGTCCATAGCAGTCCCTGTAAAACTTACCGAAAAACAATACTAGGACTCAGTCTTATAGCATGTTTTTCAGTGTTTTCTATTACTGCATGTAAAACCGCAGATAGTTTGGTGTGTATTTAACAAGTAACATTAATTTTCTTCTAAACAAGGCTGTAGTTATGGAAACGATTCCAGGAGCCCTCAGCTAAAGGAGATGGAGTACCATAAATCAAGTTGTATTCAATTGTATTAAAGCCCTGGAACTGTTTGTGGTATAATCTAATTACTATTTAAATGTTTTACAGTTATTAATACCTTTTATGTAAAAGGTTGAATCTAAAAAAACTTGACTTTGAGAATCCGTCACACCTAAATCAAATTAACTTTCTGGTTTTGCTTACATAGACACTCACCTTCAGGAGCCCATTGTCCTACCCTCTCATTTCTCCATTTTTCCACATTTACTCTCATTTTTCTCTCCACACCTTATCTTGCACACGGGGCCCTCTGCCAAAATCTCAATATGTTGTTCACCTATAGTGACGATTTTCAATTAATGCCTTCATTCATCACAGTACAGTGATCTAATTCTGGATGTCCCCGTTGCAGAAGGAACAGTGTGGTACGATTTATGATGCTGGCGATTCAGAAGCCAGTAGCTTAGTTTGCTTTAATGCATTTTTCTAAAGAAAAGTGGTAAGAGTCTTCTTAATTTTCTTCTCTATGAATTGTGATTGCTCTAATATATTGTAGAAATTATATAAAGAAGACATACAGTTTTATTTTTGTTACAAAACAACTTTAAATGAGCCTCTATATGCTGTTTAATTAACAAATCTGTAATATTTGATTTGTAGTTATAAACACCTCAAAACCGACAAAAGAGCCAGCTTAGCATAGGAAAGGGATTTGCGTCACGCAAACCGAGCATCCTATGATATCAAAGTATCGCGAGAACGACGTGGAGTACACTGTTCTTTTTGCTTTCTCTCGCGGTACTTTGATGTGATACGCCGATTGGTCCGTGCATCGCTGCAAAAGGTCGAACATATCTAACTTTTTGTTTAATAATCTCCAACACCACATTACCAAAAATATTTATGTGTTTCTTAAAGCGGCACAAACACAGCAATGGTTTAATTGTTGTGATATTTTAAATATATCTGCACTGTTAAATAAGCATTTCATATCAATCACAATATCATCTAAATAACAATCATAATCAGTAGGCTACACTGTTGTGTGTAACATAGGACTGTTTTAAGGAAGGCTATTTAACAAAGCAAACATGTAAACAACAAAATCACGACGTCATTAAAAAGCGGTTTTAAGGCATATGGACATTTTTAAATATTTATAAATAGTTTTCTAATAACATCTGCAAAACGTTGAATAAAAAATAAACCTTTTTAGCAGCGTTTGTTATTTTTCGCCACATGAGGCCTTGAAGTAGCTATCTTGGTGCACCTGCGCAGAACGTCGTTTTCTCGAGGATCTGCGCGTATGCGTGAGGAACTCAAACGCCAACACTTTACCTGAGGTACTTAATCTTTAAACTTTTTAGATTTTTCCTTTAAAATGTCGTTTCAGTGTTTGTGAGCAAGTGAAGATAGATCTTTTTCTTGAGACCGTTGTGTATGATATTATATTCAAGGTGTAATTTTACTTTAGTTAGTTTGTGAGTGCTTCGCGAACTGACAGGTGTTGCCTTTTTCTTGTTTATTACGTGACACGTAACGTCACGTATCTTATGAGGTAATATTTGACACTTTATTGTACAACTTATTAACTCATATAGCGTTTCATTTTTATACTTTGAAATAATCACTGACACGAACTGTATACTATACGTTTTACCATGGTAATTTTGCCATATTATTTCCATTATTTTAAATACTAACACATGACACGTTAATTCATTAATATCTACACCACCTAATACCTTCGTTTACCACACTGTAACCAGACATTTGGTCATATTTTATATGACATTTTATATCATATACATAATAAGGATAATATAATGAGGTAGTTGTAAACTAGTGTAAGCGTTCCCTTTGGAAAAAAAGTTTTATTATAGTAAATGTGACGTTTTTGTATTACCACAGTTAAAAGACAAATATCATGATTAAACTGTAATGAGACCACGGTAGAATTGTGGTTTCTATGTTTTTAATACAAACAGAATACTTTAAGAAAGGTTAAGATACTTACTTGTCCTTTATGAATGTTAAAGGCCTAGTGAAGTATATTGTGAGGATGTTTTGTGTTTGTTGATGGGTGTTGATGTGTATGGAGATGAGTGAAGGTCAAGACAACAGTGCTGAGGATGCTGCTAGCTGACATAGGACATCTCTGCGACAGCTTTGGCCACCATTCATTGCCATTCTCTCTGATTAACTATGATGTGCCAAGATGGACATCATTGCAGCGGGTATATAGTAAGGCAAGAACGCTGCATGACACAAACCGCCTATTGCCATAAATGGCAGCATGGCACTACATCTTGTTTTAGGGAGATGTAGCACTGTGGCATTTGGCATACCTTATCTGCATTTGGCTGGTGTTCATAGTGTCTGCGGGGCTTTTTTTCCTGTGTAAACAGGCGTCCCAGTTTCATGCTCATGCAACATAGCAAAACCTTCAAAAGTTGTATGTTTTTCCTGACTCGAACATCAACTTTCCACTAACAAAATTGATGCGTGCCTTCAAACGATCCATTACGATGTCTTTAAAGGATTGTGGGTATAAATAGCACTGAAGGACACTCCTTAGTGTCCTGAAACACTCTCAGAGAAAGGTTATCTGCCAACTAGTCATTAATCTGTTGCAAGGGGTTAATCGTCTTGGAGTTGGTAACAAAATGATCATCACTTTAAAGGCATTTATCAACTCCAATATTTACAGAAAAATATTGTTTGGGTGGAATTGTAATGAACTTGAAGCTGGTGTAGCGCATCTTGGCCATGTAAAGATGCTAGAAGCAGATGGTCCTTATGGCCATAGCTCAAGCCTCTTCTCTTTACCCAGCTTCCTTATCTCTGCCAGCCCCTTAGTCTCAGGCTGTGTGTTGCTGGCATTCGTCATGCACAATACACACACATAGAAAAACACACACACACATACACAGGCTATATTGACCATAAACACAAACAGATACCTGTGTATTGAGACCAGCTGTCTCTGCATTCTTGCTTTTTTGTTGTGAAATTTTTTATCTCATTGCACACTTTTTAATTGAATTTGTAGTCTCGATTACACTCGTTATTAATATTTAACACTCTTCACAAAGGTATAGTGCCATCTCCATATAATAACGGCCGCACTTTTGAGACGCATGCGGCACAGCCCCGGTGAATTGTTCTGGATCTCACTCTTGTTGATTCCACACAGGCTTTTTGCTGTAGCAATACAATGGGTCCATTATTGGATGGTTTTCCCCGGCTTTCCCTGGCAAATTGAAACATATTGGAAGGCAGATGAATATGTGGCATGTTTTTAATTGGTGGAGCACATTTGCAGCAGGTCCCCTATTACTTTCTTTGTTTAACATTTTCTTCAAGAAAGTATTTCGGGCCAAAACCAAGCGGAAGTTTTTAACAGTGGCATTAGGCTTGTATTTTTCTTGTGTCAAGTGCGTTTTGTAACAAGCCAGTCTGGTTTGAAGTGTGTTTCTGTTAGGGCTGCATGATGTTGAAGAAAAATGTAATATGCGATAACTTGCTAAATAATGTAATATGCAATATGTGCGTATTATATATGTATATGTGTGAATATAATTAATATAAATAATTTAAAATGTATCATATTTAAAAATGGAAAATTCTGTAAGCAGCACCAACATGCATGTTTTACATTATTTTTTGGGTAAAGTGAGCATCACCTTCTCTACTATCTGCATTGATCTAACTTTGACTATACATAACTTATGAAGTATTTAATTCATTCAATGATTGCAAACCATTGCAATATGCACAAATAATGTAATATTTCGATAGGGTCTCATAGCTCATTACTGTAGTATGAATGCTTACTGTACCTTGGAGTGTAGTATCTTTTTTTTTAGTTTTCAAAGGCATTATTGAGATATCAGTCACGCCAGCCGAGTTATGTCGGTGTTAACAAGAGCACAAATAATGAGGGAACATTTATTTGGCTTCATGCATTTCCCTTTACAGTTTAATAATGTGGAACATTATGGCATCTGCCAACAATCAAGAGTGGGGAATGCATGGAAATAAACATGCTTGTTTGGATGTGTGCTTCCTGGTTTTGTCCAATGTTCAGAATTTCTCTGCTAGTGGTTTTCTGTTGTCTTGAATTATAACTTTAAGTATTGTAATAATAATTGTTGTCAAGTGCTGAGGTCACTTACATGGGTGTTGCCTGTGCCAGCTCATACTGATTCTGTTAGTTGATTCAGAATACACTGAAATGCAAACACTGTCATCCATCTGTTGAATCAATGATGTTTGATTGTTTTATGGCATGTGAGTTGGTTGTCAAGGTCTGGTTTTGGCAGTAAATAAAATCAATATGTTCTCCCTGCTGCTAATTGTAAAATAGATACATTTTGTAAACATGACCATGTAAACAATCAAAAAGCATTTAGCCTATAAAGTCACGTAAGAAAAATCATGCAATGGTACAACAAAAAGTGATGCAGCACATAAGACGGTTAAATGTGCATGAAGGGAATAATTTGCTTTGGAAAATGGATTTGTCATATCTGCGATTTAAAAATGTGTAGTAATGTCAGTGTAGCTTGATTCATGGTTTACATCCTGCCGACAGCCTTTTGTGATATTCAGAGTTATCCACAAATCAGCTTTGTGCATTAACTGCTTTATGAACCCAGTACATGTATAGTGTAGATCTATACATATAACATTCTGATCTGCCTTTGATTTACTGAATTTTTGTTATATTGCATAGCTGGACATGATATGATGGTGGCAGAGTTCATTTTCATTGTAGAGTTTTTGCCAGAGTAATGAAAGAAAACACATGTTGGCGATCATGTTTCAGGACATTTGAATTTAAATATGGTTAGCAGGAAGATAACATGCATACTTTTTCACATTAATAGAAAAGACCTTCCTACCACTATGAATAGACGGTTGTGAAGTCTAATATGTACTTTTTCCTCCTGAGTATTAAAAATTTTATAGAGGCTATATTATTTTTAAAAATGTGATGTTTTAATGTTTATTTTGTAATCAGTCACCAGTAAGAACATTGCGTTCTTGTTTCTTAGCATGTATAGGTTTAGGTTATATAAGTGGTTGTATTAGATTGTATTTACGTTGTATAAGTGTTTTATATGCATCTTAAAAATGTACAAAAAATTGCATTTAGTATAACATTGTATGGTTACATCAAGATCATTACATCATTATACTGAAAGTATTTCCGTTTTAAATGTAAATGGAATTACATGGCCTACCACATTTATTTTTTGTTATGTTTATTACTACTATAGGTAGGATTGTGCTGTGAATTAATGCAGAAAGTGTTGCATCTGAAACTTGAGAGCAAAATTTCTCAAAACAAGTCAGATTAGTGCAATAGTGCCTTCTACTGGTCAAAGTGGGAACATAACATTGATATGAGCTCATCTCTTTCAA
This sequence comes from Beaufortia kweichowensis, assembly GCA_019155185.1. Lineage (NCBI taxonomy): Eukaryota > Metazoa > Chordata > Actinopteri > Cypriniformes > Gastromyzontidae > Beaufortia > Beaufortia kweichowensis. The sequence goes on along the minus strand of CM032818.1, from coordinate 3,642,569 downwards.
TTTGTTAACGCTTCATAGTGTCCTGCGTTTAAAGGAAACAAGTTGTTTTGTACTTGTCTTTACAAATTTATATTTAATTTTATGTGTCAGGTCTCTAGCTACGTGCACGTTTTTTTAGCTGAAATTTGTTCACAAATGTAGTTGTCGTCTATACAGTAAATGTTGTGCAAGAAACATTTTTAACTTTTGTTGATAATTTGTGTGCTTATTTATAGTTTAATTTAGTGTGTGTACATGCACATTATATGTTCCTACAATTTCTTACAAGATGCAATTCTTCCTTCATTTAAACATACAGCAAATGTGTACCACCAAAGGCTTTAATTTCATTCCTGTGCAGTGTTGGTCCAGTTTTTGGCTGTGTGTGAACCCTGATGCGACCTGTGAGATGTATATAGTAAACAGCGCTAGCTGGCCGTATGGCACGGCTCCCAGTCAGGGCTAGTGTCCAGACTCCTGACGATTTGTTCGCTCTCATATCGAAGCATGACTCTCTGCTGTTATTTCTCCCTGAGCCCAACATTATAGCACTAGACTTTACCAGCCGTGAATTTAGCTTTTTTATTTATGTAATTGGCAAACGTCTTTATCTAGTGACTTGCATTGCATTCAAGGTACATTTGTTTTTATTAAAAACAATAATTTGAGAAGCATGCTTTAAATTTAGATTTAAATTTGTAATTTAAAGTACATTTTAAGAACATGGTTTTAAGAACCTTATAAATTGTTTCTCCAGTTCCAAATTAAATGTACTTAAACTTAAATTAACATCTTAAAGCTTTTCCCAATTGTTGTGTATTTTGTTTAAATTGTAAATGTATTTTTAGATGTTTTAGAAAAAAAATAGATAACCTTTTCTTTGAACCTGCTTGTAAGTTTGCCGCTTTTTGAACCATACCACTGGCTTTTGCATTTAGTAACCCAGAGCTTTTGGTAAGGGTTACCTGTGTTCCTCTGCTCCCCACCCAACAATGTTCCCAATATCTCTGGCCAAATCACATTCCTCAGCCATCTTCACAATGGGTGAACTGTTTGATGCTTAGTCTCTTCCTCTCAGGTATTCTCCTTATTTAGGACCCTGAAGCACACTGAACTTTCATAACCATTGTTTCTACAAAATAATTTCATAAAAAAGAATTTAGAGGTTAAAAGTTAAAAATATAGCATGACAATTAAATCGTCCTGTTAACAATTAATAAGGTTGTTTATATTTAAATGATAATCCATAAGGGTAAAACTTTGTTTTTGTAAGTTTTAACTTTTTAAGTAGAAGTGTTTATTAATATAGAAACCTATAGTGGTTATACTCACAAAATAAAACGCCAGCGTTGCCGTAAATAATAAAAACAGCATGGTCAGTGCCTTTAATCTGTTTTATGATGCATAAAAATTGAGCATTTTTAAAAGCAGATAACAGAGGTGACCTGTCAATATCCGTTAAACATGTTTCATTGTTTGCTCTACTGTTTGAAGATAAATTTGCCAAAAAGAGAAGTTTTCCGCCAGAAGGAACTCTGAGAGGAAGAAGTCCAAAACAAAACATTGCATGATAGTCTTTAAGCAGTTCCATCTGTCCAGCAGAATTTCAGGCTAATAGCCTGTGGCGCATCAGTCCGTTCCCCTAACTCCCGCAACCTGACTCTGTCCTATTAAATCTCTCTCCACTCCTCCAAAAAAAGATCTGAATGAAAAAGAAGATCTCAGACCTAAGTCAACTGAATTGCTATAGTGATGATGATGATGGCTGTGAGAAGCGCGAGCCCTAATTAAGGAGAAGAAAGGACCTCAGGCACTCAGTGATGTGGAAAAAAAGGGCTCATCATTGTGGTGTGTTTTTTTTTTTTTTTTTTTTTTTAAGACCGCTCGCTCTGTGAGCAGATGACTGCCGCTCACCTTGCCACGGGGTCTGCGTGAGATTGGTTCATTGTCAAGGATTTTTTTTACCCATGATTCCATATGGTATGGAGTGGGCTACATGTTGCCCAACATGCCAGTGCAAATGTTTTCTCAATTAGGTGTCTTATCTCCGGTGAGTGCACTAGCATCAGATGAAGCTTGCTGACAGCGTAATGGCAGCGAAAACCTCGGAAGGCTCCATCAAATGGCAGCTCTGCTACGACATCTCGGCCAGGACTTGGTGGATGGTAAGTTGGCAGCAACCAGACTTATTTTTTCTTCTTTTTCATTCATTTTTTTAACAGGAGAAACTTCGCTCCTTCGTCTTTTTGAACACAGAAGACACTTTGTTGTTGTTGTTGTTCGACTCTTTCTCTTTAGATCCAGTTTGTTGTTCATTTTTTGTTTTGCATAACCGCTTCTTCTTTGTGAGTCCTGTCACATTTGTCATCTTCGTCTCGTTAACTTGCTTGGTTTTTATTGTCCACTTTGTTAAAGATGTCAAATAACAATTGTCGTGCTTTTATAAAATGCAAATATATCCTCAACAACAAAAGACCTTTTGTCACTTTCGCACAAGTGACAGTTCATTTCCTCACCTAACTCATTCATTACTTTTCTGCTGTCACTCCACATCCGCAAACGAGACGTCCCGTGCAGTTTTTCCCAGCGTCTTCGGCTTTCACATGACAGCAAAGTTTTCGCAAAGTAGGAAGAAAGGTCTTGCATCGCTTCTTTTTAATCCCTTGTTTACACTGAGGTTTTGCGGTGCCCGCGTTGCACGCGTGGTCGGTCGGTGCAAGAGTGCGAGACACGGAGCTCCGTTCCTTAGCTGTGACATGCCGTCGCTGCAATTAAAGCATGGAGAGGAGAGAAAAAAACTCCAAAGTGTTCTGGGACAAGACGTACCCTGTGCCGGGGCAGATTAACTTGCTTGTTGTGGTCAGCGAGGCCAGACAACCTTTGACATTACTGTCGCTCTAACAGAAATGAGGAGAGGGGCAGAGAGGGAAAAAAGGCTGGTTTGTAGATCGCAGCGAGATGAGGAGGGGTAAAGATTCACAATAGACTATTGTGAACGGCAGTTACAAATGAGCCGCGTCGGGTACATGAAAGGCTTTCTGGAGCGCTCTGTATTCATTAGGGCAATGATTCATTAGCCTGGCTTGAACTTCAACAGCATCCTTGTCTTTATTATTACCTTCATTATTATAATTAACAAACCTCCTTTTTTTAGACGCAATCCTTTGCCAAGTTAAATAATAGGTAGTTGTGTTGCACTGGGACAATAACTGTATTATTTCCCGACTAGGGGTCCATAAACTTCAGATCTCGGATTGCGTTTCCCCCCTCCTTTCACTTTCCTCCTCCTGCAACCTCACCCGGGTCACCAGCAGCACGCAGACATGTCTCGCTGTGTGACACCGGTGAGGAAAGTTGGACAGAAACTAGAGAACATGTCTCTTAGCTTTTACTGCCTGTATGGGAAACTGCTTAAGCACCCAGATTAGAGAAGGGGAAATGTTATATTCTGGTATCACGGTGGAGAGCTTAGTAAAACGGGACAGTTTTTGTGGAAAAAGAGGTGGTGATGTGTACAAATTCTCATGTGATTTTATACTGGAGCCAGGTCTGGACAGAGGCACAGTGAGCCTGTATATCAACTGTTTGGAGACTTGTTCTGGTCCTTTTAACTTTAATTTGTTGTTTTTAGATTTATATTGATTTTAGAAGATAACACATTTGTAATGTGATTTTGTTAGTTGAATTTAGGTGACTAGTCTATACGAGTTGTTAAGTGAGTTGTATTGTGTGTTAATTGTTTATTGGATATGTTATGCATTATGAGGCGAAACACAGACCTTCCATAATATCGTAATTAATTTGAATGTCGAACATAATTTTAAAAATAGTTGGTGGTGTGTAAAAGCGATGTTATGTTGTGTTAAAATGATGTGGTGTTTTTATAATAAATAGCATGTTATGGCAAATTGCATATGGCAGTATAGATGTGTTATATTGAGAGTTTTATAGCAATAAATTAATAAAATAAAAAACGTAATTATATGTAATTAATTTTTTTCTCTGTTTAGATAATAATTAATATTAAATGCTTTAAATTCTAAAATATTTCCTTTTTAAATATTATGCATAATGAACAAATAATGTGTGTATTTATACTTTACAAATATTATTTTGTATTAATTATAATTCAGATATTTTCTAAATTCTGTAAGTGGTCAAGGTTGGGTTTCAACACGGATATCAGCAGTGCATATTTGAAATTGATCAAACTGGTGCCATAAAACATTATTTGTGTCTGACATTATTACATTTTTTGTAAGACAGTCTTTTTTGTCCGTATGGAATGCCGGATGTTTTACCTTTTATAATGGAGCTTTAAAGTAAACTTAAAAAAAATTTGTTAGAACAATTTTTTCTTTGGTGACGTTGCGTGGTCATTTTTTTGTGAATTAATTAATGTGGTCAAAAACGTGACCTTGCTGGACCCCTTTTTTAGCATGTCTGAGGCACCTAGATGGGTGTGCTGCCCTGTATTTCCTTTTGATCTAATTAAGCATAATTTGAATGTAACATAATACATGACATCATATTAATTCTCTTGTGTGATTTGTAAAATAATCACAAAACATTTTGTACCTCAAATTTGTTTCGACTGAACATGTTTAGGTGTTTAAAGGTAATGCTCAATTAGTGATACAAAAAGTTTTGATCATTTTGAAAGGCACTGGAGATTATTTGCTGACAATACGATCACATGCGTAACCATGGTTTTATTTGGCCATTTAAATGATTATGCCAAACCTTTACATGCTGTGTGCATGTCGGCATTGCACTAAAATTACCCGCTGCAATTAACCCCGCTCATTCTCATAAGGTGCTTGATGTTGGGGGCAGATCGCGAGTGCTGTCCACTCACCAGTGCACTAATGCTGCTATGATGGGATCTCTTAACCACCTGAGGGGCTAATGGGATTTTATTCTCTGTACAATTGGCACTTCTGTAATCGGCTTGTCAGAGAGCAGGCACCCCCCAAGAGGCACTAATGTGCGAGTTGATTTGTTCGTATAAGAGTTGGAGGGCATTAGATGATTATAAGTTCTGTCGGCTTTCACTGGACTCTATCGGCGATAAAGTTAGGTTAAAATACATACATTAGAAACACATTGTCAGGTTACATAAGTGATTTGTGGTAATTGCACATGCATGTTAAATTTATTCAGGTTCATTACATGTAATTTAAAGCTGTATTGCATCTCCTTCATTTTAATCTGAACCTTATATTTGCCATTAAAATTGCACCCGTCTTATGTAAAATGTTTTTAATTAATGTTTCAGGCCACTTTTCTGAGTGAGATTGGAGTGTTTGCAATAGAGAATAAATTATGCATGGTTTTGCAATTGTTTCTTATATTGCATTTGGCTTATTAAAAATTTCTACATCATTTGTAGGACGCCAAAATTTGTAATTATGTTTGATTACCTTGTTTGCCACTTCTTTGAAACGTAAAGAAGTTAAAGGGCCAGAGTCTTAAATTAAACACTGTTTAAATGATCTACTGTTTTGTCATTTGTGTATTTGTCTTTAATGAATATTGTTTTATGTTTTTTACTGATAAATAGTTGAGTGATTTGTTGATTAATAATGAGGCAATCTTTTAACCAAATTATTTAGCAGGTTATATAGATTGTAAAAACATGCCACAGCTGAAGTTAATTGCATTAAATGTTAGTTATAAATGTAGTTGTTTTAAATGATAAAGTTTAACGATGGTTAATAAACATTGCTGTTTTATTGAGTTACGTTCACTTTGACTAAGGAATTTCTGTTGAAACGCTAAGGTCACATAACCGAAACTAAAACAAATCTATTGTGGCATTTGTAAATCTATCGTGACGCCTTGTTTTACTCCATGTCCCATTTTGCTGCCTGTTGTCTGGGCGGCGTGGTTGAGCGTGTGTCATGTTGGAGTGGAAGATGTTTCTAATTTGTCCTCCACCATGGACTACGGAGAAATGATTAGAGAGGAGGAAATTGAAGGATTAAAATTGTCTGCTTGAACTTCCTGAGCACTGCATGCTTTCTCAGCGTCTCAGCTCAGGGACTTCCAGGCCGAGCCCTGAAGCGAGGGAGCAGCCTCTCTGTCCCACTCATTCAGACCTCCAGAGCGGGGCTGGTGCTCGGGAAAGGAGTGCTGGGCGCACACTGGGGCGTACAGTGACTCGCAATCTGTTAATGTGCTTTACATTACCAGCCTCGAATGACTCACTGGCCGCCTGATGGAGTCGGAATTAATTTGTCAATGGGTGACAGTGCAGCACCTCTAAAAGAGCATTTCAGTATGATTCAATATATTTCTGTTAGCTGAATATTTTTATCGTGTAATTTTGGTATGAGTTTTAACAGTTAATAGCTGTTTAAAATTAACACTTTTATTGCCCATCAAAAAAACAAACAATGTAGTTTATTGAACACACATTGATCCTTATAGACAATTGTAAGGCATTTTGTAATTTAAAAAATCTGTATATATTTTTTTGTAAAATTTCAACAATTATATAACAATAATAAATGTACCAACATATCAAGGCATATCAGGTTTTGTGCATATCGCAATAAATAAATTGAATTTATGTAACATTTAAAAAACATACCTCAAGATTTTTTTACCTCAAGTTTTCTAATCTTTTATAAGTTACATTTTTTTTAAAATCTTCCATTGTTTTATAGTTAAGCAGTTGCTTGAATGTACTAGTATGGTTTTATTACATTATAAAAAAAACATAATTTTGGAATTTTACTTAAAAAATATTGAATTCACTAAACTGGTTTTAATTTAAAGAGGTTTTTTAATCAAAAATGCAGAAGTACTGGTAGAGAAAACACATTTGTGTAGTTGGACTTTTACTTCAAAGTGTTGTGACAACTAGCCCCGGTCTCCCTAATGTACAGATTTGTTGTAATTTTTATTGTATTTTATTGGATTTGTATGTGTGTGTTATTTTCTGTGCATTAAGCAGACATGTATTATGTCAAATTTTGGAAGAAAAGTGTTTAATTCCCGCTTCTGTAGTACCTACGGGACATTCTGCATGACTTGCGCAAAGCCTGTAATATCCGTTCATATGTTTTATGCTTTTTGTACAAACAAACGTAGCTTCAGGGCACTTTTTCCTTTTTTGCATTGCGATCAGTGCACCCAACAAAAAGCTTTAGTGGTTTATGCCTAGTTCCAAGATCTTATTTTGTTACTCGTGTCGTCTTGTGGTTATATTGATACTTTTATCGCTTATTAAAACTGCCTGAAGCTGTGAAATGCACGTTAGAATAAATTAATAAATGTAGTGATGTATGATGGGCTCTGACAATATTGACAGGTGAATTTTAGCATTCTCTGAAGCTTTCACTTGGCACGCGCTTGTTTTGTTGGCTTTCTATCAAGAGATGTGAAGAAACGGGGATCAGATTTGGACGAGGCTCCGTGTTTAAAAAAAGGAAAAGAAAACGGCGGAAGCTGAATTTGGAGTCGGTTCAAGATATTAACTGAAAACCTTTGTGTCTTATCAAATATGTTTGGCTGTTTTGTAATGCTTTCAAGAATAGATGCTACATGAGGGATTTTTACTGTTATTCCTGTTAAAATGGGAATACGATTTGTTTTTTATAAAAGTTTAATGAGAAGTTAGACTAATAGATGATTGATGGGTTTTATTAAGGGTTTTCATAATATGATGATTGACCATTAATTTGTCTTAATGTTAAAATGGCAACACTGTTTATTTACCTAAACGACTATAATGAAATGAAGAAAGAGCATTTCCTGAACATCATCATGAAGCAATTTCCTTTCATGTCTGTAACAACTTTTTTCCACACATTCTGCATATTATATGTATAATGTGCTATATTTCTCCATTAAAGGGCAGTTGACGGGTTGATGGCTGTTCCCAGTGGCCAGGTTGTCACTGCTATGTGACACCTATACCCTTGCCAAGGCCAAATGGCCTTTCTAATCACGCATTGCGAGCTGGGTCTGATTCATCCCGACTGACATAAATATTCCTTCCCGTACACTGTTAGTACATGCAAAGTGTTTGCGTTCGTCTCTGTTTGACCTGATACTATCAGTGCCGTTTGTTCTGATGTCTCGTTGATACCTTTACTCCCCCCGTTCCCCATCTAAGCCCTTCTCTGTGTCTGTGCTTTGGAATGAAAGGATCAATTGTGTGGAAGAGATGCGTGTGAAATCCCTGCTGTCTGGGGGGGTTAAGGGTCGCTATGTGAGAAAAAGGACCCCTTTCTATTTCTGGCATGGATCTCCGTGTAACGCTGCTCTTCGCAGGACACCCCCCTCGTCTCTGTTTCTCATTCGCCCTAGCGCTCCGTCCCTCACTTTCCCTCCCGAGAGAACCGTGGCTACTGGCCAAGACAGCTGGGTCTTTGGGCCAGTCTGGTGCCATGTTCTACGGCATGACAATAAGAGATGCTCCCTTTCTTGGAGAACTTGGAGAGGAGATATCTCTCTTTTGGCTTTGTGTTAATAAGACCGTGATCTGTAATAGTACCACTGTTTTTTATACTCTTGTTCCCAGTATAGATGTCCTGGTCTCTTTTAGTCATTATTTCACATACTTTTTTATTGTTTTTTTCACAAGCCCCACCACAAAAGTTTGTTTTTTAGCCATGTGTTTTTCTATGTGTTTTAAAGTTACAATCTGTAACTTGCCTCTGTTTAAAACATAATTGCTGCAAAATCATACCCAACAGCTCAAAATATACGTAAATAATCATTATAAGCTTGCCATTGTGAATTGGGTTAAAGTAAGAAGACAACACAGATTTTTATGTACTTGCTCAATAATTGATTTTTGTTCATTTTTAATAAAATAAAAGTTACAGATTGCACGTTTTCTGATTTGTAATATCATCTCAGAATATACAGCTATTAAAAAATAACAGTTTACGTTCTTAATTCTGCTTCACCCAATAGCTATTCATACTAGCCCTCGATCCATCCTTACTTTTGGCACTGCATACTGTTGTTGCCAATTTTGCAGATCAGTTTAGCATCAAACACAATGTTTAGTTACAAATGTTGCATTTAGTTTTGTGCCATTTGTCCCATTGTACCATTTAACTATTGTCAATCCAGTAACTTTTTTTTTTCAGTACCATTTCATATACTTGACTGTCTACAGGTTTGATGTAATCGTGTAGAAAGGTTGATATTATCTCTGTTAACTTGAACATGTTTCTCTCAGGAGTTTAAGCCAGTGGAAATGAGTGCTAACCAAGGTATGGATTGATTCATGGCACAAAGCCATTCATCCACAATTATGGCCCCTACCCAATACACTCTCTCATCTTAGAACTTTGGCTCATTTTTTCTTCTTGTCTGTTACCTTGTTCTCCAAGCCGCACTCATCAGTTTGTTTATAAAGTTTTTGCTGTCATGTCTCACTTGATACTCGTCTTTCTGTGAACGCTGTGGCGGTTCGGGCAAGTTGTACGAATCTGTACCCGAGTATGCAGAATGCGTGTTCCATGGGAGTTGTCTTTTTTGTCATGAAAAAAATGGAAACAGATTCCAAAAACACCATCTGGTATTTGGAGGGGTATATTTGCGTCTGTATCTGTGTGTGTATGTGCGTTTTGGGGGGTGAGAAGTGTTTTTTCCTCTATAGCTTTCCTCTTGGTCTCCAGCCACCCACCGTTTTGCTGCCAAAAAAAGGTGTAAGTCGCCGATTGAAGGGGGTGTATTTGCGGGTGTGGGACTTTGCTGGTATCACTGGATCACGGCCAGAACTATTATCCCTCCTAGTCTTTAACAGCACCACCCTACTCACCTGCTCCAACATATCTGATAAAGTGATTTCCAAACGTTCAATTATTTAATTAACGACCATAGATCCTAGCTAGTGACACACGCCTTCTATTGTGTAGGTCATGACAACGACATGCATGTCAATCAAGCTGAAATGCACATTGGCCCCAATAAGGATATTATCATATTTGGATGTACCTTTAAAATGCATGAATGTGTAATTGCATTAGATATCAAAGCATTTACTGAAGTAGCATCTGCAAACGAATGTTGCCAGACCTTTTCGCAGGACTAAGACTTCTCCTAACCAATTTTAACCAATTACTTAAGTAACTGATCTCATGGTCATTTTAAATAGTCCCCCTATGTTCTCACAGATGTCCTAGCTGTAGGGGTGTAACAATATGCTTATGGTATGAAATGATACGTGATGCTGGATTCAAGATCAGGATTGTATCATGATATTTTGAACAAACTGTAAAGAATGAAACGAATTTAAATGACAGAATAACGTTTATTTTGTAGAAGAATTGACAAACATTTAAGGTTTAAATGAACCTTCTGTATGTAAATGAATAAAAATGGGATAGGATTATGAAAAAAAATGGGATATGAATGGGATACGAAAAAATAAATAAATAAATAAATAAATAAATATATATATATATTTTTTTTTTCGTATTGTACTATGCAATACAACAGTATATCTCTATCTGGCAGTGTAACCTCGGGTGTAGTTTATCACAATAATTTTGGATCTTCCACTAGTTATCATGTCAAACGTCTTTTTTTCTTTCATTTTTTGAAATGAAACTTGGGTTGATACTTTGCCATGTAGTGTGAAACTTAAATGATTGGCGAGTGTCCAGATTACGTTATTTTTTGGCTTCAATCAGACAGTTAAGATTTCGATAGCAGATCATTTTTGCATATTTGTAAATTAAAAACGCTGTCTTTTTCTGCATGAGGTTACCAAACTGTATATAATTTTTTCTTATGCACAGACATTTAAATTTGTTGTTGGTGTACAGATACATTATGGGGCCATTACGCAGTATTATGCAGTAATCTTATTTTGTTTTAGCACAATATGTTTTGCTAAGGCTTTGTGTGCACACATTATGCTTTCATTGTGCCATACTGGTGTTATTTATATAGAATTATTCATTTCATTTGACTGTGAAGACCCAGTTTGTTTTCCAGTAAAATGTGACGGTAACTGACATGCGAAGGGGCTAATCCCACATGTTTGGTCTTAAACTCAATTCAAGCACGAAAGCATGAAATATGAACTGCATATTTTTGGGGGCACAGCTGGTTAAGCTTGGTTTAAAAGCTTTGTGTATGAGAGTGAGTGTGTAAGTGGTGCATGCGTGTTTAAATGTCGCCTAAACTTGGTTATAGTTAATTACAGTTTTTCTTCTTTATAACTATTTGTTTTATATTTTTAATTTGATCATTTTCTTGCAATCTATGAAAAATGTACTGGGCTTAATTTTACAATCAGTCAGATGAGTGGATAATTACAGGAGATCAAATCTAGATTGCCACTTAATTCATTAGGAGTGCTGGACTGGATTAGGTGAGATTAGGGAATGATCAGAGATGAGTGTATTTGTTGGGTGGCGATGCTGATGAAAACGGGACATACAGAGGACACAGAAGGTGTGTTTGTGTGTGAGAGGCAGTATGGACAGATGTCACCAAAATCTGAAGATTAAATATTATAAGATCACTGCAATCGCTTCTGGAAATCCCTCCAGGTGGCCAGATAATGACAGAATTGGCCTACTTTCAAAAGGTCAAAAAAATGCCACTTGCACATACTGTAGTTTAAAATACCTGTGGAGTATAATATTCAGTTGCTGCTCACGTGGTGTTTACAATCAGAAGAATGTCAAATTAATGTGGAACTTTATTATTTTCTATAGCATCACTTTGAAAATCCCATGTGAAGACTTTTCTGTTTAGAGTAAAGATGAAGGGTGCTAATGTAAGGAAAGATGTTAAACCAACATTTGACATCAAAACAAAGAGTTTAGGTTTGCATTTTGCTTAATGATACCCATTAATTGCCTTAAAATTATTGTAATGCAGTACCTATCAGGGCTTATTGCGTTTAGGTTTAAGATTCTGTGTGTCTTGTCCCTTTCCTCCCTCTCTGCCCATCTCATTAAATTGATTCAGAGCTGTGCCTTCCTAGTGGGGAAGTCCCATTACTTATGTTTGCTTGGTTCAGGGCACCTCGTGACCCTGAAACCTGTCGCCGTGTTACACATGCTTCCAACAGGGGGTGCTGCTGACCCCGTGACTCTTGGGAGGCTTAACAGCTGGTGGGGGCATCTCTGGAGGCCAGCATCCCTCCTGCAGGACACAAGGGCAGGGAGGGAGTTTCACAGATAGCAGGTTTATTTGAATAGTTGTGTTATTTTCTAAGTGTTTTAACAGCAGAAGTGATGCCTTTACTTCAAATTCTGAGTTGTGCCCATTTCCAGTTTGAGAGATGAAGTAGCCTGGATCTCTCGCACTCCCCCTCTGCGGGCAGATTAAAGCGAGAGCCAGCTGGAGCCAGGGGACAAGCTGCCACGGGCCTCTCCAAGGTGACCCTTGGCAAAGCTGGCAGCACATCTGTAGCCCTGATGCGTCCAGGAACTCCGTCGCCCCCACTGTGGCCGGCTGTCCCCCTGCTGTCTGGCAAGGGCCACGCTGGAGGGCGAAAGGGCGAGAGCTGGAATATGCTGAAGTTATGGCACTCATAAGTGCCGCATTTGGAACCTGGTTGGACCTTTTTTAGATATCATGTCGTGCACATAGTCTAAATAAAGAAATGAAAAGCATTAACAACTTGAAAGAATTAACTTTTCTTCGTGCTGGGCCAGTTGATTGTACTGTGAGCATTTGTTGAATCTAGTGGATCGTCGTCAAAAAATGATTTGATTATGTTTGAAGTTGAACGGTTAAAGCTTCAGCGGAGACTGGTCCAAGATCTGGCTCTTGGGTGGCAGCCAGGCTCTCCGTCCCAGACTTTAAATGTTGCAGTGTGGCCGGGAGAAGGTGAGGGCGTTTCTTCTTAAGTGGAGACATCCTCTTGCAATCAATGCGCCCAGCCGGATTCCTCCTTACTGCAAATCCAAGCCATCCGCTGGCACACTCCGATCCCATTTACCTCTAATTGTTTCCATCTTCCCATGTCTAAATAAGCTTCCCCTGTCAAATAACCTCTTCTTTTGCTCTCACACTCTTCTACTTTGAATATTTGTATCTTTGGCTCTTGCTAAACGACAGTGCTGACAGTCTTTTTGTGTTGTCAAAATCGCAAATAGTTTTAGAAAATCATACAGGCGTGCACCACGGGTGTCGAAACAGCACTAAATGCACAGGTGATGGCACAGGTGCGGCACTGAAGAGAGGCTGAAATCGGAGCCGTCTGTGGGAGACTGGCTCTGATGGTCGACTGGGAGCATTAATGAACCAGATTATGTGTCCCAGAATAGAGCAAGCGGTGGAGGGCAACACAAACGGGCCTTTCTGTCCAGACCGGACATTTACAACTCCGATCTAAACTCCGTTACTGTGTCTAGCGTTAACATAAGGAGAAACGTTTGAGAAGAATGAAAAGGATTGTTAAATAATAGAGCAATGAAACACGAGATCCAGCGAGGCTTAACAGGCTTGTAAATGACAGTCTGGACCCGCATCCATTCCAGCTGGAGATCTCTGGTTGAGTGCTTGCTCGCTCTGGCCAGAGCTGATTTGTGTGTCAGGATGGTCTGACCTTATCGTCTGTAAATATTAATCTTGCATTGTGACATTTGGTGCACAAATTAACTTTGATAGCTGTAGAAATGTGAACAGTTTTTGGTTCTTATATGGTTGCATAATTTGCAAAGCATGTTGTACATCAGTGCTAATCTTTTAAAATGACTTTCCAGTGAACTTTTCCAGCCTACTACTAGAAATTTGAAACTGAAATGTCGCTTAAGGTCTGACATCCACCTAACAAAATTATACAACGCCATAAGATGCTTTTCAGTGGCTGCCATTAGAGAAAACAAGCATTTTTTTTTTACAGTTTTAATGTTTCTTCCACAGTTTCGTTTGCATTTGACCCCACAGTATTTTAGTTTTGCACACATTGAGGTAACAATTGTTGGAAATTGTCGGTTTCCTTCTTAAAATAAAATTTTTGGCCCGGTTTCGTTTTAGATTGTGACATCATTATTAGCTGACCTTTCCACGGCACGGCCTCTCTCCCAACTTTGCAGAGTTCGCCACCGAACCCTTTGCCAGATGGCGTCTTTGCTCGCGACTCCGTCGGCTCGCCGCGGTGTCAGGTAGACGCTGTAAAAGAGGTGCAGGGGGATAGCTTTTCACCTGCTCCTTCTGTAGGACCCCTGCAGAGAGCAAGCTGTTCACCCAGTGCCCTCCTTCAAAAGCCCTGCGCGCTGACACACCTGTCCTCCCGTCCCCGTCTCCACATTCAGAGGACGTGGACATGCATTATAGAAAGTGCTTTAAGGGTGAACGCTTTATTAATGGTGTACACGATCGCTTTGTAAGATCTTCGCACAGCATGATGTACTGACACGCTGGTACCAGATTAGTTGCCTGTTGTTTGAGGTGCATCCGGGGAAAATAGGTCTGGAAGATGTCTTCAGAGAGAGGATGTTTATGATATCTATTGAGTCGGGTAAGGGCGTATTGAAGCTCACGATAGGACAGGCGCACGTGCAGGACTGAGAGAGAAGGGAGGGGAACCAGTCATTGTTTGGTATATTTACAGGACTGTAGCTAATAAAACTAAACTGGACCTGAGGGGAAGCAGCTGAACTTCCTGTAGCGGTTGTATTTATTTATTCGAAGGGTCCGTTTCAGGTCCCCTGAGCAGCCAGTAAACAAAGAACTTTCCTTTGCTCCAGATTGCCTTTTTTACTCTTATTTATTTATAATTCCCCGAAACCACTTTGTGTTGCAACTTGATAGCTCCTAGCTTGTGAAAACCTCGAGAAGATCTCCAAAAAGAGAACAAGCGCTCTGTCCCTTATTTCTTTTTTGGGTCTTTAATTCCGGCCCCTGGCCACTCACGCAAATAAATACCTTTCTTCTTAAACATACATCGGCTAATTAATCCATCCCATCTGCTCCGCTCTCTGCATCACTTCCATGACACACAAGTTTCCGAAGCGGATTCGGCCCACGCTGCGTCGGTGACTCGGACAGCGTAACGCAAACTGGAAAATAAAATTGAACGAAATTCGCTAAACAAGTAAACAACCTGATGTAGTTTGATTTTTCTCGTGCTTAGAAAAAGGTAAATTTTTTTTGTAAACCTGTAGTGAAACGTATGTAAATCCTGTTGCATTCAGACAAGTTGTAAAACATTGGATGTATTCATGTGAATTTCAAACTGATTTTGATCATTCAGAGTATTTAACATAATGCTAATGTTTTCCTGTTGTTGAGAACAGATGATGCATCTGTGATCTTTGCACATCTCTTGAGGAACAGCAGGTTTTGCAGACAGTTGTTGCTGACTGCTGGAACATCTGGTCAGCCAAATGAGGATTTGTCTTTATTCCCACTGGTGATGGAGTGGAGTACAGTTGTAATATTTAAGGAAAAAGTTGTGTTTTTAGAACCTGATTTAACTTGTTTGGAAAATTGCTTTAGGGTTTGTGGTACAACATTCCCCGAACATGATAAAGATGCTTGGAAAAGATTATCTGAGGAAGAGGAAGTGCCCTTTATAAAGATGCATTATTAAATTTCAACATCTCGGAGGGTTCACAGACTTTTATTTTTAACTTTTTTGGTTCTTTTATATATATTCATTACTGTATATTTATAATTCTTAAAAAAAATATATCCTACAAACAGCATGAGAGATTTATCTTCATTGCTGGAGTTACAAATAGGCTGAGAAAGATTTATCTTAATTGTTAAGAGGTTTTTTCTACATTTGGTCACACCATAGGACATTGTCAACTATCCATTTACAAAAGATAACTAAAAAGTTAAGAAAACCCCAAATTTACTGACAGTGTCTGTCACTCATTGTGACTTGACGTTCTTCTGCAGACCCAGAAAGTGGCCAAGCACAACTGTTAAAACATGTGACATCACTCATGTGGCTGTTTTTTTCCAGAGGCTGGGTCTGAATATTCATGATGAGTGTATTCCCATGGCCCATTGGCTCCAGCTGTCCCAATATCAGCCAACACGCATACAAACTAACTCAACCCCAAACACGCGTTCTTACAAATGCACGCTCACACCCCGCTGCTAAAACTTATTCTGTTTCACTTTTAATACTTATTTCATTAGTAATGGCTAGCTGTAATATTTTGAAATTTCAAATTTCATAGAAGGGTTTAGATGTTACCAACAGCCAAGTTTGTGCCTTGCATTAAAAGATTTTGCAGATTATTTTACTCCATAACTTTGTAATGTTGTGCATCTTGATTCACGCTTGTCCTTTCATACCCACTCTGCCCTCTATCTGAGTCGGTTAGCGTGTGGATAAGAGGTAGTGAGGGCTTGCAGGAGGCCGTGGCTGTAACCTGCTTATGAGTGATTTTGCCAGGCTGACAGATGGTGCTGGATCTGCAGTCAGATGTGCCACATCCTTCACCAGTTCCCTGGCCCTGTCATCACTTCTCCAGCAATACACTTTTGGCTTTCTTGATACTTGCCTTCTCTTGCTGGGGACAGATTCAGTGCCAATTGGGTCTATGATTCTTTTTTATTTAGTTAAAATATTTATTAGTATCATTGGAGGACTGACAGTCATTCCCACTTCGTTGTCTGGTGGCCTTAGTGCCATGATTGATATTCATTTGATATTACGCTTTGACACTGATTCCATGTCAAAACTAAATGACATTTTTTAACTAATAGTACATTTGGGTTGAGATTTTCAAATATGACCACAAATAACACAAGGGCATACAAGGGTGCCAGCTAGTGGCCGACATTATGACAGCCTGCCAACCAGTGAAAAATGCTGTTTTTGTAAATGAGGCATTAGTAGCGATTGACATCATTGTGTGTCCACTAAAAATACATTTGGAATCTGTCGTATAGTCTTTCCCTACTAGATTTAGTCATTTTTAGTTTAGTTTACGCTGTGCTCCTCATCCATCGAGAGCAGGAGTTACTTTGCCAAAAAATGGATGAACCAGAGGCGGATGAGAGGGAAGGGAAAGTTTGCTACAGCAGGACCCGAGCCATGTGCTTCTCATTAAAGCCGTGCGGAAATAAGTGCTGACCCGCTCGTTCACGAGGGCACATCTATTTAATGCTGCAATGAAGTGAATTAGATACGGAGAGGGCTCAGGTAGCAGACGAGAGCGAGAGATGGGCCGTACGGGTGGAGCGAGCAATCAGACGCCCGGGTGGAGCGTCAACTTTATTGAATGTGAAGCTGAAAACTAAACACTTCCTTTGACATTCCAGACTAATTTGTCGGATTGCGTGTGGTCTCCCTTGCCCATCACCGTCAGTTCAGGGCCTTGTGTTGTCACGCCAGTAAGCCGTCACGCTTGCCTATATAGTAAATCGTCACATTTTGCAAATTTGTGCGGCATGAATGTTTTTCCATATAGGTCTTGGTTAGAGTAGACAGAAATGGAAACGAGGCTGTAAACTACATTCATTCAATATGTTTTATTGTACTGTTGCGTACCTGTGTGATCAGTGTTTCGAACTGTTGAATTTTTATTTAGCTATTTCAATATTTCTTTCTTTCATTCACAAAATGTGAATTGTAACCTTATGAAGGTAATTGAATTGTACTCGTAGCTATTAAACAAATCAAACTGTTTCTTATATGAAGTGTTTATATGAAGTATATTTTAGGTGTGTTTGTACAAGATTATATCCAAGACGGTCAGAAGGACATTATGAAACTTTTTACTTGAGAGTCTCGTAAGACTGATGAAGCTGTAGTGTGTTGTAACACTGAGCAGTCAGACTGGCTGAAGTAAATTATCTTGTCCTTCTGTCCCAATTATTCCTCCTGCATCCTTCATCCTCATCTGAGGCTTGGAAGGCTTTGTACCCAAGCCCTGTTTATCATTCATATGATCTGGCAGGGCACCCTATTTATTTACCTGCTTGTCCATCATTGCTGTGCAGGAGGCATCACGTAAACTCACACAATACGGATGGACATGGACATTTATTAATGTGAATAAAACATGAGCTTTTTAGATTCAAATGACAATTGGAAATGATTGACACTTGTATAGGCTGTAGTTAAGGTGGACGCCATATTTAATGTGGTGTGAATGTCTCACTTGAAGTGGATTTTTAAATGCACTATTCTTGTATCTTTTACACCTTAATCAATATAGTCTATATACTTTTGCATTTTACTTTGTTTATTGACGTTACTAGAACAAATGAGTAGATTCTTTCAATATACTTAATTGAATGTCAAATTAAAAACAAGGTATCACTTTACAATAGGTTTATTAGTTAACATTAGTTGCATTAACTACTGTAACATTGTGCATTTGTTACAATATTTATTCATCTTTGTTAACATGAAGTAATAAAAATACAGCTGTTCATTGTTAGTTCATGTTAGCTCAGCTGCATTAAAAAAATATACTAATACATTGATCAAATTACAAATTGTATTTGTCAACATTAATATTAATGTTAACTAAGATTAATAAATGCTTTACAAGTACTTTTCATGTTAACTAATGTAGTTAACTAATGTTAACAAATGGAACCTTATTGTAAAGTGTTACCAAACTAAAGGAGAAAAGTAAAATAGAAAATTTGAAAATTGTATTTGCACAGGAGCACATCTGTGCTCATAACACAGTCCTTCTGCTTTTGAGGCAGTTGATATGTGAGTGTAATCTAAGGGCTTTCGTCTGAAAGCCAAGGAATCACTTCCTTAACTCTGTGCTTGGAAGAACAGGACTGAAGGAGTGGTGTAGACAAAATCCCTGTGTAGAAAAAGGGAAAAAAATGACTGTATGTGCAGTAGAAAGCATACAGAATATTTTTACTCAAGACTCGCACATACATTTTAATATCAGAAAGAAGATTCCCCTAAAGTGTTCATCTTGTCAGAATCCATTGCCCATTGAAACATATTGTAGTGTAATACTCTACCCCTTTAGGGAATTAGTGTTTTGATAACTTATATACTATGTATAAATCATGCATTTTAAGACCTGAGAAACGACAATTAAAAGGCATGCCCTACAAAAAGGTAGAAAATCTGAGTGCAGTTGCCAACACTGACCATTAGAGGGAGACATTACTCTAAAACAGGAGTCTGCTTTTCCAACACATTAAACATGCCGAGTGAATGTGTTAGGAATAGAAGAACAAATATGGATGATAGTTGGGGCTTTTTTTGAGACGACTAATAAATAATTTAAATTTAATTTGTTTCATAATTATAAAATCTGGAAAAACTGAACAGAATTTATTTTTAGTTTTTCTGAATTTATTATTTTATAGGTTTCATTCTGAAAACACATCCTCCAAATTAATGAAGGCGGTTTGAGACCTTGAATACTGCAGAGAAAACATGTTTATGTTTATTTTTTAACACGATACATTTTTACATTTATTTAAGAAGAGTTGGAAAATATATGTTTGATGGAATAACAGTGATTTTTAATCACAGCTTTCATGTGTGCTGGCATGCTTTCAGTCTGTCACATTGATTGTGACTTTATGCCACTCTGAGGGTGTGCATTTGTTGGGTTTTTCCAGATACTAAAATAAAATGACCGCAGTTCATGTAAAAATGCTGATTATATTTATTTATTTATATAATAAACAATGTATTACATTTATAAAAAATAAATGTATATAATATAATAAATGTATAATAACATTATTTAGACTTGCACATAAAAACCATGATCAACATTTATCAGAGATAAACTCGTGCATGCAGGAAACTATTTGCAAAGCTGTATAGTCTAAGAAGAAAATTTGTTGCTTAGTTTCTTAAAAAGCCTTTATATATGTTTTTGATCACTATATGTACACATCTCTATCCTTCGGCTTCCCTTTTCCTCAATGTATTAGTATAGCGTGAACCAGACCCCCCTCAAGTAAACAGAAGTAGACAGATCCACATGGCAAATGAAGACATTTAACACATGGCTGTGAAAAGCGGATTTCACTTTTTTGCCAGTGTGGGTTTGATAGAAGCACATGTTGTGGGAAGATAGCGGAGCCACAACAAAGGTGGCCTTGAGTGGAAGCAAGCAGCGGTTGGTCCCTTGGCAGGGCCGGGGCCCTCTTCATCCCTGGCACTGTCGTCATGAGTTAGTCACGCCGCAGGAGAGGGCCCCGAACGGCCTGCCTGTCTGTCTTTGCCGCAGATGGGCACAATGGTCCTGGCACTGGCGCGCACCTCTGATCGCAGACATGAAAGCTTAATGATCGCGCATCACAGTCATGATTCTCTTTACAATCACTGACTGCGTGGAGCTTCGTGGGCTTCGTCTAATGATGAACGACGTCTTTTGGCATGCCGTCTATAGCTTGTGGTGGGCTTAAATTGTGTCAGTTTTTTAAATAACTTGCTTCTCACGTCATTTATTTTTAGATTTTTATTATTGTTGCTTGCAAGTTGTTAGATGTTTTAACAGTGGTCACTTTTTTACCAAAAATGTGTTATTTATTTTTTTTGTCTGTATTTGAGGTTAGACTTCAACTTGTGTAACCTGGATTTAATAATGCATTTTTGAATGTGTTTGCTTGCAGCCAAGATTTGTTTTTTAAATTTTACAGACGGCAGCCAGTCGCCATTTCCATTCAGCAATAAAATAAAATTTACTTTGGATCGTCTTTTTAGTTAATCTTCATCTCTGTCACCTGTCATTATGTGCACGCTGAGAGTGTACGTACACGTGTACGCTGGGAAGAGGGACCTGTTTCCGTATCCAGCTGTGCGCTCCGAGCAGCAAATCTTTCTCTCCATTTTTTTCCCAGGCAGGAACAGCTGTCAGGTGTCTCGTAGTGTTTTTTAAGCGTTTAAGGTGGGTAGGTTGCCTTGCCACATCTGTTTGTGTGTATGCGTGTGTGTGAGATGCCTTAACAGTTTCACGATGGCTCTCTACACGGGACCCAGTTCCAGTCATTGTCCACATTGGAGTCCATTGACGTTCACATCCTTTATGCAGCCGTGTCTGCTGAATGGATGCACGTATGCAGTAAACAGCGAGCATGCGGTCTGGTGTGCTCCTGGCGGTCTGCATGGCATTCTGCCTGTGCACAAACAGAAGGAATGAGGGGGAGGGTGAAAATGTGTTATATATACCCAGCATATGCCCGACTATTCCAACAGCTTGCATATGGACCGTACTTGCCTGCGGGCTTGTTTTTAAGAAAGACTCTCCGTGAGATGTGGACATTTGCAAACATGATGTGTTTAGTAAGGCATTATTTCTCAAAACTGATTTTGGGATCGTAGTGTATTCAATTCAAGAAATAAAAACATGTGGTGAACCGATTTGGCCGATACTGAATATACTAATATTATGATTGATAGTGTAGATTTTATCTGTACATACAGAACATGCTGTTGCTGTATAATTAAGAATTGTACAGGCTTTTTATGGTCCGTAGAATTGAAAACCTGGAAAATCTATGTATGTCATGAAAAAATCATGATTTAATTTTAAAAGTTTGTTTTGTTTTTATAGTGAAGACTTAATTGCTTTTTGAGAGTCTATAAAATGCTTTACAATATAAAATAGATTTAAGAACTATTAAAGGACAATGTGCAACTTTGGGCAATTGACAGCTTCGCTCTTTAGGCAAATATTTTAATCAAGATGCATTGTTCGATTTGCATGTTTAATGCATGTTGCATTGGCATGTTTGGGGTGTAAAGCTCAGGTTTAAGAAGAATTTTAAAAGGCTTGGAAAATAATTGTGACCCGTTCTGTGATAACCAGGCTAAATTCTGAGATAACAAGCATTAAATTTTGATTTTACCTATTAATTTCACTATGATTTTAATCTTTGACTTGACTTGACTCTAAAATATTTATGATATCAATGTTAAATTCTCACAGAATATTCTTTATATCATGTAGAAAACAGAAAAAAACACTTGTGCAGAGTTTATGAAGTTTATAAAGTCCAGGAGAATGACTACAAAATATTACCACAAGAGGTGATCAACAAAAATTGGTAACACTTTTTTTAAGTATGGTTGCATTTGTTAACATTACTAAATGCATTAGCTAAAATGAACTAACAATGATAAATATAGTTTTTTTAGCATTTATTAATCTTTGCTCATGTGTGTGCAATTATGCATGTTAGTTCATTGTAGATTGAATAATCTTAACAGATAACACTTTTGATTTTGAATGTATTAGTAAATATTGAAATTAACAAGTGCTGTAGAAGTATTGTTCATGTTAGTTCATGTTGGCCAATGCAATACAATGTAAAAAAATTAGTAACAGATAAAAATTGGTCAATGTTTACTGTAACCTTTTTATTTTTCTATGCACTTTTTTTGTATATTAGAAGAGACTTTATAGCTGTAATTCTTTGAATTCTTATTTTTTTGATTGAAGAAAATCAATCTGCCACAAAAATGTTTTTCATCAGAATAATGCTTAAGGTTTTTTTGCTCTCATCATCACGCCGTGGGCTGTATCACACACAGTCATCAAGGATCTCCTTATGTGCGTTTCCTGTCTCCTCACGCCATCTATAAAGCCCATCTGTCTGCTTTCAGTCCTCTTTATTCTCACGCTTGTCTTTCGTCCTATCAAGGCCTCTGTCTGCAGCATGCCATACTCATTAGAACTGGTGTAAGCATCCGCTTTCATTAATTAATCTACAGCCGTAACGTGCTTTAAACACCACGTTACTCTTATTGTTGGGTATTTGTGGAGCTTGCAGGAAACCTCATTGTATTTATTTGTTTTTTAACAACAGCAAGACACTGAATGCGAGTGGAGTCGTGCGTGTTAGCCGCAGGTTCGAGTGCTTTGTGTTTGTGAATGAGGAGAGTGCTGTGCAGGCCTGGCTCATGATTGTGTGTGTGTGTGTGTGTGTGTGTGTTGGGGTGTACTGTGGGCCGAACCTGGCCGTATTCCAGTGCTGGCATCTCTGTGGCAGCAGGTGGAGCCCACTGCTTCCAAACCACCACCACATCTCACCCCAGCAACACACACACACACTCGAGTAATGCCTGAATTCTGTCAATGCAGATTTCATACTAAAATTTTTACTTACGACTTAAAAATAAAAAATAAGACAAGAATGACATCATAGAAATGCATATATTTTACATTTTATCTTTCAACATTTTTCTCTTTTCAAATAAGGAGACGACTATGATTTTTCGGCATGGGTTGTGATCGATATTCAAGCTTTATCACTCCCTTAAAATGAGGCTAAAAGTCGCGCGCCTTTCTCCAGCCATATGCAAAGTCAGACTATTCTAAAGGTCCGATCTGTTTTAAAACACAAAAGAAGCAGAGTAAGGGGATCCTCTGCCGTGGTTCTTGTTGTTTATTCATAAGGCCCAGCTTGGCAAAGCCCCGAAGGCAAGCTGCTGTAGCGCTGGATAATGTTATTACCCTCCGGCCGCTTCAGCAGAACCGTACCCCCAGTTCTCATCTCTCCACACAATCCTCTTCTATCCTCTCATCTACCCCCCATATCATGGAAAAACCCTGTCCTTCAGTGCCGATGCTCCAGGTGTGTGCTGCAGTTTGTGCTGCCGAGCGTGGGACTCCAGCTTTGGTGGTATTTACAATAAGAACAGGCAGAGAGCCACCTGGACAGGCGTAGTGTTCATCGTTCCCAAGCAGCCATCTTTAAATTGCTATCATTTTGAGTAAACGTATAAAGACGCACACCTGCATTTATTTGTAGCTTGTACTGAACACAAAGAGCTGCGCATAACAAATTAGTTTTTTGTACTACCTGTTCTGCATGTTATATGGTGGTGGAAATAATCAGGATAATTGAAATAAGAATGAATGCAGCCTGTTTTGCGTTTTTCTTTTTGATGTGGCGATTCAGACGACAAGCATTTGTTTGCCGTAACATTCAGAAGCAGAAGTTCAGGCTGTTTGCAGATTGATGGACAAAGCACTCTTGTTGAACTGGAGGGAGCTCATGGTTACAGCAGATGAGACGGGATATCAAAGGGGTTTATGTATAGAAAGATCACCCTCTTGTGGCTTTTAATGGAATGCAAAGAAAAGGGTGAATCTGTTACACACCTCCAGATCTTCCTTGACTACATGTATAGTTTAGACTGAAACCAGACATTAGTTTTTTGAACATTGCATAGACTGTAGTTAAAATATTGTTAGTAAGAATCTTTGTTTTTGCTTTTAATCATATGTACAATTAAACTTTATAATTTTGGAGGCTTTCTTTAAATGAATTGTGAAATTGCATATAATTTTTTGCTTCTATTTTTCTGTTGTATGTATGGTTCACACCAAGTATATTTTTCATTTACACTTTTAATACATTTTTGACTAATCATCTTATCATTTTAATTGTTTATTAGTGTGTATGTATATGTGTTTTGTAAGGCAAGAAAAAGACTTAGAGTTGGCTTAAGCTACAGTTAATTTACAATAATGCTTTTAGATGTTAGACATGCATTATTGTGACAAATCAGATGAGTATATCTGTTCTTAAACATTTAAACATTGTATTGCTTGTAAAGTGCATTGCTTTCACCTTATATCTAAATGCTATATTTTTAAAGGATATCATTTTTATCATCAAGAGAAGCAGACATGGGTATGAAATCTTTATTGAATTTATTCTTTAATTCATTTCATCAAACATCTCATTGTGATTATTTTAGTAAACTTTTGTCCAAAACTAATAGAAATAATATTTAATTTTCTTATTTTTGATTCAGTTGTTGATGTTGTATTTGGAGCACTGTCAATTCGGATTATGACCTCTAGGTGGAGTCTCTACCTATGTTTGATGGCTGTGTGGTCAGTAAAAATAGCACAACAGAATTATAAGAAAAAAAATACATTTATAATATGTAATTATGACAGTATTACCATAACACATTCCTTTGATAATATATGCATCTATTTCGTTTATTTATTTGATTGTAAATGTAAAATGTTTAAGTTAATAGAGGTGATTTATATACTTTATCATTTCTTTTTTTAGTATTTCATATATTTGGCATTACACTATTTTTTTTCTACAACAACTTATTGACAATTTTTTTCTTTTATTTCACTTTCCCTATAGTCTCTGGTTAACGTTTTACATAAAATCTTATTTATTTTTACGTCTGTACATGTATGTCTCGCCTCACTGACCTGATGCATCATCACCTATACACTTCCGAAAACTAATTTCCATCGTGTTTACGGTGTTCTTAAAATGTCTTCAATTATTTGAATGATTTGACCTGATACATCATTTTACAATTATTTTTGACATGACGCACGTTGCATACACGGTTGGTAAAATAGAAAATAAAACACAACTCTTAATAATTTTTAATTAAACTCATAATCATTTCAAACTATCGTCCTGATGTATTTGCATATAAATTAAGACATCTGCTTTGTCGAATATTATAATAGACATTTTGTATAGAAGATTGGCACAGACATACAGTATTATGCGCAATGAATGAAAGTTGTAGAACATACGTTTAATATTATTGATTATTTCTACAAAACCACAACCTTTATTTGTTTAACAGCATCACAGCGGAGTATAATGAGCAACTTTAGTGTTTTTAGCATGAGAAATACCTCGATATGACGGAATATCAACAAGTTTATCCAAACTGCGAGATCATGATTTGCATTCTGTTAAATTCCTTAAATGTTTTCAACCTTAACGCATTAAAATCAGATAACAAAGGTTTTTTTTTATTTAAAGATAAAAGTTTTTCATTAGATGGCGATGTAACTCTAAATTTTATGCACTTCTGCCCCTTGAAGACAAACGAGCTTACTTAATATGACCGCAGCGCGCGCGCACTTTCTTTTTATCAGTACTCACAAATTTACGCAACCGGACGCGCCAGCCAGCGACGCGCTTCCCCGCCCGGTACAGGCCGAATAGATTTACAACTAAAATCTTGAACGTGTGTTAATATTTTTCTTCCTTTAACGTTGTTAAACACCAAAAAAACTCGTTTTCATGTGAAGCTGCAGAGAAACTTACCTGATTTGGTCCTCCTGAGACTTTGCCACTGCACTTGATGAGACAAAAACGCACCTTAAAACCAAAGTGTAGTTTGTATTGATGAGTTCAAAACCGTAGATCTGTTGTCCATGCCGTTGCTTTTTACACACTGCAGTTTTTGCTCTGTCTTTGCCACTCTGCATCCAAAAGCCTTGGCACAGTTGTCTTGGCATTCGGTACCTTCTCGTAGAACTTGGCAGAAAGTGCCATGAGGCGTCTCTGATGTCTACCGCAATTAAACACACAGAAAAGACAAAGTCCTCCTTATGTTGTTGTTGACAGAATAATGTGAATTTCACATTTTAATTTTAAGTGAATGATTTTTTTGTGTGCTTTAAAGGGCCAAAGGAAAAATAAATCTGAATAAATGTAAATTTATCTTAAAGGTTGTAAAACTTATTCTTTATATAGATACTTGCACTTAGTACAGCTCTGTAGTTTTTTTTCCATTTCCCGTCAATATAATTTTTCCGTTTTGAAATAGGCCTATAGTGACCAGAATTTGAAGACATGAAAATGAAATGCCTTAGGATAAAAATTGAAGGTCATATAAGTCATTGCGTGTATTAGCATTCATTGAAACTTTTGGACACATGCTTTGGCATTAATTTAAACTTTTTGGACACGTGCTTTTTCTTACTGAATATGATTTATGTTGTTCTTAAAATAACTTTTTTTTGTGAATTTTTCTGAAATATATTAGCAATTCTAGTCATTGTAATTCTTTTGCTCGGTGCACGTACTATAATAGGAAAACATCTAATAAACTGCTTTTTGCTTTATGGTCTATCAGATCAACTGACTGCAAATTTGTTGACTTTCAGGCCTCAAGATGCTATTTAGTCAATCAGGGCTGTCATCAGTTCTTTAATTTTCATAGAAAGAAAGTCAGACTCTGTGAATACTATAAAGTATCAAATCTCATTAAATATCTAAAAATCTTTAGTATTTTTAGACACGATTGGGAATTTTAATGTGCTCCATACAATGTTAATTTAATTTAATATAATGTGAAATGTAATGTTTAACATTCATTTAGACTACCTGAAAACATTTAATTGCGAAAAGGTGATTATTTCGTTCAGCCTCATACTGATTCAATTCTCGTGAAGTTTTTTATTTTCTTGATTTGGAGCAGTAAGGGCTTCATAATTGAATACAGATGATTGGTCTTTTTGGATTTTAAAGCTATTTAGTTTTTGGAATCCAGTTAAATTAGCCAGTTCTTCAAAACACGAGCCTCTCGTTGACGTGAAATCAATCATAAATGATTAAAATGCGCATTGTCATATAACTGAAATTGCCATATCGATGCAGTGCACGTGAATGAGACATTTTACCTTTAATACGCCTGTAATTAAATCAAAGAGTCTCGGTTCACACTTCTGATACACACGACTCGTGCTGCTTTGCTGCTGTCCACGTGTCAAAAACCCGGTCAACGCAAACCGGTCACGCGACTCCGGTTCTGATTTGCCTGTAAAACTCTAACGAGAGAACATGACAAGCGAGACATCGTGTCCCGTTTCCTCCCTTCTGCTGTTAAGTTGCCATACAAATTGCTGCGATTGCGAGGGTGATTTGCTGAAACTTTTGTACCAAGTCCTACAATTTGAGTGTTTAATTTTTTTGTGTGTGTTTAAAATGAGTGAGACTTGCTTGCTCTCATATTCAAGCGCCGAGGATGTCGGGTTTAATATTTTGGCACGTGCATTATCAAACATAAAGTAATAGCTATTTATATTTTCAACATTATTTTATTTTTGTAGCGGTGGTGAAAATAAACATTGCATAAAGCTGTGCTGAGACTGTCTATATTCTGTTTATGAACCATCGCATCCTCGTCAGGTTTTCAAAACGAAACCTCTGATATAATAAAGATATGCGCGCTTTCTCTCTTCCCAACTTTACCGTGTTTCCGCGAGGCTGTTTACCCACAAACCGAGAGTCTGTGAGGTAGTTCTCGCGCAGCATGGTGGGCTGGTTGCCGTGACATGCATGTGAAACTTGACCAATAGCGACGTTGTACGCTTTGATTTTCAGGTTTCACCCAATCACAGGCAAGCTCGTCTAAACTCGTGAAAACACCAGAGGGACGCTCGTGCACCTGCAGCAAGTTAGTGTGAGTCACTTGAGTGTAAATGCCACTGTATATTCTTTTTTTTTTTTCATGCATAGTGCTACCTTGAACATCAGATAACTTGCATTTAACAAATAATATTTTGGTTGTTTCATTGCTTAATACGCTTAAATCTCCATGCAACTCAATGCATACTTAATGTACGACGTTTCTTTTACTGATTAATGCTTCATATCCTGGATCTCTGTCTTTTAAAACACTTCATGTGTACAATTATTAAAGACTGTACGTTGCAGTTTTCTAGGGGGCGCCCGATTGTCTTGAGTTAATAATATATCAGTGTTGAGTGCCAACTAAACAGAGCTGCTAAATTACATCGGACTTGGTTTGATTATTAATAATGTTTGCACGTTCAGTACACGTGATTAGAACCATAACATTGCATTGGCAGTCACTTTGCATCTCGTTCTTTCACAGTTTGTCAGACAAGAGGATGTACTTGACGTTATCATTTAGTTTTTATCATTTTTAGACGATATGACTTGGAAACACGCATAGGACCTATGCAATAAATATAAACATTAATAGGTATGCACAAAGCAAGCATATTAATCTGATATTTGCATTCAATTACATTAAATAAATTGAAAACGTCAGTGCTCTACAGCCGGCCTTGTTCAAAACATTGTAAAGCAATATGGATCAATACTGGTCACGTGCTACATAAGTAGGCTACTCCAGAAGCATAAAGCTGTACATTATTTGCCTGAATTCTCAGTAGTTTTTATTTTACGGTGTTAACTGTGTGTAAAAGCGTGTAGAGGTTTCTTTAAAGGTGTTGGAATACATAAAACCATGGCACTCTGATGCCAAATATTGACAATAACATCATAAATACGTCATATCAGTGCATTAACGTAACGTTGTCACTGAGATCGACAGTAACACAAGAAATTAATCATGGAGTTGAAATGACGTTTGCAATAATTGCGAAAGTTCAGATTTCGTAAACGGGCGGAAAATCTAGCACAGCATTCATGACAATATGATCAATTTACGATCTTTCATCAAAATACGTCCAAATTAGTTGTATTTAGCTCGCTTATAGCTGCTTATTTGTTCGCACGGTCACGTTAAGTAAAGGCGAAAGAAAATACGCACTCGATTGCTTTATAAAAATGTGTAAACGCAAGTTATAAAAACATGCACGAATACATGTTTGATAAATGATCACGCTTCCCCATCGCAACAGTTTTTGAACAGAGCAGGAGTTGTCTAGATATAAAGTGCAACGCCATTCACAGTGCGCATTTCTCTTGTCCCGCATGAGTGTATGGCTGTTGTGCCGATACTGAGGGCGCTGTGCTGAGGGAAGAGCCCAAGAGTTTGTCCACCGGCCACTGTGAACGGCAAAAGTGAACGGCAGCTACGTCTCTGCGCTCTGTCGGACGGACTCAAACCGTGCGCTTCACTTTTCCTCCCTCTCTCTCTCTCACTCAGGTCGAAACTAACCACGACACAAGTGCCAGTTTTTGCAACAGGGGGTTTTAAGGATATTACAATCTTCCTCAAGCATGCCGAACCCTCCTCGCTGCTCGTAAACCGGACTCAGTTTTGCTTCGCACCGACACATGCCTGCAATGCTCTCGGTGGATGCGGACGCGCGACGCGGCTCTGTAAGGGACAGCGAATAACGAAGCAGATGAGAGTTTTGTAAAGCATCCGGACGACTTTTTGTATGGTTATTTTTGACCGCAAGATGAAATGATCGCTCGCCTCGGCCGTTCATCAGCACAGTTTTACTCATGGCTTTGTGAAATCTCCGCGCATCCATCCGACGTCGGGACTTTTCTATAGGCTGCCGTTGACGATAATGCCTTTCGTGAAAGTTTGGATGTACAGCTTTAACAGCAGAGTACAGTAGATGTGTGTAACTCGAGGCGGGGTTAAAGTTCAGCTCTATGGAGCGCTGAAGCGTCGCGCGCACTTCGCAGAGTTGGAAATGTGAAAGCAAGAAGCGAGGCTTTATTTTCCCTCTCTCCCTTCTTCTCTGTCTCTCCTTTTTTCTCTTTTCACACACACGGACACGCATATACATACATACACAGCCCATACATTCACATACACACGCACCCCTCACACACACACAACACATACGTAAACACGCTGATTCGTTACAGTTATCCAAACACATCGCCAATTCAGGAGTCAAAACCGACAGATATGTATTCTCCGCTATGCCTAACACAGGTAAGTCACATTTTGATGTATTGTGAACTTTATTTCTTGCATGTCTTGCATGTCTTTAGTCGGGACAGGACGTACAGAGGGCTAACCTTTGCTTAAGACAAGTAACTTTGTGTGTTGTAAGGCATTCCTGTTCTGACAGAGCCAACTACCACATGGCGGATGGCGCCCACCTTACATACATATGTTTTTATACAAGTTTATATAATTGTCAGCTATTTTTCTTATTTCAGTTGCGTTTTGCAAGAGGTGGAACGATTGATATTTAGCACACGAAGTCCATGATAGGGTGCACGACTTTACATAAAGTTTTTTTTTCTCGTATAAGCGATATTATACTATAACCTTAAATCTTAACGTTACGCACATTTTACCAACTGCTCGTTAATGCGAAGTGATTATTTTCTTACGTGTTACAGCGGCGGCCCCATTATAAGAAACAGCACGTGAAATTCTTTAAAAATCACCTTTGAGATGAGAAAAAAATAACATTTAGGTGCATTATCAGAAAAAATAACATTTAGTGGCATTATTAGAAAATATTGATTAAGTTGATGCATTTTTATTATATTAGTTTTTGTCTGAAACATTCAGCAGCCGACATGAAACACAGCAGACGTGCGTGCGACTTTTTCCATGTACAAAAGTTGATTTTTCTTTTAGGTCTCTGTATCCTAAAGCTACCGAACAGCTTTGTGATTTATTTGTACTATAATATGAATGGTTTTGAGGCGTGTTGTGAGCATGTAAATAAATGTTAATATGTGCATTTCTTTTTCAAACTTTGGTGCATGTGTATGGGGGTTATCAGATATGAAGAAAATATGTATATGAATACACAGTACTGCATGTTTGTTGCTTATCAGTCTTTATACTTCGTTTGTATTCAATAATAAATCAGAATAAAGTTAGAGGGCAGGCACAAGAGTAAATACGGTTTGAAAAGAAAGCCATTCATTGTGAGAGTCTTGGTAGCAGGTGAAGTAAGGTGACAGATCTGCACAAGCTGTACCGTTATACTGTGGACTTAATGTGATTTTTAAAGTGTTTAAAGTGTTTAGGCATTGCATTAAAAAATCTGACCCTTTACTAATCAAAGAGAAGGCCTCAGTGTGCTAGGTTGTGATGCTTTTTACTAAGTCTGTTTAAAGATCCTGTAGAGGATTCAAAAGGAAAAAAGTTTCTTAAATTATCACCAGTGTGTGTGGAGAACGACAAGCCTTATATTACTTTTCCAACAAAAATTTCCCTTTTTATAGATGATCTAAAAATTGTGATTATTTTGCAATGGTCTGCATGTATTGCATGAAATATTTTATAATAAGTGAATGAGGACCAATGGGGAAGCTTTTGACAATTTATGGAAACGATTAAAAATGTAACACGCTAGCATTAAAGTTTGACTGATGGACACCTGTCATCCTACACAATAGCTTATGTATTTTTATTTGCTCAATCGGTGATATATGTAGTTATAAATATGAAAAATTATATTAAAATTATAAATATGTACATATAATTAATGCTTAAAGATCTTTAGTAAGATTTTACAGTTGTGCATCGACATGATAAAACTTGTAAAGTCTTGCAAAGAAATGTTCTTTTTTAATCTCAATAATTGTTAATAATAATATAAATCTCCTATTCGAATCTCATTAAGGCTGGGCATTGATCTCATCTGTTACGGTGTTAAGACAGCACAAGGTTTACTTTTTTGACTGTGTGTTTTCGGCTTTAAATTCAAGAACTGTAAGTTCCAGCATCTGTTCACCATCTATGGCTGTTGCATTCATTTTTACAAGCAACCTTAAATTAAACAAACTAAAAGATGTAAATTATAAATGAACATCTGAAATTTATTTTCAGGTTTGTGTAAAACATATACTTTTATTTAGCATTTTACCCAGCGTAAAATTGAATTGACGTCTGTCTTTTTTTTAGAGGCCCGTGTAATCACACATCCATTTCACCTGGTAGTTTACATGCATTAGGACTTGAATGTCTGTCTTGGCTGCGAGGCGCTATTGTTTCCTGCTGAGGCCTTGCTATAGGACAGAGAAGTTCAGCTTGATACACTTTAAGAGTCTGGACAAACGTGACATGCCGACTAGTCCCTGCATTGTCACTTTTGGACGTTCTGTAACTCCTTTCTTTTTAAAAGCTGAACATTTAGGTTTCCTACAGTTTCACATTATTTTATTATTTTTGCTTATCATCGAAATGCACTGGAAAAAGTAAATGTCATGTTTGTTGAGATATATTTTCAGCCGAAAATATATATTTTTTAAATATTTTTTCACACTTTACAAGAAGTGTGTGTTTGTGTGTGTAGACAAGCCTCAAGACACACTTTTTTGTAAATAAATAAATAAATCACATTTGATAGGCACATGGATATACATGTATGAAAGCGTGACAAAAGATGATATCAGTTATTGAGGAAGAATTTTTCACCGAATTTGGATTGAGTTACTTGGAAATTCAATGACGGGAGAGAAGAGAATTCATTCACTGGATTATATGCAGGATGAAACAATACAGTTTTGATTTCTCGGAGGCAAGGGAGTTTGATTCTTGTACAAGACAGGAAGGAAACAATATGATTAAACATACATATTTGCTTAGTGTCTCACTTGGCAAGGATTTGTGTGTGTGTGTGTGTCTGTACACACACACACACACACACACACACACACACACACACATTGTGCCATACACTAAAATAATGCTATATTTGCTTTACGCAAATCTTTATTTCCTCTGTGGTGTAACAAAACAGACATTGCCATATGCATTGTATGACCGTGTATGTTGTTAAGTCTATAATTGTTAAAACCTGCTGTATCTTACAACATTAATTACAAATATCTCCACATTTATTTGAATCTATAGCATTGCTCTTTAAACACCCTAAAAATTAATATTTTTTGGGATTCTAATGTGATTTATTCATTCTTGATAATATGCATTTAGATTTTTATTCACCCGACCAAACAATAGCACCAGTGCTTGAAATTGAAGAATTAAAGCCGCTAAATTAATGTTGCTAAATTACACATGTTATTTTCATATCTGCGGTTATTTAAATAAAATCTGTGTCCAGCTCATAGAGTCTGCACTTCACTTGCTTGTTGGCAGGCTTCTCGTGCTCACCCGGTCGGTTTTAGGACACGATGCAGGGCTATTGCTGTTTGTGGAAATGTTATTCTAGTGATTGGCAGCCTGCCATTATTCTCTCAATGTAATAAAAACCCTGTGTTATTTTCTGTGTAAAATCCCAAATTTATTCATTTAAGAAGTTGCACGTATTTTTTTGTTGTTGCAGAAATGCGTATATATGAAGAATGATCATAAATGCATATGTATGCTTTCAGGTGCAAAAATACATATTTTACACCATGCAACGAAGCCTAAATAATTATTACTGGGAATGTTTTTCTGTAGAAATTAAAAGATGCAAAATGTGCCCTCTTTTGTAGTGATCTTGGTAGATGAAATGTATAAATATACGCATTTTAAAATATCGTAATTGATATTTTGGGAAATGGGATTTTGGGGAATTTTATAATGCAGATGAAGCAACCCCAAAATCCCTACAATCTCCCTCTCACACACTCCTTTCTGAAAACAACACACTCCTTTCTGATACAGAATTAAGTAGCATGCTTTTGGAACAGTGTTTGCATTTTTATAGAGAACAGATAAAAATAGCCAGTCCAATTTTCCTGGTCTGTTGTTGTATTTTTTCGGCCCTGGCAGACCCCTACAGACCAGCATTCTTGCCAGAGAGCCAAGATATGTCCTAGACTAGCTACACACACACACACACACACACACACACACACACACACTGCCCTGCTCGACTCACAGACACACTCTTGCCGTCCAGGGCTGTTTTTTTTAAATAATCAAAAGAAATGTTGTGAAGTGTTGGTTTCATGTATAATTTTTTCATGTATAATTATTTAAAAGAATTCTGGTTTTTATTAGAAAAAAAGTAACGATATCTTCTTTTTTAAGAATTGTATCACTGTATATTTATTTATGCATTTATAATTTTTTTACTGCAAATATAAACTTTTATTGTAACTTATATTGGAGTTTGCGATAACTCATTTCTGCTCCTCATCCCTCTTTTGTGTTCCCAGGATGAATTCCATCCTTTCATCGAAGCTCTTCTGCCCCACGTGAGAGCGTTCGCCTACACTTGGTTCAACTTGCAGGCCCGCAAAAGAAAATACTTCAAGAAGCACGAGAAGCGCATGTCTAAAGAAGAGGAGCGAGCCGTGAAGGACGAGCTGCTCAGCGAGAAGCCAGAGGTCAAGCAAAAGTGGGCATCACGGCTACTGGCCAAGCTCCGCAAGGACATCCGGCCGGAGTTCCGCGAGGATTTCGTGCTCACCGTTACCGGGAAGAAGCCCCCTTGCTGTGTGCTCTCCAACCCCGACCAGAAGGGCAAAATGAGGAGAATTGACTGCCTGCGTCAGGCGGACAAAGTCTGGCGCTTGGACCTGGTCATGGTGATTTTATTCAAAGGTATTCCGCTTGAAAGTACTGATGGCGAAAGGCTGGTTAAATCTCCGCAGTGCTCGAACCCGGGGCTGTGCGTGCAGCCTCATCACATAGGAGTGTCCGTTAAGGAACTCGACCTGTACTTGGCCTACTTTGTGCATGCAGGTAAGTCCTTTTTTGAATTGACTCTTTATAAGCTAGCGTAAACGATACGAACGGGGGATTAAATTGTATGCGGCAGATGTACGATTGTTTGTTTCTTTTTTTACAAACACAGAAGCATGGATGTGAAGTCACTCCACAGAAGTGGTTTCGAAGGAAGTTACAAACCAGATTAGTGGCAGAAGCTCTTAATTTTATCAG
Organism: Beaufortia kweichowensis; assembly: GCA_019155185.1. Lineage (NCBI taxonomy): Eukaryota > Metazoa > Chordata > Actinopteri > Cypriniformes > Gastromyzontidae > Beaufortia > Beaufortia kweichowensis. The sequence goes on along the minus strand of CM032818.1, from coordinate 3,607,414 downwards.
CGAGTCAATAAAGCAGCTGGGAAGAATAGGACGAGTGTGTCAGATTCCCTCTTTACTGCCTGTGCACCGAAATGTAAAGAAATGGCCATCATTTGCTTTCTTCTGCTAGTTTATACATTTCCCAAATAAATACAGCTTGAGCAAAATAAGCACAGGAATTGACGTTTGGCTCAAAATGCGAGTTGTTAACATTCTTATTATGCATTGCTTACGTGCAATCCGTTATTGCTGTTGTAAAATATGCAGTTAATGCCAGGTATTTTTGAGTTTTCTGTAGTTTTCAACGGGCCTGCGCACAATCTGCGGCAGCTAAATTCATTTCAACAGATCCCCATCCCTGCGCGTCCTTTTACAAAATATTTTGAATAATTCAATTATGCTCTCAGCCAATGCTTTCACCTTCTATTTAACACATTTTGTCACGTTTAAAATCCATCTGCAGCATTAGCTTGGATAATGCGAAGAAAAATCCACAGGCTCCGTCTGGGCCTAGTTATTAGAAATATACAAGTTAATGTGAAGTCAATTGTCTTAGTTGTAAAGTCACTGTGTGATATAAAACAAGCGGACTGTCGTATTAGTTTATGTAGATGTGAAGCAGTGAGCGAGAGAAGTCCAGCGTGGATCTTTGACAGAGAGTCTGGTAATTGGCAGAAGGCAGCAGGGAGTCCGTACAAACACAGGCCTTTCACTTGGAAAGGCACTTGGTTTCACCGTCTTAAATAACCGAGCACCTTAATTACGTTTACTTCCTCTCGCACGCAAATAGCAGCACAGAAATTCAAGTGTGTTGGCAGCGAACGCATCCGTTTTCTGCAAGTACGGCACATACTGCGATAGCGCTTTGATGAGGCACCGATTAAAAAAAACGTAAAACGCAGCGTGACCCGGAGACCACCGAGTTACTGGGAACACAAAGGCTGAGGCCTTTGAGCTTTTTGTAAGAATAAATACGACTGACGCACACTGTCACTTTAAACGCGTCTCCCCTCGACCCGTTGAATTCCTCTGTTTCGATGTTCTGAAAGAGCATTCAGCAGGGAGCCTATTTAGCGGCCTCGCTCCTGCTAACATCCTAATCGGCAAAGTTACCTTTTTTTTATTCAGTTGTGATTGTGAATGGATGTCAGGGAGACAACAAGAGGAAGGGAATCTCGACTCGGACCTGCCAATCAGATTTCCTTCGCTGTCTTATTTAAAGCAGTTGCTGGAGCCCCCTTGATTAAAAGCCATCTGAAGAGTGGCTGACCTCATACGCAGATGGCAAAAAGTGGAGCTTTTAATATAATTAATATAATTAATTTAATATTCAAATATCTTTTTGGAATAATGAGAAGGAATTTACAAGCATATTTTTTATATTAAACTTTCCTATATAAACGAATTGTCAAATTGTTGTTTGTAGAATAACTTTACTAAAAGTGTCAACACTGTTTCTCAACTAATAGCATAAGTTTGAGGCGGGACAATCTACGTGACCAGCAGGTTTTTTTTTGACACATCACAAAAATTACACACCTCTACTTCATGTTTTCAGTACATTTTTAGTACGTTGCATTTAGGATGTACAGTGAATCTGTTTTTAATGTTAATTAGAATTTGTGGCCATTTGGTTGATTTGGTCGTTTTTGGTCATAAATCCATCAAAGCATAATAATACAGGGATTTCCATAGAGAAAGACACGCATGGTGAGGTTGAGGTCTCCGCTGTAGGAGAAAGAAGGCACGAGTGCGGCTAATTTACGACAGGAGCACTCCGCACGTGGGAGAGGTCCCGGCTTAAGATGTTAAGGTCACGACCCCGTCTTCAAGGCATTTGACCTGCTAGATAAACATCCACTCCCATTAGCAGCCAGTCAAGCGGAGGGCAGGCTTTGGTTTTGGGTTGCCCTCTTGACCTCCTGTTAAAACAGGTGGTTTTGTTTGGACCACAGAGTGGTGTGCCGTCTTAAACCAGACTAAGGGGGCTAATAGCCATGAAGACCCAGACTAATGTTACGCCGGTGGCGGTTTCCTTTCAAAGCTGCTTTTTGGTGGTAACCTGACATGGCAGTTTGTTTTATTTTATGACGATTTGTTTGCTGCAGATTTGTAAAGTTGTAGAGTTTCTCTGTTACACTACATACAGATACACATATAGTTTTTTTCAGGGATGTTTGAAAGTAGATAAAGTTCACAGAAATGCTGACGTTAAATTCGTTTTTTATTAATGTTTCTTGTGCATTTAAGATTATGAGATCAAAAACCAGTTCAGTTATACGCATAAAAGGGCAACATAAAAAAATGTGCCCAAAAAATAGTAGTGTACATAATCAAAACATTAAAAGCGTAATTTAATAAAAAACGTTGGTCAGTTTACACCCTTTGAAATCCCTTATGTGTCACCTTAATGCAATTTAACTTGTTGACAACTATAGTTGTGTCTCATTGCACCGTGTTTTCAATCTCGACGCACAATGGAAGGATACCGCTGGCGTAGATAGATAACAAACCTGTGACTTTGCCTGTGTGGACATTTCCAGATATTTATATTGAACTTACCTTAAGTGACCCGATGGACGAACAGTTTGCTTTTCCAAAGATGTCTGACCCACTTCCATTTGAGCTCTTAAACAGATTTAGTGTCTTTCAAAACCTGTTAGCTTCGACGCATGCTTAGGTCTTTCTTGTGTTTACGTTTTTATGAAGTTCTAGGAAGTTGGCTTAATACAGTTTTGCAAGGCGGTTGGTCATTTGTTGTGGAAGTTAAAGCCCAGGACATAAATGTTACAACATTAAGTAAAATCAACATAGTTTTTTCAGTGTTTTTCTATGACACCAGTAATAGTATCCACTGATCCAGATATCTTCAGGCTGCCTTTGGCTCATCTTGTGTTACAGCCGTTTTATATTCCCTGTCTTTCCACAGGCTGAGGAATAACAATAATTTGGCTCTATTTAAGGCGATTGAGGGATAAACCACAGCCTTTGTTGTGGTTACTGCAGTACACACTGTGGGTTGGGACCTCCCCACCCCCTCGCACCCGTCCTCTCCTACTTCCCCACGCTCGTTTCGGCCTCTCGTTCGCTCTGTAAATCCTACCAACCGTCTCGGTTACTGCAACAATACCATTCATTAAAAATGAAATTGTTGCCCATTCATAAAAATACATCATGTAGTTGTGCCACAGTAACTTTTCTACCCCACCTCTATCCTGGCACAGGCCCAATGCTGACGGATCGGCCTCCATCCTATAAAAGGATCCAGCGCAGTCACTTTTAATATCATTGCGTTTGACCTGCTTTTGAACCATTTTTTTGCCACGATGTGATTGGATTAAACAAAGCAGATGGTTCTGGGACACTGTAAGATGTTTTGTTGCACAGCATTTGCCTTTAGTGGGTACATTTCTCCTCAACCTGATTGCGAGGCAAATTCGTGTAATCCGTTTAATGTGCATTGTCAGTGCCGATCTTTCTTGCAGATTTGGACCAAATTTGCTGGCTTGAGTTACGGGGTTTCAAATGTCAACAGTCTTAACGTACAGTAAAACTATACTGTACATTAATGCGTGCATGGGTTTTTTTTTGCAGTCGACTGTTATTTGCACATCCAATATTGTCTTTTTTCCTTGTTTTGTATTTTAAAATTAATTAACAATACAAAAAAGATCTTCTTTTCTATCTTTCAAATGTACTAAATTCATTTAAAAAGCACTTCATCACACTTGATTTCTCCTCTCACATAACAGGAGCATAGCGAGTCCAATGAGGGATTTAGACTTTGCAGGCAGTGGGCAGTAATCTAAAGCCTGTGTGAGCATTACACCTGTGTTCTGGGCTTACCACTGTCCCCCTGTGTAGAGAGGCAGGAAAGGTAATGGTAGGGGTTGGCACCAGTCAGTTTTTGCTAATTAGTTTTGCATTAACTCCTCAGTCGTCCCAGTGCACAGCCACTGAGAGAGAAATGGGCACCATGATGGGCGATCGGCTATTTTTATTTCGATTTTTTTCTCTTATTCGCACATTTGTTCAGTGCTTCCTGTGTTGAGGTAACCAGGTATGACTTTGCTTTTGCCATTACGTAATGCGTGCGAGAAATCTGCCGAATTGTGCAAAATGGGTTTAAAGATGGTAAAATGCATTAAATGGAAGTTTACATATCTTGCCCCTTATATGCAACTTTTGTGATGTACGTAGTACTCACAGCTATGTTTATAACAATTTTAATTTTTGTTTCGGCCCTTTTATTAGAGCTTAAAATTGATGAACAATCAAGCAAAAAAGCAGAATGAATTGTAAGTTGAAACTACTATCAAAATAAAACAAGTGTTAAATAAACATGCCAAAGGTTTTGCATAATTATGTAAATGCCTATTCTGGGCAGGCTTATTTTAATCATTTTATGAATATGTTTATAATTAATTATAAGAAAAGTAACAGAAAGACATAGATATCAACTTTTATGTTTATTGCAGCTTATGCTGTAACGTGTAGCAGTGCTTAAGTTTTTGCCAACTCATGCCTCTGTCATATCAGGGAACCGTGCATCGAGTGTCTGTTAAGGATCAGACCGTTCTAGACTTCCAAAGCGCAGATATCTTGTTCATTACAGAACAGCAACTTTGACTAACTTCTAAGAATGGAGCCTTTGTGTGCACATGCCAGTCAACAAGAGTGCCATTGTCTTAAGCCCCGGCCGGTAGCGAGCGAGGCATTGCAAGACCTTTGCTGTGAGGAACTTTGATTGTATTAAGTCTTGGTGAGGACTTCATTAGAACGTTGAGACGGCTCAGTATTTGACTGGGTGAAATATGAATTATTTTGAGGCTCTGCGTTTTGTACAAACTCTTGTCAACAACACCGTAAATGCGATGCTTTTTTACAGCTAGCTTGCTGAAATTCAATTTGTCAACCGGCTTGTTAGCACGGTTTATGATTATGCTGTAAATGAGAATCCGTGTTTAATAAGCTGTTAATGGTAATTTAGCAGTGGTCGTCGTTAATTGCAAGACAGAGATCGCTTTACCGTCTGTATCATGTCAGAAAAAAACTCGAGTGATCGGCAGGAATGTGTTGTCCTTTATCTGTACATTCTGCAGTGAACAGAAGTCATAAAATGAATCCTAGCAACCAAATAACTGGGTTAAACTGGGATAAATTAACTCCTTAAACTGGGTTTAAATGAACAGACTCGACCTGTTTCGTCTACTTAAACTGGGTTTGTTTCTTGTTTTTGAGATTGATCTGACTGATCCTGAGATATAAGAATATATGTTAAGTATATTGAATCAAGTTTAATTAAAAAAATGGTCTGATACTTAAACATTTTTTAATATTTCTTTTACATTTTTAATATCATTTAAACTTTTATTATTACATTTAATTCATTATTTAAATTATTTGTTGGTACAGAACGGTGTTAACGAAATTCTTACAGTTGAGCCTTGCTTTAGTAAACAACATTGTTTCAGGTTATTTTGCTATTTGCCATAGCCAGCCCTGGTATCACGAAAGCTCCACTCCCACTGCCAGGAGAAGAATTCAGATCTGGTGATTGAGACACGGGCCGCCATTGTGTGCCATAGCCGTTCGGTCCCGAATATAAAGGAGAGCACAGACATGAAACGGGACAGCTGTGAGCGTCTATGGGGGATAGTCGCTACAGATGGTAAAAGAAGTGGAAAATAAAGTACCGTATGGCTGGTAAAATATAGAAGAAAGGCTGTGGGTGTGTTACCGAACACCATTCTCTCATGATGTTGTTGTTGTTGTTTGTGCGTGCGTGTTTGTGAGATTTTATGCGTGTCTGTGTTAAAGGGAATGTGTTACCTCAATTGCTTGTCGGTCCCTAAACCCGTTATGACCATCTGCTGCTGAGCAATGCACAGATTTATTTCTTTACACTGTCTGTGAGTGACATGTGTTCGTTCTAGTCAGAATCCCTCTGTTTTCACAGGATTTCATTACTTTATATTCGGATTAGGGATATTAACGTTTACATGAGATTTGATTAGATTTTTTTACATTTTTTATTTATGAACATAGCATACTTTGTATACTTGTATTGTTGGCTGTTAAAATGTTTAATGAGCTTGGTGTGGAGATAGTGACCCATCATTCTTTGGTGTTGGATGTATTTTGTTAATGTTTGAAATTTGTTGTTCATGAAATGAAGTTTTTCTTATTCTGTAAATTAGCCTTAACACGTTAACTTTTGTCTAATGAAAGCGGACAGGGTTTCTTTGCTTATTAACAGACAGTCATTGAGGTTTTAGTTTGATCATAATGATATGGACTGTAATGTCCAAGACGAACATTTCGAAGATTGAAAACTTTTCAAATAACTTATTAAAGTATGTCAGGACTTCTGCATACGTAACACATTCTTTTCGATGTTTGTCTAAACACTACAGGCCAGCCATATGTCAACAATACTCACGCTCTCTAAGCAAGGTTACGTTTCGTTTTTGTTATGGCTTTTCTCCGTTCGTGCTGTCAGATGTTGTTTTTAATTATTGAAAGCAGGAGGAGGGGGTTGGGCTAAGAATGGAATTGACTTTAAATTATTGAACTATTTATCCCCAGAACTGCCCCGAGTCCCTCCATCTGCCTGAAATATAAATAAATAAGCAAATAAGCATAATAGGGCTTCGGGCTGTTTCCTAAGCCAGAACCAGAGTCCTGGCACGGTCCTGTTCCTCATTTCTGCGGCAAGCGTGGCGCCCCTTTAGAAGAACCCAGAGCTTCGGCCGAGCACGCTCCCAATTAGCCTGTTCGCTCCCGCTTTGGATTTGGATAGGATGTAAACACGGCTCTTTTAGAGGAGTCGTGAATGGCCGAGCGATCTTGTTTGGAAAAATATCATACACGTAATGAAGGAATGGCGAAAATTTTCACCTTCAACTCTTTTTGATTAGGACTGCAGTCCTTCATGTTGCTTTGCATAGCCTTGAAGTTGAATTAGGTATGTTTTAAAAAACATATTTAGTGTTTAGTACAAATACTAAAGATGCCGTATAACTAGTTATGATGTGTGACTTGCTTTAAACAGAACAAAACTGGTCTTAATTAAATGAATCCTTTAAAATAGTTGTTTTCGTCACAGGGACCTGATGGGACCTCTCCTCCAGCCCCGTTAAATTTATCGAGCAGCGCGCACTTCACAAGCAACATCTCCGGCTGAGTTTTACCCACACTTCAATCCCACAACTGTTTTCACAGACAAAACAATAGCGCCACTTGATTAGCTGTGAACCATCTGGGAACGGCGAGCTGTGTGACCAAGCTAATTGGTTAGATTTCAAAAAGAATGGAGGAGACCCTCTCGTAGCACGCATGTTTGAATGAGACCCCCCTAAACCGCAAGTTGTGTTCCTTACCCTCCGCTTTTGTTATATGTTCCCAGCGATGATCTGCGGTCTTAAGACTAATGCGCCGGGACTGGGAAACCTCACAGTCACATGGGGTTTGTGTTACTTCACAGTTGGGAAACAACTGGAGTTCTAGAATGTGGAGCTCTGTTGTGAAATATAGACTGTTGTTTAGAGATTCTTGTGTCAGTCAAGGTTCGAGATGTTTTAATGGGACAGCAGTAGATGAAGACATCCATATTGTAGTTTATTGATAATTGGATGGCTCACCGGTCTCAGTGCCACCTGTTGGCCATGTTGACCTGTGGCCACGTGATGCTTCTGGTTATAGTGATTTATCACAGATTATCATCATTTAAGCAGTTTGTAACAACATGTTGCATTAACACCTAATTCAATTAATTTTCAGAAGTGTAAATAAATTAAATCAATATATCTTGAACAGTAGGTATGTGGGTTGCAGCTATTTACCATCTCACTTGATTTTTCTGAGATTTCTTATCTCATTTAGTTCTGCTCCTGCCAGTGATTGATAGGTTTATGTGTAGGGCTTCATTATTAATCATAAAGTTTTTGTACATTTTACATCATATGAATTCATATGAATTAGCTACCTTGTAAAATAGTTACAAATTACTGTGAGATTATCCTGAATTATATCATGGGAGATAATAAATGTTTCCTTCTTAACATTATTCGTGTTATATGTGGTAAAATTATCTGTAACTTCCAGACTGAATATTAATTTTATTTATTTTATCATAATTTTTTTAAATAAATTATCTACAATTATTATTAATTAATTAATTAATTTATTTATTTATTAATTTATTAATATTTTTATTTATTATTATTTATTTATTATTATTACTACAATTTATTATTATTACTACAATTTATTATTATACATTATTTTAAAATTTGCATTCATATATTTTTATTATTAGCATATATATATTTTATTATTTGTGGGTTTTTTGGCATCTAGACCCACACGCATGAATCTTTGATATTTACTTTGCTATAATTTTGCTGCAACTGCATTTGCACATGGATTAAAGCTCAGGGACTGCGTTATCTGTGGTAAAGGCTATCGGTGTCAGCAACGCTTGTTAAATACACATTTCTGGGAATATTGACTTTTTCCGCTGAAATGTTACAGGTATGGAGCACTTCCTGTGGGATAAACCAGACATGATCCACCCACGTAGCTGCAACTCGCATTTGCTGCGAGCCATTCTCTGCCCTGCTGTTGGGAGGAGCCAACGTACGGTTCAAAGTCAGACATACAGAGATAAGGCTCGGGAACTGAATCTTGTACCCAGCCCTGTTGCTTTTACCGTGACCATAAAGGCAAAAATGAGCAGTTTATGGTTGCTCAGATTTCCTTGCAAATTGCGTTTTGTTTAATTTGTTGCAGTAAAGCATATCCCACTGTCATATCCTTTCTCTTTTGGCCAAACCACACACGGACACGTGCTGCTCCTGCGTCCCCGAGAATCTCTCCCGCTCTGCGGCTTCCTGCTAATTAAATTCCAACGCTGTCCATTAGATGGATAGAGTGAGCGCAGTGCTGACTCAACACAGGTAGGGCATTGTGCTGTAATGGGGAGAGGAGCTCAAGTGCCCAAGCAATTCATATGGACCCCTTTTTACACATCCCTGGGTCACCACATGCTTTCAAGGGTGGAAAAGGAGACGGGGCGGATAGAGGAGCAGATGGGGCGGATAAGCTAATATCTCCCAAACGCTCTGATTCTAAAACGGACACCATGCAAGTCTGTGTCCTCTAGAGAGTCTTGAGGTCAGAATTGCTTTCGGTTGTGTGTATCGCAGGATTTGAGTTGAGTTTTGCACTTGTGTTATACCGGATTTCACTGTAAAAATGAAGGATAGTTTTGCTTCGCAGAGGAATATCGCAGCTGAAAAACAGTTTTCTCCAGCGGATTAGCCAGAGGAGGTCACCTAAAGGTCTCAAATGGAAAAAGCTTGTGACCAGTAAGAGAGCGAGTGTCGAGATGAAGTCTGTAATTTGGTTGGTCAGAGTTTGGATGCCGTCCCAGACTGACTTAGCTGGATGCTGCGCAGGATGCCGCGCCAGGCCGTGGAGGCCGGCCTGTCGATACGTCATACTCTCTTACACGCGTTTGTGTCAACAGGCGTGTTTGCTTTTGGTCAAAAGCTGAGTTGACTACATCAGGGAAGAAAAATTAGGTAGAAATGATTTCTCAGGGTTGTTTTATTCAATTAAAAGTTTGCAAGAAAGCAAGATTTATTTGGGGTGTGACAGCCTAAGCTTAATGTTTCAACTGCAAATTAGACATTCAGACATTTTTTTTTTTTTATTTTCATTTAAGTTTGTCATTAGCTAAAACCGAAAGTCAGTTTATCATTTAACGTTAAGTCTGTGTAGCATTTCAGTTTAAACTTTAATGGCCCACAACTTAAGCCCTTATGAAAGAGTTAAACTCCAAAGCTCCAGCTGACAAAACGCTGGTTGTGCAGGCAAGAAACACATAGAAAAATGAGGTAAAAACAAAACTTTCCCTTTCCTTCCCGTCTCCCATTAGCATGTGAATCGCCATTCATTCATTTATGTTCCATTATAACCTCATGAGTGGCCGTTTCTAAGGGCCTGCCCAGCAAGAGTTGTTCTCTAAAGCTTTGGCGAAGATTTAACGTCAAGAAAAAAAGAGCACCTATTTCTCCCATCAGCTTCGGTCAGGCAGAGGTGACGCTGTGCGCAGGGCAAAAGCGACAGTGTGTCAGCGCCCTACGGGGAGGCACAGGGCACAAGTGAAGTTGTCTGTGTGTGTTAGGGGGTTGATTGAGGAGGGAGGGGTACAGCTGGCTCTCCCAGCCTCCCCATTCCCACACTCCCATTCCAATGGGCTGGTTTGTACTGGTATATTCTAATTCACCATTTGGCTAATTAACATCTCATTTGCATAACTTGTTGCACCCCCCCTTTCTTTTTCAAAACAATGCGGCCCGACTGAAGAGAACTAATCCTGTGCGTCTATCGTCAAGATAAAAGCGATCTGCATTTTTAACAACCCCTTTTTCCTTCGTAATTAAAATGGCCCGTCCTGCGCCTTTCCAAAATTTTCCTTGGTAATTTAGGCATTATGACATCACTTCTGGGAAACCTTATTCATATAAACTAGGTAATGATTTAAATATTTTCTCTAACATTTTATTTTCCTGCATTTACACATGCCTTGATTGTGAAACAGCTTTATTTACTTAAACATTAATCCATGATCATAATTGCTGTTATTAAAAAAATATGATAAATAGACAGACCTCTTTTTGTCAGTTTAGTAGTTTGGCTGAGAAAAATATGGATTGTATAAGAAGTTTGTACTCTGTTGTGATTCAAACCAGATGCAAAGCTCTTTGTTGCTGGCATGCCGTCATGTTTTGCAATGATGCGACAGGACCACAGTGCTTCTGGCTCCCTAAACTTCTCCACAATTCACGCTCCGATAAACCCTTCTCGACTTTTCTCGAAAAAGCAGGCGCAGTAAAAACCTCAGCTAATTCTCCTTCTTGGAGGCATCTCAACGCGTAGGCCACTGAGCGCTTGAGGTTATGTTCAAACGTGCACGTATGTTTCATCAATCAGAAAGCCGAGAGCATCGCTCAAGTTCGCTAGACAAAATCACCGCCGTGTTATATTAGAGATGGAAACTTTTGTATTTTTTTAACCCTGCCGCTGTGGTTATCCCGGGGCGAATGCCGCAGTAATATTTATACCCCATGCATTTGTTCCTCTGGCTTGTCTTTACGAGCCTTGCACAAAGACTGGTGGTGCTTGAGGTTTTGGAAATGAAAGGGAGTGTTCTGGTCGGGCCTGTATATTTTCGCAGGCCTCCTGCGCGAGGGCTGCCGCGCTTCTCGCTTGTACCGCAAAAAACACATAAAGACAAGTGCTTGTTTTCCACCCCCGTCGCTTCTGACATTTCCACAATGATTCAGCACAGGGCAATTTGACGAAAGAGAAAAGCCAGAGGTATGTTATTTCTATTTTCTGTGTGAGGATGAAATGATAGGCCTATGGGTTTATGACTAACCTCGCCACAAGATTGAGCGACACAACCTGTTCTCCACTGGACACCCGTAATTCAACTGGCTCCTTGTTTGTTTTCCTCTACGGAGAGATAGCTTTGAGTCCTTTAGCATGCTTTCATGAAACTAAAAGTTATGGGTCTGCTTTCTGCCGAGCAAAAGCTGAGCTAAGCATTTCTTCTTCAAGACGCTTTGGGTGCGGTAAGACCAATTAAATAGCGTTTTTTGGTCTCAAAGCTGACGGTAAAGCCACGAAAGCCTTTCTAGGGTCCGCCGACTCCTTTCTGTAGCGCTAATCAAACCCAAACACAAGCGGAGAATCCGGGGCTCCGTGTTGTGATGTGTTTCACAATGGCACTTCATTCAGTCCGAACTTCACACGGAAATAAAGCTCATTGGGCTTCACAGGCAGCTTTTCGGGGACATTTGTTTTACACATCTTTAATTTGCATTTTGTTAGATTCTCATCCTTTATAGATGAGGAACGATAAATTAGCTTGATGGCTTCCGCTGCGCTAGTGCCTCGGTTCGAGACGCGTTCTTTTGGATTAATGGGAGACGTGGGTTCAAAGCAGTCAATGAAATGACTGAGCCATTGTGTAATGTGAATTCATGTATTCAGTTATCAGAACAGCGTGAGTCATTGATCTGTTTATAGCTATATGATTCGGGACAGTCGGCCCAGCGAGAGAGGATTGTACTGTAAATATCCGGCCGCTCCGCTGGGACCGTCTGAAGCTAATGCTCTTTCCCTAAGGGGTCCGGGGTTGTTTCTGCGCTGCTAGTGACACGGCCGTGGCACCAGGTTGACCGCCACACCCTGCGGTGTCACATAAAGCACACAAATGGATGATTGTTTGAGATGCTTTCAAGTTGGGTTAAACTATTAAGGTGAAGCGAATCGTTTCTCAGCTGCTAGTGGCATCAAACAGCATTAAAAAGACAAAAACTTCCATTGATATACTTCCGTTGTACTATTGGTTGAGCAAACAAATTGGTTGAGCAAACAAATTGGTTAAGCCAACGTTGCTATCTGGTTATTTGCTCTCTGGATATATATACATGTACACGCAATTTATATTCAAAATTAAGTTTTATTAATTTTTACTATTTATTATGAACATTATTGGAAATTATTTTGCAAAGCATTTTTTATAGTTTTTTGTACACCACGTCCTCAATTTCTGTTGTTTAATCCTATTGGTTGAGCTGTCAACACGTGACCCGCACTAACGTGTATAATATTTAATGTTTTATTTCAGTTTTAGTTTTCTTAATTCTTTTCCTAATTTTCTTATTTAAAATTTTTCAGTAACAGATCTATTTATCTTTTATTAATCTTCATACAGAAGGTTCAAGGAAATCTTAATTATTGTCAGTTTTTCCAAGTTTTATGTACAACAAAATGTTACTCAATATTAATTTTTGGATTCATTTTTCAATACCGTGTATTGTATTGTCCAATTGTATATTGTTACCCCCCTTGTGTCCAATAATCACTAACCCTAATAGTTTCTCAGTTGCATTACTCGACTGTAGGGTCAGACCGTTTTGGGTAAAAGAGTTTTCTTTCTTTTATCCTGATCGCAGTCTATCCATCCATAGCAGCTGCTCTGTTCATTAGATAACGCAGTAGATCTCATTAGCCGTTCCAATTCATAGATGCATAAAACAAAAGCGTTTGTATAGGAAAAGCCATAAAGTGAAACACGAGGACATGATTCGATATCATTAGATTAAACAGTAATTAAACCGAGTTCAGCGGGGATCACGGAGGATAGATACGCAAGCATCGTTGGCAGGAGAGCGAGTCAGAGTCCACACCTCTCTCGGGTTGAGGTCATTGTTTGAAAGGATGCCTTTTTTCTCCCCCTTGATATTTGCTCTGTAGAGAGGTCTGTATTCTCTCAGCTCTCACCTTATTTGCTCGGGAAACACTGAATTATCTCCTTTTCCCTTCGGTCCCTCTGTGCAGCACATGATATTTAATCCGTCATCTTTGTTTTCAACAAACACGGCGCAAGCTGTTGCTGGCAGGCCATGAGGCTCAGGGCCCATCTGGAAAGCGGGCCGTGTGCAGGGGAATTAGAGGGGAATTTAAGTAGGGGTTTGCTTGGGAAAGCCTGATAACCGTGCGGTACCTTGGTCTGTTGGCATCGACGTGGCTTTTCTCCACCCCCTTCCACAGTCTGCAATGTATTATTGATGCTGCGTGTTATTGGGGCGGGCGATCGAGGCTGCAGCCTTTTGTTTTTGTTTGTTGATGTTGCATTGTGTCAGGCTTACTGGTTTTGGGTAGCGAGGGGGAATGGTTTTGTGCATGTATGAATCCAATCGATAAGTGGGCATCAGGTTTCCAACTCGCCAACACACTTTATTAACTGCAGCTGTAGATCCATTCCCATCAGCCAATCCGTCATTAATATCCAAATATTTCTTGCAGTGCTACATGTTTCCATTTTCTCAATCTGTATCAGGATTAAATCGATAATGATTCTGATCATCCGCCGCTGAGGATGAAGTCCGGGCTTTTGTTCGAATCCTCAGGATTTGTCGAAATTGATTGGAATTAAAACAATTGCAACTCTTGAGCGCAAATAAATACGCAGCTTGTTTCTCACGTTTAATCCAACAAGCATTACAGCCTCGAGAAAAAGATTATAATGGTTTATTTAAACATCTGTTTGCAATCAGGTTTTGATTGTAACGAGCTTTTTTTTACTTTGTTGTCCTGGAATACTGTAAATACTGCCGACATATAATCTCCTTTTGTCCGTTTTGACATCTCTATGATACAGACTGAGCAAATCAACACTCCTCAAAGTGAATTTCAGTGAGTTAAAACTGAAGTAAAGTTTAATACGCAAGAGATTTTGGTGCTTGTTTTGTATTTCAGCGTAGCCATGGTTTTCGTTTCTTGGCTGCCAGGCTGTTTCTGCGCTTTTCGTGAGGTGCAAGAAATACCCGTCATGTGTTACATTTTTCGGCGCCTTGGGGCTCAAGCTACTTTTGTTCTCGCAGCGCGCCGTGCCAAGTTAACCCATCTGCATCGTAGTGTTATCTCTGCGTTTCTGTCCTGAGCCTTCTGGCATCGCCAGGTCATTAAACTATATCTCTATGCAGCTGAGCCTGTTGTATACCCGTAATAAGCCTCGCAGCTATTTATTAGGGTGTATTTCTGGTTTATTTATCAGTTATCAGCTATGAAGGTGCTGGCTGGATCTCGCAACCTTATCTTTTATAGACACTCGCTGCCTCGTTGCTTTCTTAGTATTGAGTGTAAACGAAAGAGAAAACCATATGTTGAGTTTTTGTTGCAACTAAAGCTTCATACGTCTATAGGATGGCTTCTTGTAAGACCAGTATGTTTTGAAGTACAGTAGACGCTACAGTATGCTGGAGAGTCCTGCAGGGCTGTGTAACTTTAGAGGCGTATGTGACAACCCCCCCACAGTCTCACGCCCCTCCCTTTTGTCCACCTGCACTCTCTTCACCCTAAGAGGGAATAAGTCTGTGATGGGAGCCAGACCAGTCTAGCCTGCCCCACCAGGAAAGCTTTTTTCCCAGCCCTCTTCTCTTTCTGTCTTCCTTTCTCATTCTCTTGTGTTTTTGATTCTTTGCTGTATGAATCTCTTTCTCTCTCTGAGACCTCGGTAGAGCAGTTGCACACCACTGGAAGACGCCCAACTCTTGCAACAGCTCAGGCTGCTGGGAGCTGACTTTTCGACTGGGTCTGCCCTTGCCACATGTTGCTGTTTGCATGTGCGTAAGCATCGGGGGCACTACTTTGAATCCCAGATTTACACCACAAAAATTACAATTTTGTAGTTAGAAGTCATCTGTATGCATGTTTTTTTCGTTTAAGCTGATATACACATTAAACTAATAGTCTTTCTCTTACGAGAAAACGGATTTAAAATATTCATGACTCATCTTGCACTAGACAGATATTTAGCCAATCAAATGCTTTCTAGTATGGTCTATGGTTCTAAATGTAACTTGATAATGGATATTTTAAAAAAAATTTTGAAGTCTTTTTTAGATATTAGATATTTTTAAACATCTTTTAAACATTTTTTTTAATTATAGGTATTTTTATAGATTTAGACATTTTTTATTAATTTTTTTGTTTATGTTTATTGTTTTGAAAATAATTAAAATTGAGTCTTATACCTTTCTATCAATATATATTTTGCCATAATTAGAGAAGTGAAAAAGTTTTACTCCTCAGGACAGTTAACAGGTTAAAAAGTGGTTATTTCCTTATATATTAAATGCATGAATGCAAAAAAATCTTGCTTTTCATCTACATATGCCCACACACTCATGTTGTTCCCAAACAACCTTCTCCAACATAATAACTGTTTAGGATGCAATGTGTTCAACGACAACCTGCATCCACAAGCAGGAAACGTAAAGTCCAACTGAATGTTTCCAGGCCATTTGGAGTCAAGATGCTGCACTTTAGACACACACTCAGACACCCATCGCTCACTATAAGTCCTAAGCACTTTAAGAATGCCTGTCTGTGGTGGGGGGAGGAAACATTAAAGCGGGATCAACAGAAGGGTTGCCTGGTAACCGTAGACGGCGTCACAGTAGCTCATGGGAGCTCAGACGTGGCGCAGGTCGACCTTGTGCCCTGACGTGACTCCATGCTGACTATATATGCTGACGGACACTTTTTTCTTGTGAGAAAAACTGAAACATTATCTCACCAGTTTTAGTAGAGATGCACCAACGTATCATCTGAAATGTTTGAGCCGTTAAGCATGGAAAAAGGCCCATATAACACACAGATAGTTTATTAAGACCCTGAGTTGTATGTCTTTTGGAAAGTAGCTAATGTATCTTAATGCAAATGGTTTTGAAACATTTTTAAAACATTATCAAAACGTTTCGCATGATCACGTTTGTTAATTGGTTAAGGCGTTTGTTGTCTCTAAATATATAGGGAGATTTGTTTTCTGTGTGTCTTTTCTTTGTATGTGTTGCTTTGCCTGCTTAAAACAAATTCCTGCATACTTTAAAGTAAAGAAATTTAAACACATTGAAGTGTGTAGTGTTGTGTGTGTAGGCTAGACATGAGGTGACATTGTGCTTTTTTGTGTATATTCTGTGTTGGCATTCTCCTGGAGCTGTTACAGTTGTGGAGCTGTGTGTGTATGTGTGTGTAAGCCGTGCCCCTGCTCCGCAACAGCTGGCTAGCCAATATTAAAACCCTGCCGCCTTCCACAGCACTGCTCTTTTCACAGCTGTGATTAGTAGGCGTCCGGTCTGTTCTCTAACCTCAAGCGTGAAGACCGGACCTCTGTGGACAGGAAGTGATGCTCATTCCAAGTCAGGTGACACATCCATCACAATCACGCCATCCGTAATAGGGCAGAGAAGTAAAAAAAAGCAAATCTGATTGATATGATAGTTTGTTATCATTGGCCTGGTAGGGGTGCGGAGGGGGGTGTTGTTGATCCACCCGGTAAGCTGATAAATATTTAAGAGCTTACGGAGCCACAGGATGGTGCAGTTGAAACTCCTCATCTGGGTTCTTTAATTAGGACGCATTCTGCTCCAGTGCCCTCTGCCTTCTGCATCCAGAGAGACGTGGGTTAGAGAGCGGGGCAGCAGGGCTGGTTTCCCAGACCCACGTTTGAGAGAGAGAGAGATCAGCGCAAGTCTGCCAGCGTCTGCTGGGTGACATTAAACATCAACAGATGCCGTGCACATATTGCGAGCTGAGATGCGCTGCTTTCCACAGAAGGCCCACTTTTTTTATTTGTCGTAATCACAACATCCGTTCAAACAAATGATGAGAAGCAAAGCCCTGGAGTAAACAATTAAAAAAAATGCAACTGAAAAGAACAACAAAGGCAACGTCGAGCGCAAAAAGCTCCCTCCAGCTGTGTTGCTCTCTCGCCTGGAAAGCAGTCAAAACCGAAGCGTCACTTGAACCTGCGGTCACACGGTTGCCTTTTGGTCTGCTTGTGTCTAAAACAAAAGAGTCTGCTCATTTTTTATTATACTGTAAAGTTTTATGGATATTTATCTCAGAGACAGGGTGATGAATATGACACCTGCTGCTGATTTTTACAGGCCTGCTTGATCACAAGGTTTAATTCTGCCCAGATAGACCATCAGCTTGTTTTCTTTCAATTGCCCGACAATATACACATTTACTAACGACAATATACACATTTACTAACGACAATATACACATTTACTAACGACAATATACACATTTACTAAAGATGATAACTAGTTATAAATTTAAGAGAACAGCATAGTTAACAATTTAATATATTGTTAAGATCATGTTCAGAGAGTTTTTTTCCTCTTGATAAATCAAAATTCATTCGAATTTAAAGTGCTTGTGCTTCAAAAATGTAAAGCTGCAGCGCACAAGCTTACAATAAACATCATTTAAGCTATTTTTTGTTTTCTACATAAAATCATTGTACATAATGTAAATAACATTCTGTAAAAATGTGACCTTGATATCTTTAATATTGACTTATTGAGTAAGGCCATGTAAAAGATTAAAATCAATGGCATTCGGATGCCATCGTCTGGTATTTTTTGTACAAAATAATAAAATGTAGTGTCATTATATTTAATTTATATAAAAGTACTATAGTATCCTAAAATCCATCAAATGTGACTCTGCCTGTAAAAAACCCCAGCTAAAGTCATTTTTTGTGATTTACTGATTCAAAAAGAACATTTTGTGAAAATATTACCTTGAAATCTTTAATATTGACTGACTGTCAAAATTGGAAATCATAGTGATATCAAACATTGTTGCATGTTATCTCACAATTTGATTCTTTTGCCTAAAGTTCACAGATGGGGTCACATATAGTTATAGTTACAGTTATTTTATAGCTATCATTCTTAGTGTGAACGGACCTTTAACCAGATGTGAATTATGATCTTTCTCTATATGTCGCAGATATCCTCGCACTGAACCTGTACGTCGCTGCCCTTCACCGCCGCCCCACAGTGATGACCTCACACAGTCACGGCGTCTGTAAATAATACCGCTGTGCGTTACTTTGAAATGACAGCGTCCCTCTGCGTCTCATAAATGATACTGTCAGGACCCTGTACGCATCGTCCATTATTAAAAAGCCTTGCAGTACCAACTTCCCCTGCAGGTAGACTGTCAGAGACGGACACTGTCACATGCAAAATCAAGGGGGCACGCGTGGACGTTTTTTAAGCTGCGGCCTGATTGGCTGGCGTGCGTAAATCTGTGCTTCAAATAGACACCTAGAGGCTAGTGGAAAGCTTGCGTCAAATCTGGAAGTAAAGCTATAAGATGTGTAATTAAACCAAAGCGAATGCAAAATGCCGGGAAGCGTGTAGTGTTTGTGTGTGTTTTCGTGCTCCGCCACAGAGCTCAGGTGGGAGGCAGGGAGCAGAGAGACGGAGGCCAGGTTAAGCTCGCTTTACAACTCATGAATCTTTCAAATCGCCAAGCTCAACAGGCTTCTAAACATCGTTTTCCATTTCTTTCACGCACTACAACATGGAGGTGTACAGCAGTAGTAATTTAACAGAATCAGGGTGTAGTGTGAAAAATAAGATGGAGAGAAATAAATGCAAGCCGTATCCTTTGAGGTGTGCCCCTGACCTCCCCGCATCACTGTGGTCGTATTCACCGCCTCAACTCCAGCAATAAGGAGGCTTTATGTGCGCTGAGCCCGGGGCAGTAGCGTCAGGAGCTGAGGACCTCTGCACCGGGAAATGCTTTAGGGATCTGCTCTTTCGCACAGTCAGTCTCCCACGGACTCCGCGAGACCATTTTATCTCCAGTTGCTAGGATAACAGCTCGAAGCTTCTAGCAGTCAGAAGGCCTGCTGGGCCTTTTTCTGAGCAGACAGAAAGAACGCAAGACTTTTTGAAGGGGTTTGTTATTAAAAAAACCCATCTAAAATACATCAATAAATTTGTCTTGTTATGGGTTTATTTTTAGAGTTATATTGTTTGGCAACATAAAGGTATAGACCCAATAATTAAAATGTTTTTTTGCCATGGCGAGGTACTACGGTAAAATAGATAATGAAAAGTGCAAGGGCCACGGCAACTTTGAGTGACTGCGTCCCGTCTGGATTAAGTGGACTCCTCCTGTTCCTTTTGTGCACGTTTCCAGGCAGCACAATCGCGGCCGGGTTGCCAGCACAAGTGCGCTGCAAAAAGCGGCACAGCGGCCACTTTTGGGGCCCATTCTTTGGCCGCGGAGAGACATGCCGGCCTGTAATTACAGCACTGTAGACGGCTTTCAGACACCTTGGCAACATCATCATAAAGAGGTTTGAAAAATATTTAAAATAAAGGTTAAACAGTCATCATTGCAGCTTGTTGTTAAATTTCACAAATACTTTGTTTGTTGATAAGAACAAGAAGAGTGGTCCGTTTCAGGTCAGTGTGTCACGCAGCCTGCTTCCGTGGCCTACTTCCCAGCGTGGTCAGTGGGTCGGCTGTCCCGACGTGAACCCTTTCCGCTCTGCGGCCCCCTCCGTCTAATGATACTCAAAGCTTAATCGCTCTGGACTTTCCAATTATGCCGAGGCTTTACGGCGCTGCTCCTTTCGAAATGCTGGAGTCTGGCAGGCGCTTAAAACAGATGCATTGTTGTAGAATTTGGCGTGAATCTGGCAGCTGTGTCAGATTTACAGTAGTACTGTACATCCGTGATCGCGCAGCCTGTGGGCAAGGACGGTTCTCTCGAGGCGCGAAGGGAAAGAGGTGGAAAGGATATGATGGAGAAAGAAAGAGGCTGCTGTTGGCCTACGGGGACAGAGGGGTCGCGGTGCAGCAGACGAGAGGAACAGACTTTTGTGGGGGTGTTGTGTTGGTGGAAAGTAGGGTCAGTGGGAGGCCAGCGCTGAGGGAAGATGAAGGATACGCCACAGGCTGACAGCCACACAGGAAGTACATCACAGTCAAACCTAGTGAAACCCCCCCCCTTTTCCCCGCTGCATATCGCCTCTGGCTCACATGAGGAGCTTCTCAGCTTGGTTTTTGCCTTGTGATCTTTACTCTGATGTGGGGGGTTCAGTCAGGAAAATCCAAAACACAACAGCGGATAAATTCTTGTCCCAGATGATAAGTGATATATGTTAAGCTGTTTAACACGTTCTTAAAAAATACAGCTTTCGACATTTTTAATGAGTGTTATCTAGTTTTTTGAATGGTGATCAGGGGTATGATATATATATTAGTATAGTGACGTAGTGGGAGATATTTTTTCTTTGTATGATTTCATCATTTATTCATCCTCATGCCATTGCAAACCTGTATGACTTTATTTCTTCTGCAGAACACAAAAGAAGATATTTTGATTGGTAACCAAACACCATTGACTTCCATTGTATGGACACAAAACCACTGAGACATTTCTCAGAATATCTTCTTTTGTGTTTCACAGAAGAAAGAGTCATATACAGGTTTTGAATGACATGAGGATGAATAAATGATGACAGAGAAATGTTTATTTTTACGAGAATTATCCCTTTAAAGTATTGGGTAAAAGCAAATTCTGAAGATTGAACAAAGACTTGTTGGAGTCCGTTTCAAATAGTAAAAGCTCAAAACATTTTTGTGGTCCCTAATTTAATTTATTCACCTATTTGTTCAAGTTCATAAGATGTTGATTATTTCAGGATTCAAACTGTAAACCCAATCTTGTTGTTCTCCCTTTTATTTATATGGACTATGAAGTCACATGTGCCCTAAAATATCTCACGAGGCCTGACACGCGTGCACATTTGCGTGTCTGTGTGTGTTAATGTGTGGGGCCTCCCAGTGAAAGTGCTCTCTCGCTGTCGGGGGTCACACTTTAACACTTAGGTCACGGGGGTCAGACGTGCCCGCTGTGGAGCAATCTGGGTCAACACTGCAGTGACTGAAAGAGGCAGAAAGGCTGTATGTCACAGGAACAGGTGGCCCTCTCTGACACCACGCTCAGTTTAGACGGGGCCAGGGGAGCTGGATTTTATGACAAAGCTTCAGTCAGAGCTGCTTTTTTATCCAGTAGCGGGTCACCGTGACCGTTTTCCAGCTCGCTTGGCCTTTAGCTCAACAGGCACATGAAGCCGTTTAGCCTTTATCACAAGCTGTGTAGCAGGTCTCTTTGCCCGGAGCTATTATTATTCACCGAGGGAGATCCGAGTGTGCAGGGTAGCGTTTGGGGGTGGGGGGCGCTCGCAGGAGTCCACTTTGGCTTACAGATTAACAACAAACCAAATCTTGGAGCGAGCCACTGTCCGCAGTGAGGAGTTGTGGTTGGCTCTGCATGTTGGGTTGTGGAATATTTGATAGGGAGACTGGGAGTAAAGCCATGCCTGCTGCTGGCAATGAAGCTAAGAAACTGAAAGAAAGGACGAGAGAGAGAGAGAGAGAGAGAGAGGTAAAGAGAGGACACTTAGTGTTGGCTTTCAGGAGCAACTGTGATATGACCTAAAGTCCACACCTTCTCCTGTGTGCACCAACAGGGTATTGTTGGCTGTGATCGAGTGTCTTACATCTCAAAACAAACAAATTGTCCAACGGTATAAAAAGAAGCAACAGCAAAGTCTCAAAGAACAAATTAAGCCTTTATAAAACAGATCTCGGATGTTGTTTGTTCAATAGCTGGACTTTATTTACAGTAATATGTACAGTATCCATCAATGATGATTATTTATTTAGAATTTGTGTATATAAAAATATTGGCCATAATATTTTATGCGGTTTGTGCACATTAAAATAATTAAACATAATGTTAAATGCTTTCTCATTTGTAAGTTGCTTTAGATAGAAGCGTCTGCTAAATGAATACTGCAAGTGTAAATGTAAAATATAAATGTTAAACTATGACTAAACTATAATTGTATTGTTTTTTGTTTTGCAAATATGTGCCATAATTTGTGTATAGTCACGGCTGAAGAGCTTACAGTCAATTCTTACTGTTGCACATATTTACAAAAAAGACAAATGTTATATATGATATTTTATGATTTTTTTTGCCAAATTTAAGTTTTATTTATTCAATTTGCCATTATTTTGAGTGCAAACTTTTAAAACACTTTTTAAAAACAGTTTCATTATTGTCTCCATGTAACCTACAAAATGCAAATTTGTGAAAACGGTGATGTCGTTCACATGCGTATTACGTGTTTCTTTACAAAGTCAAATCTACCAGCCTGGATAATCCGCCGGGCGTACTTCTACATTTTTTTATATTCTGGCTTATTCTTATAATTTTCTCCTGTGATACTGCAGATACCATGGTCTTCTCTGCTCTCTCTGTAGTAAAGAGCGAATCCCTCCTGGTAAAGAAAGAGATACAGCCCCTTCACGGCCGACAGCGAAGGACCTGTCAATAGACTCTCATTAACCTCATTTGCACTGCTTGGCCATAATAAGAGCGCTGTTCCTGCCATCTGAAACCCAAGATCCTGTGCATTATATACACTCACTTTTCCCCATTAATGCACAGGTTTATTTTTGAGCCTGTTTTTTCTCTCGTTAGTAGGAATAACGAACAATGGCCCATTCAGGGTTTTGCGTAGGACAGGATCAAGGAGGAACATGAGCTTGTGGGGTGTGGAAAGGGTTGCAATTTTCCCCTAAGACCCCCTGGAGCTTCTTCTGGGGACTAAAAGTATCATGATTTCATGCAACCATCGGTGTGTCTGCTTTTCTATACCCAGAGTTTTTGTTTTCTGTTACTTATTTACTTAAAGAAGAGGCGTTCGCAGTGAGAATTTGAAAGGTTCTCGAGTTGTGAGGAAGCCCCCCATCCATAGCCTGTGATCGTTAATGCGAGGTCGTCCCCCTTCCCAGCTTTCGGCCAGCACGTTATTTATTATTCAGTGAGAGCTATTACTGTGGATAAGAGGCTCCTCTCAGGCCTGTATCGATTGCTTTAATTGCTCCAAAACATTGTCAACTCTTAAGATAGATATTAAGGAAGGAGGCTTCCAGCGTGCATGACAATACGGCTCGGCGCAGGGAAGGGCAGAGTCAACGCAGCGCTCCGCGTTCTTCAAAAACCGTCCCTCGCCACCGTGTATCTCTGATAACGTGATCAATAACATCTTGTGAACATAAGTATTCGCTCTTGCCGGGAGGAGACTTGAAGAGACGCATCAAGCGCCCGCCCGGGCCCAATCGATAGCTTTAGAAAAGAGAGCCGCTATAGGAGTCTATAGAGTCACCGCAGAGGCCTTCAGAAGCTCCAAGATTGTTTTCAGGCTACTGTATGAAACACCTGTAACGCCAGTTGGGGAACGTCTGTGATCCTTAATCTAAACCGGCCTTGATTTAGTCTGTAAAGCTTTTGCTGACCTGCTCTGTAACAGAAATGTCCCTCTGTGACTCTGTCTGATCTGATTTCCAAACGCAAGCAGGGGTCGGCCGAGGTTGCGCACCCGGCGCACTGTGACACGCTATTGCTGGAGTGGCTAGCTCATGGTCACAATCAGAAAATCAATCACCAGTTAGCATCAAGCCTCCCAGCAGCCGCTATTGTCTGTTACGTGGAATAAAATTATAATAAGGTGCATAAATGAACTTCTGTTCACATGTTTGTTGATTTTTCAGGACTGATGCTTGGAGAAATCATGTGTAAATGAGATGGACAGATCTTTCAAATCTTGTTCATGTCAGACTCAATTTTTACAATAGTTTGCCAGATAAGCAGCATCTCAGAGCAGTAAGGGTTAATGTGAACAATTGGCTTACATGAGAAGCAGCCTAAAGCAAAGCCAAAAGAGATTGCACATTATAATTTTTTTCTGGAGGTAAATTTAGTTGAGGTATTTCAACATAACAGTTTTTGTTTGTCTTTTTGATTGCAATTTACTCAGAATTGACTTACAACCTTACAACTTAGATATAGATGTATAGATAAATGCATAGATGATATGGATGGGTATAGATATAGAGGTGTAGATGTAAAGATATATGGATAGATGATATGGATATATAAAGATAAATAGATATATATACATAGATATATAGATAAATGCATAGATGATATGGATATTGATGGATATAGATATAGTTGTGTAGATGTAAAGATGTATGGATAGATGATATGGATATATAAAGATATATAGATAAGTAGATATAGATAAATGGACAGATGATATGAATATAAAGATACATAGACGTAGATATACAGATAGATAGACGTAGATTAGATAAATGGATAGATGGTACATATATGAATATAGATAAGTAGATATAAATTTATAGATATAGAAAAATGGATAGATGATATGGATATATAAAGATATATAGATAAGTAGATATAGATAAATGGACAGATGATATGAATATAAAGATACATAGACGTAGATATACAGATAGATAGACGTAGATTAGATAAATGGATAGATGGTACATATATGAATATAGATAAGTAGATATAAATTTATAGATATAGAAAAATGGATAGATGATATGGTTATGGATATAGATGTATATTGATATACTATGTAGATGCAGATATAGATGTTACTGTATGTAGAATTTGGTTTTAAAATTTGGAACCATAATTGCAGGGAATGTTGGTCATTAGATGCAGCTTTTCCTACAGCTTTCAGCACAAACACATACTGACGTATGTAAGAGACATTATTGCTTTTCCGAAGAGGTGAGAGAAAAGAGAGAGAAAGAATAAAGTGTTTAAATAGAATGGAGGAGGTGGAGATTAACATTGAGCTTTCAACGTCTCCCAAGTAGCACAGAGCAGCTTAAAACTCTGGTCTGTCACACTCGCTGTCTGAACGATTTAAGAGCAGCAGAATAAATGATAGAAAACCAGTGGATTAAATGCACAAAATTCAACTAATGTAACTGTGACTAAATCCAGGGTGAAGTGTGGCGCTTTGATATAACTCATACAGTCACGAAACCTATGTAAACTTTAAACCTTATGACTAAACAGAGACTCCTTTGTGCTGCAAAGACATACGTAAGACTTTATATTATCAACTGTGGCATTTAATTGCATTAAGTTCCTCTAAGAACCGGTGCTGATGGAGACGCGACAGGCTGTAGTTCATTATTAATCCCAGAGTTAAACATCGTCCGCGTCCTGCTTGCGTACGGGGTCCAGCTGGCCAATGGGCTTGTTCCGCTTTCTCTCCCTCCATCTGTAAACGACCAGTTTGAAAGGGAGAGAGAGGAAGCGCACAGGTGCGATTACTAAAGGAAATCCACGGGTAATCCAGCAATCCGGTCTGATTAACGCAATTACTTTAAGATCAGCGCAAAGCAGGTCAAGATAGACAGGACTTGCTCTTTTTAAAGATGTCCAGAACAGGCAATGAGTTAGACGGGCCACATGAGGGTTTCTGGGGCGGGTGTGATTGGGCAACTGCCCGGGGTGGTGCCTGACCCCATCTGGTCGCACGGTGACCTCGCTCACACTTGGATTAACCGGCACAAAGCGGCGTTCTCTCAACCCCGGATTGTTCTTACCCTGTAGCGCCCTCTTCTATTAGGTCTCAATCATATGGTCCGTCGGTCATGTGATTAATAGAGGGTCAGCTGTCTCGAAGGGGGCTGGTCTCGTGGAATGTCAGCTAGTGGACTGTGACATCAAGCATGCTTTCTTTCGTCATCGACAGGGGACAAAGTTAAGTGGTGTGACTTACAGGGTTCACAAGTGTGCCATGGTCAAGTTTACAGACAATTTAAACACCGCCTCATGAGCATGGCACTGGGAGTTATTTATTTTTGCTCTTTTGAATGCGTATTATATCAAATATATTCTCTTTAACCTGTTAACTGTCACCGTTCCACAGGTGAAACATTTTAATATTTCATAGTTGAATTTTAATCTAATCATAACAAACTATGATGGACTCATTTATATGATCTATTTGACACATTTTTATAACAATGAACATGAACTAAAACAGAAAATAAATGTTTAATATTATTTTAAAAATATCTAAAAAAAATAAAGATTGTTTTTCGAAATATTTAAAAATAAAAAATTGTAGTTTGGTGCAGTTTCATATGCTGAATATGTGCCGTGACAGTTATCAGGTTAATAAGCTTGAGTTCCAAAAAATTATGTTTTAATCCCAACCTGCGCTTTGAAACTGAACGTTTTCCAGGAATGACTGAACGTGAAAAACAGGCTGAACATTCACTCAACTTTCATAACGGCCCTCAGTCGTTTCCTCTCCCAAGAGAATCGCACCAAGAAACTGTTATTTTTCTTAAATCAAGTCAATTCACATAACTGGATGAGGCTCAGAAGTGCTCGCACCACATCAAAAGCAAGCCCGGTAGTTCCCACCCACTCAACCAAGTCTCCTACACCCGAACAGATCTTTCCTTCACCCTCCAACCGTCACTCCACTCACATAAAGCCTCTTTTCCAAACCAAAGGCATCCGAAATATTTGCGAATGACCTTGCAGCGTTCCCTATGTGAGCGCTTGGGATAATTTATATATAAAATGTGGGCTTTGAAAAATTGCCATTTCCATCTTTAGGTGGCCGGGGCTCTCCATTACCAAAATGGGCTGAGTCACCACACCATGTGAATCTTAAGCAGCCCGGGCTCCTTGTCTCTCTCTCCCCCTCTCTTGCTCTTTCTCTCTCTCTCTCCTTTGCTCTCCAGATCAGATGAAGCTGACTAGCTACTTTTTCTTATACTCCCTTTGATTAATAGTTTTATGGATATCTATAAAGAACAAAGTTTCTTAAACAATACCCTTTTTTTGTCGGATGTTTGTATTGCATTTTTGTGAATATGGTATTGTTTCCGGTCCGCCTTTTGTTTTGTATTAAGAGCTTTTTAAGAGTCGTAGAGTGCAAGGCGATGTCAGGGTTTTAATTTGCACTTTTATTTAATGAAAAGACTAAACGCACTCTGCTTTTGCAAATAGGTCCGCGGAGCTGGAGGAACGTGGCGGATTCCGATATGGTTTGAATTAGGTTGTTGCGTCTTTTGTGTTTGTGTGTTTAAGGGAGTCGGTGTGTTTGTGTGCACGTGGTGGAGGACGTTGGGCCAGCATGGAGACGAAGGGCTTTGGAAATGTGTCTAACACACAAGCTGTGGTTTTCCCTTATCTTTCACTTTCCCTTATGAGGCCGCTATGGGCCGGTCTCCCGCCCTGCACTTTTCTGCACATACGCACAACCTTCACGATTGGACATTCACAAAAACATCTATCATCTGTTAGACAACACTAGAAGATGTAGCAGAAATCAGGGAATACACTATCCGTTCCCAGCCCGGACAGGAAAAGCAGTTTCAAATCCCCTCCAACAATAATGAGCCTAACACGGGCGGATCAGCCGCCTTATCCCGGCTAAGGTCATTAGCGTGCCGGAACAAGTCGTTCTCTGCGCTGTAAGTACTTTACAAGGGAGAGCAGCTGTTCGACAAATCGTTAAAAGTATTTCTGTCGCAGGTCTTTACTTAAATAAGATATTTGATGGATAAAGGGGGCCCTGTAATAACCGCATTTAATATCCATAATTGCCATAATTTTCCTCGCGGTAATGCGTCACCGACATCTGCATCCAACGCGCCGTCCAAAATGGGTTCTCCACCCTGGGGCTATGTTGCCTTCTACAATTTCATATTTTTATACTTTATTGATGCCATGTCATAAATGTATTTCCAAGAAAGTTCCAGGTTTGATGTGTTTGCCTCATAATGTTACAACCATGTAGGGCCATTTTAAAAGCTAAGTCAGAGCGGTACAGCTTTCTACATCGGTTATTGTACGTTTACTGCTTGCAATAATTATTTATTGCAAACCCAAGTGAGCGCACTGGCAAAGAAGATACTAAATACCTTGCTTGAGGGCTGGTAGTGCAGTCAGACTTGCTGTGTGGTGGTTCTCGAAGTAAAAGAATAATTGCAGAACAGAACAATGCTGACATTTTTAAGAATTTAATAGTCATTAATTAATATTGAAATGACTTTCAACCTGGATTTGTGTAAAGTTTAATCGGATTAGTAGTTTTATGTTCATAACTTCCATTTTGTGTATATGTACTGTAAAAATTAAAACCTTATTTTTTTGCCATTTAGTAATGCAAATTAGTTTGCTTTCCACTTTGTTGCATGTTTAGCAGCAGGGTTTTGATCTGCTGATGCGCATGTTCGCTCGCAGCTAAGCATTGTGTTCTGCGCAGGCCGTTACTGTCAGCTTCTCTTGTACAGATGCGGCTGCAGATGGGACCTCCTGTACCTGCCTGCATAGCTAATGAATCCGAATGGCATTCCCTCTTATAAAGCATAAATATGTAATTTGTTCAGCTGTTGTAATGAAATATGTATGTGTGAAACAGAGATTGTTTGGGTCATTAACAGCGTGCCACTGTGGATTAGGAACTTGGTACTCAAGAACAACAGGAAAAGTAATAATAGCTTGAAACATTCATCAGACCTGACCTCTATACACACTAACAACACGCAGCAAACGCGACGGTGGCCGGTCGAGAAGCGTCTCTTTTAATAGCCTCGGTCCTGTCGCGAGGCCGCTCTGAAAGATAATCAGTTTGACCCGGCCCCTGCGGTCGGTGGAAAGGATCTATGGCAGGGTTAATTCCATCAGGCACAGGCCTCTGGGAACAGAACATTCCACCGTGATCCTCTTTCATATGAATCACTGATGCCTGGGAAGCCAGAAGACATGATGCGATTACCCCTGCGCCTCTTAACACCGGTGACACGCCCCCAAAAACAAAACAAAACAAAAAAAAGGTACTCGGACAGTTTCGTAAGGGACGCTATTACCTTGAACCCATCTTATGCTTGTCTCAGGTTAATGCTTCAAGAGTCGTTGTATAAGTGAATATGCTGAAGATTGTGAATTAAATTAAATCACCACAAGACGTAATCGGACGTTTTAAATCGTAATCTTCAGGTAGATAGTATCAGGGCTTGAGAAAAGGACATGATTGTCAATTTGGCACGCGCTTAGAAGATTGCTTCCTCGGTTCTCTCCAAACTAAACTTTGAGGTGTGTTTTTATTGTAGCCTTTCCAATATGTCGAGCTTGATATTGGCCACAACGAAGCTATTCTTGAATTAAGCTGATTTATTTTGCATCGGTTTTGCTTTGTGGACAAAATCTTTCAGTGGAAGCGGTTACCTGCGGTAGATTAAAACGCATGTATTACCTCTGATGAGACAGGTAAATGCTTAATCACTGGTTTGGAGTTTTTTGAGTGGTCTGCTGACCTCCAATACAAGGCAGCGAGGCAGGATGGGTGGGTGTGCCTTGTATCTGTCGCCTGGCAGCCACCCCATCCCAAAGCGCTGCTGAATCTTTAGCCCAGAGGCAAATATTTGTCATATTCATGCATGCAGCATCAAACCGTGCTAAGCCAGTGCAGGTCAGGATAGCATGGAGAGACTCTGAAAGCATGATGCTAAAATCTCAGTTTTAAAGCCACCTGTTAGTATGTTTGTTTTGGTCTCTGTGTGTGCAGTTTTACGAGCGCAGAGTCGTCCGTCCCGGACCAACTAAGCCTGCTAATGCGACCGCTGTGAACACCTCCTCCCGCCAGTCAAAAGAAAGCATCCTGCTTCCCTCGGACACAGCGCAGTTAATGTTTTTTCCTGGCCCGCTTTCAAACTTCCCCCTAACTGCCTGTACCAGCCAGCGCGCACAAAAAAAACCCCTTCATCTGTTTCTACTCAAAGCCGCCTCGCTCTCCTCATTCCCCGCTTTTTGCATTTCTAAAAAACGAAAAGAAGCGTTTGAAAGAAAAAAAAGAGCATCAGGTTCGATCCCTTTTTGGCAGACTTTTCCCCCTAGCCGCCATTTTAAGATTGGAGTAAGAGAGAAACGGAGAGGGAGGGAGGGAGGAAGAGAGAACGTCGCTTCCAGCCCTCCTTACATGGCGGACGAATTTGCTGCGCTTCCTGACCAATGGGAGGATGGTCTGGATCATGTGATATGCCACGATAGCAAGGAGAGAGAGAGACTTCATCTACCACTTTGGCTCCGGCCCGTTCATCTCCCCTCCTCTCTCTCGCTCTCTCTGACTCCCGTTCTCTCTCTCTTTCTCTTAAATACACTAAACTCCCTCATTACTCTTGTCACAATGCAATTAGATAAGCTAGTTTTTGCCTAGAGGTTGTTAGCAATCCCTCCCATGAGGCTGGCAAAATTTTGTCCTGTCGCTGGGATTCGGTGGAAAAGTTTTGTGCAGCCGTGCAGCTCATGTGCGGTTCATTCTTCATGTTTCATGGATTTCCCTTTCTGGCCTGTGTCCAACACCAAGGGATGGGGCTAAAGTTGGAGGGACGAGAGAGAGAGAGAGAGAGAGAGAGAGAGAGAGTAGTCCAAACTGAGATTAGCTGAGAATAACTCTTGGTGCCCTGACGCACCAGTTTTTGATATATTTGTATTTTGCAGGCCATCATTTTATTTTATTTAGAAACTTTTATCCAAAAAATTAAATTTTATGTGAAAAACTCATTCTTCCTCTATATTTCTTTCTCTTTGTTTGCCTGCCAAGCCCCTTCACCGGGATGGCCACAAAATTGTTTAGGAAACAAATTGGCTCTGTCTGTGGCCGGGAGATGGAGATAACACGGGGTTAAAAAGTCAGACGGGGCG
This sequence comes from Beaufortia kweichowensis, assembly GCA_019155185.1. Lineage (NCBI taxonomy): Eukaryota > Metazoa > Chordata > Actinopteri > Cypriniformes > Gastromyzontidae > Beaufortia > Beaufortia kweichowensis. Next base: position 3,576,397 of record CM032818.1, on the reverse strand, counting down.
CTCCGCCGTTCTCAGGAAAAAAAGGAAAGCGATACACTGGGCCTGCAGATGTTTTGCTTCAGTATCTGATCATCTCTAGTCCAATTTGCTTTAATCTCTCTCTCTAATGTTCAATGAAGTATTGTGTGGTGAAAAGGCATTAGGATTGATTTTTAATGGAGTACAGAATCGGATTGAAGTGGAACGGTCTCTTCTGTTTCCTCTGTGTTGGAGCCTCTTATCAATTTCGGTTCACTCTCATCTACTCCCAGGTTACTGTTCTGACCAGGCCGTCTGTGAATCTGATCTATTGTGGCCGGCATGTACCGTAATGAACCAGCGTTGGCAAATACTCCTGATTCCTTTTAGCTGATCTTTTTTGGAAGGATTTTGAGTTACTGTATTATTTCATTTGCAGTTTATCTTTAGGCAACGACACAGACAACTGCAGTTTAAACTGTAAATAATAAAAATCAAGTGTAACTTTGGTGTTAACTGGTTATGCCGTGCCGCGAAGCGTACATCTGTTCTGCTGCACTTCTTTATGACATTAATACCCATTTTCTTCCCTTCTATTTAGATATCCAAATGTGTCACTTAATTAAAAATATAACTTGGGATTTTTTTCCAAAGATTTATAAATCCAAAGCTACAGATAAACTTTAGGCACCATCTCTAGCCTCATATCGTATTTACCATGCTTACCTTTCATAAGAAAAGCTTAACTAAAAACACCAATATGATCTCTTCCATGATCCTTCAGATAGATAATCGCCTTCCTCTGTACAATCCCTCTCCAGCCTGATAGCAGCTAGCGGACGATCATCTGTTGAGCCGTTCTCTTTACCTCACAGCTTATAGCCGGACTCTTCTCGGCGTGCGTACAGCGGAGTGGCCTGATGTGCTTTGACCATGAATCTGCTTTAAGAGGATTACAAAGCCACTCATTAATATGATCAAATTCAGGGATTGATGGATAAGCCAGTGATGAGCACCTGTCAATAAAGAGCACGGCGGCATGAAAAAATGATTTCAGAGCTTTGATAATCTGATGTTTTTTGGAGATTTATAACCATGGCTAATGACCTTAGAGTAGATGCCATGTTTAATTTAATGTGACCATTAAACTGTAGCATCAACCCATTACAGATTGATTGATTTATTTGATTATTTGTATTTATTTTATTATTTTTTTGGCCTGAATGTTTTGTGTCAAATTTAAAGGTCTTTGCAAGACACAATACTTAGCATTTTTTCTTTTGGGTATGTTAGCCTTTTTTTGTATATATTAGGGAATTTATCTGCGTTTGCCCTCCCACACGAGCAGTCCCACACGGAATATGCTTTTGCACCAAACTCCCCATTGCATGTTTGTTTATTGAATAATTCGGCTAATTCAATGTTTTCATCTACCAATAAGTGGGCAGTTCTCTCAGCTCCATTTAACACATTTATATTTTAATCTATTTTTGCAGAACCCCATCAGTTTCCCCCGAAAATTAGCGCAGATTCCATCTAGACCTACTCATGACGCACCACGGGTTCTACCCACACTTTTCTTTCCTCTCGTTTCACATCTGGACCGTTCCATTCTCGGTCTGTGTTCCCACGCAAAATGTGGTTCCCAGGATTAAAAAGAGGAGAGAGAGAGAGCGAGAGAGCTGCGGTCTAAACATGCCCGAGCGCAGAGAGCTGCCGGGGCCAAAACTGTGGAAACCGAAGCCAGCCCTGGCCGGCCCAAACACGAACATGCCGCCCGCGTGCGCGGATGGCTTGTGTTACTGTCATTCCGCAGTTCCGCCCATAACTGTGTCTAATAGCGAAACGGTGGCGGGAGAAACCGCTGCTTTTTTGGCAGGCATCGTGGCCTCTCTCTAAAACCAAGACAAATAAAAGGGGGTTGTTTCATGCTGCCTAGTGTGTGTGGAATTACCTCCGTTACATCGGATGCTCGCTGCACGTTAAATAAAAAAATAATTTGAGGAAAAGTTTAAGTAGAGCCTAAGTAGAGCTGGAGTAATGACTGTGGAAAGCTATTATTGAGCACAAATGAGAGGGAGGGCTGGACCCAATTATGGATGTAGGTGCTGCATATTTGCTGATTTATTTGTGAAGTGGCAGACAGGGTAATGACTCCAGCGAAGCCCTGGGCCTCTTCACTACGATAATGATCAGGGTCCTCAGACAGCCTCCAGTCTCCTTATCATTGACCACACGCACTCGCCATAAGACCAGCTTCGTATGCTCCTCACGGGTTTGTTACCCATAAAAAAGATGTTTCGTTTTCTCTCAAAGACAGCTGTGAGATTTAACAGAAAGACTTTTGCTAAAGAATTTTGCTTCTCAGATGGCTCTCTTGAGGAAAAACTCAAATCAAGTTTCAGATGAGATCTTAAGAATGTATGTAGAAACCAAAGTCAGAAATTGTTTAAGCTTTGTCCAGATTGTTTAAGATTTCAGAAATCACATCTTAAGGCCTGTTAACACAAAGAATGATAACTTATAATTATAAAGAAATAAAAATTGTTCGTCATTTGAGAGAATAACACTATTAACTATAACAATACAGAGAAATGATATTGTTGTGATCATTTTCAGATTGATTTTTTCAATTGATGATTTAAAAAATATTGACAGCCAATCAAAATTTGTTTTTTATGTGAAGGGGCTGTGTTTCTCAAATTGTGTGCATCTTTTTTATCCCAAGAAATTTTCATAAGATAAAAGGTTAAAGCAAAATTAAACATAATTGAGAATTCTGTTTAGTCTCCTGAACAACCTATACGCACATTGTGTATCTGTTAACCCAACTAAACAAACCACAGCTTGACCTCCCGTGCGTCTTACGAATATGTCTCATTCACGGTTGATTAGGGAGTGTCGAGGAGAAAGTTTTGTGGTGGACTCGGAGCCTGCTAAGCATTCCTCTTTATTTCTGCCGACTTTTACTATTAAGTTCCCCCCTTCGAACATAGCTGAATAATGAGCGATCTGTAAAACTGCTGTTAGGAATTAAAGCCCTTTACATAAATGAGAAACATATGCATGAGCTTGTCGGTAACAGCAAACCCCTGAATCACGGTAAGAGGGGCACGTTTTTCTATAATCACAGTGATAGCGTCTATTTATCTTTGGTTTTGGGTGAAACCAGAGTGTTGTACCTTGGTATTTCAGCTTTCCAAACTGCATTTTGGGTTTGTTGTGTTTTATTCCCCTCTGATTATTTCATTTTTAAGCCAAACCACAGACCCTTAAACCCTTCTCTCTAATTCATTTAGCTTTGGTTCGCAGTGAAGGGATACAGAAGGGACAACAAGGGAGTTTGCAGACGAGAGAGCGTCACTGATTCATGCGGGCTGGAGGATTAGACGTGCTCCCCGTGTGTTTATAAAATGCTGTGCTTCGTGAGGCCTGTGGTCAGGAGAGAAGTGCACGGTTAAGGGGAATGTAAGCGTTCTTTTTAAACAAAATCGAGAGAGAGAGAGACCTAGTAGATGTTTGAGGTTTAGCTCCTTGAGCTCCCCAGTAGTTTCCTTTATGGGTTCAGGTATAAAGAAAAGGAAATGATGAAAAACTGTTTGTTTTAAGTAAAGCACATGAAACGCACATGGAAAAGAATTGAATTTAGATGGTAGTTATTGGTTAATTTTTGGTACTTTTTGTCATTACAAATGTTGTAAATTGTGGTGCTTTTGTAAGCCATGTGGGTTTTAATCTGTCTTTATTGTTTTGTTTTCTTATACTTGCGCTCTGTTTATCAATAGTAATAAAAATAAAAAACACAAATTCACTTTCATTAAATAAAATTATTAACTTTACATGTCACTAATATGGAGTAGTTAATGTAAGTTTCGAGAAACGTTGCTAACCTCCCAAGCCAGTGCATTCTGTAATAAAGTTAAGACGGAATTACGTGTGTTTTTAAATACTTGATTACAAAAAACGACATGCCAAAAGAAGCCAAAAGAGGATCAAGTTTTGCACGGCTAGCTTAGCGCTCCGCTTTAGCACTGTTTTCATTCACGCCGTTAATTGGAGTGCAAATGTGAAATTTTCTTCGCACACTCAAAAATAGGTTATCAGAAAATAGCGCCGTTTTATTTTGTTTTTCTTTTTTGGAGAGAGACCTCTTAGTAACATGCGTCTTAATACATGACACAATAAATAAATCAATCCAAAATTTTCCTTCCCCCCGCTTGCTATTAATAGTAAAGAGGACAGCTACAAATCCAGACAGGATTAAAATCTCTTTTGATGTGGTTCCACTTTTTATGGAATGTGATGATTTTTTTCTGTATGTTTATTGCACAAACTTCTGAACGGAGGCTGATGATTTGGATGTGTGTGAAACAATACCGAATGAAAGCCTTAGAGATGCGTGTGTGAGAGAGAGGAAGAAACGAGAGAAGGAAGCGAAGGGCCTGTGGTGGATCAGAGAAGGAATTTAGCAGATTTTGGAGGATAGAATGATCAGAGGAAAGAGTGCTCAATATGGAGAGGGAAATAATTTGGGTGGTACGGCAATACAAGCGTGCATCAAATATCAAAAAGGCATCCGTTGTTCGTCATTTTTCCAAACTGGAAAGACATCCTTCATTGCAGTGACATCCAGTTTGCAAACGAATCATTTTTGTGAGTTTGTTTTGTTCGGTGAACTTGTTCTTAAAGCATTTGTAACTGAAGTAAGAAGTTTGTTTGAGAGTTAAATAGTTAAGTTTGCATCATGAGCAGCCTGTATTTGACATTTTTTCTTTATTATATTTTCCAGGCTTGTAAAACTGGTATTTATCTTAAATGAACACTGAGCGTTTACAGTTTACAGTTCACAAAAGGGTTGTATACTTAAAATAGGAGCACATATTAAATAAAAAATAAATACAGACAAAACACCATCATTTATAACACAATATTCTTTATAAATAATTGTGATAAATTACAGTATCATTAATAGTGTTTAACTTTGTCATTATTTCCTTAAATAAATGTATTTTTTAGTTCACCCCAAAATAAGTCATTTGTTTACCCTCATGTCGTTTAAAACATGTATTTGATATTTTCTTCTGTGGAGATATTTTAAGAAATATTTCTGTGGTTTTAAAAAAAAGTCATACAGGTTTGGAATAACATGAAGGTGAATAAATGATAAAACTATTTGCCTTCAAAGGAATAGTTCACCCAAAAGTTAAAATTCTTAACTTTGCAGAGAAATCAGATCACCTTATTGTTTTCATCCTTGTCATGCAAAATCATACAGTTGGTTATTTTGTTGTCATCTGTACGTCCCCATATGCGTGTCTTCCAGAACTCCAGTGAAACTCCACAACACACACACACACATACACAAAAACACGTACCGCCGTGGCTCAGTTAAAGTCTGTGTGAGATTAGCTCCATTTACAAGCCGGCCTGCTGTAAGCAATATAAAGCCTGTAAGACTCAGACAGGGAGAAGGGTCTGCCACAAAAGGATAATGGCCAAACATTGAGCCGGGCCTGAAAGGACTAACCTGCCCCTCACTCACCGGGGGTGGAGGGCAACGTCTGGGTCGTTCAGAGGCGCGCTGTGAGGATTTTAGCGAACTGCTTGACATCTCTAAAGGGCCTCTCGTCCGTCCCCGTTTCTAGACTTTTGCCCCGTTTGCCACATTTATCGACGGAACAGGGAAAGTGGCCACGTACGGTTCACAGTTGTGGTCTAATTACCGGCGGCGTATGCTGGAAACACAGGCCAGAGGACCGGGAGGAAATTTTGGGAGGCTAATCAGCATTAAAATGGGAGGCTTTCAGGGGGGCCATACTATTCCACCGGCAGTGCTAAAACCAGATAATGATTCGGTAATGATGGCATATTGTACATACCGTAGGCCCACAGGGCCGCAGGAGGACGCTGCGAGAAAGATTTTTGGGAATATCATAAAGATTTTATTTCTTAAAGGGACAGTTCACCCAAAAATAAAATTGTCATCATTTATTTTTACTCTCATGCCATTCAAAACCCCTATATTCTCTTTCTTTTGTGGAACACAAATGAAGATATTTTGAGAAATTTCTCAGTGGTTTTATGTTTATACAATAGAAGTCAATGGGGGTCAATGATGTTTGGTTACCAATATTCTTCAAAATATCTTCTTTCATGTTCTGCAAAAAAAAAAAGAAGTTTGGAATGACATGAGGCTGAATAAATTATTTTTATCATTGGATAAATCTCCAAAGGACTAATTTAGATTTCTATATAGTGAAAAGTTAAAAGTTTTGCCATTATTTACTGACCCTTACATCAACAGCTGTGGTCACTGTCGGCTGTTGCTACAGGGAAACAACTGGACTGACATAAGGGTAAGTAAATAATGTCAGAATTTACATTTTTAATAAACAGTCACTTTAAAGTACATCGCCTACAATAGTATATGACCATAAAAGTGATTGATTGGCCAGTCTGTGCATTACAGTATCCATGCTAATGTGAGATGATCCTTTCACAAACCAAAATCTTCTTGTTCTCTGTACCTGACAAGTGTGTGTTTTTTAATACTTTCACTGCAATCAGAAAAAGTCATATTTTTAGGATTTGCTGCGTACCCCACGCATGTGTTTGTGTATTTATGGAGGTCTTCTGTGTGTGTGTGTACATCAATGAAGCACGGAAAGGGAGGGCATGTCTTCTGCGGGTGCAGACAGCTGTGAAGCGGGGCTTGGCGAATCCTCCTCCATATGTTCTGGGAGCGTTTCACACAACCACAGAACCTGATTTCGGGCCCCCGTAAACCTGGAACACAACAGCAGGGGGAATTAGATTTTTTTTCAATATACATTTTTGGTTTGTACATGAGAATGTTTATCGTAGAAGGAGAATCGAGTCAGGTGGTTTGAATCGATACACGCATCCGTCTTTTGTTGTGTCACGAGCGAGCTCACGGAACGGAACAGAGGGTACGCTCAGGGAGTTTTGGATGCCATGGTGATGGTATCCCAGCATGGCATTGGGCACATGCATAAAGCCGGCCTGGCACAGCTGGTTTCTCCTTGGTTTTTAAGGCCTATTGGTAATTTTATAGTATATACTGTACGCACTGAATTTTGTATTTTCTCTTTAATGTGATTTGTCCTTTGAATCTTAAGGAAGTGCATATGTCTGACTTTACATGTGCATGTGTGCATATTGAAAGAAAGAAAGACAGAGAGAGAGAGATCGACACCTAAAAAGGCGGCGACGGGAGCCATCTGCATAGGGCGGCGTGCCAGTGTCTTGCCAATGTGCCCAGACCACCTGGCCATAACGCTAGCCAAGTATGCCAGCCTGAGCCCTGTAGCCTCCAGACTGCTGCCCTCTTTCACTGCTTTGAAACTCCAGTGGCCCTGGAAACAGGGGCTGTTGCCTCTCCCTTGCCAGTAGCTTTGTTTGAAGTGAGACAGGCTGTGCAGTGCTGGGGGAGACCAGACAGTAAACAGTGCCCCCTTTCAGTACCATCCCCACCCCCAAACACACACATACACTTCGGCTTTGTGCGATGTTTTGGTGCCTGTTTGGGGGCGGGGTGGATCTATACTCGCCATTCACTTACACACAAACCCGCTATCACCTGACTTGATAAGTCATTCTGAGTTTTTGTTTCTGTTTTTTGAGGTTGACACCCCCTCCACCATCATTGTGCCAGATCACCACACCCCTCCCTCACCACCCGCCTCTGTGCCCGCAGCCTTGGCATGGGCTCCCTGACAACCCTGGGAACCAGTGATTCCGAGTGGCACTCGAGGGCCGCAAACACGGGGTCTGCTGCTTGCTTCTGCCTTTGTTCTCTTCACCGCTGACAGATTTATGTAAATGCTCGTTTGCAATTACCAAGACGCACTTTGAAATTATACACGTGGAATCGATACCGAAAGGGAATGAGATTAGGAGGTATTTTAGTTTGTATTAATAAAGACGGAAATAAAATTAATTTTGGACTTGATTATGTACACTTTTGAACTAGCCTGAACCTTACAAAATCCTCGTTTTAATTAAAGTCTGTGAAAGAAGATGTTTACGATTGAGATTTAGTTACATTATAGCACTACAGAGATGTAAATATACTGTAACTGTGAATGTTTAGACCAAAAGTTTCTGATATTCGGTTTGCCAGATTTGGCTGGTGTCCATGTGAAGTGTTAATCTAATCATTTTTTTTACTTGTTTTATCATCTGCCACATGAAAACCGCCCACCCAAACGTACCTTTTTGTGACAATTTAAGTGCAAGCAACAAAGTTTAATACTAATACAAAATAATAATAAATAAACACAATGGCCCAGTTATGGTTTGGCAAAAGTCACATGACCGTACTTGTATAGCCGAGCATGCAAAATGTCTGAATATTGATAGGTAAGAAAGAAAGAAGTAATAAAACCAAGCAAACTAGACCAAGAAGTTCAGGTCCAGCACTTCCAGAGAGCAGGTTTGTAACAGGTAGTGCCAGGCCGAAGGGGCCAGGTACGCCCACTGAAAGACTAATTGATTACTGCGGGAACTGCTGGGTGATAAATAGCCAGATGCATCGCCTCCCTCCAGAGACACCGTCCAAAGGCCAACTGAGGATATTCTGGTGAACGAGAAAGATTGTAAGGAAACAGATCTGACATTGAGATGTTGCCTCTGCTATGTTGCAACCCGTTTGATCGGAGTGTAATTCATACGGGTGACGGGGTGCTGATGTCGGATCCAGCCATGAATTCAGGTCGGAGTATTTGACAGGTCTAAAAGCGGCCGTACACAGGGGTCTGCTTACACGAGCACGTATTTGTTTATTTTGGTCCCCCTGGTTTACTCTGTGAACAAGGACAGTCTTATAACTTTTAAGACATTGGGTCTCATTCGCTAAAGCAAAGGATTTCGCATAATATGGCCTCCGGATTTACAACAGGTGCGAACCCACTAAAAACTGGTTCTCACCCTCATTCTAATGGTGATGAATTTAGATTATTCAATGCCTGAAGTTAGAAATTTGCATAATACACGCCCAAAACGTCTCTGTTTTGGCTTAACGCATTCTATGTTTTTCTGCCAATTTTTGGGCTTGTTAATAAATCTATTTTTTCTCTTTGTGAAAACACAGGTTGTACACATAAATATGTTAACAAATGAGACCGAGCGCAGTTTTGTTGGAACATATTTTGGCGTATACAGATGTATACGTATAAGATTGTTTTCCCTGTTAAAAAAAGACAATCCCCAAAGTTTCTTCCTAGGAGTGAGAAAATCTGTGGAACGAGAGCAAGCATTGCCCAGAAATCCTAGCTGCACTACTGCAAATTTCTGTCTCAATTTCCTCCAGCAGAGATCGATACGACGGTCGATGGGCTGGGCTGACATTGTCCACAGCTCAACAAGCATAGCCAGCCAATACACACACATTTGTAGGTCCACAAGCTCATTCAGACACCATGACATTTGCAATCTAATTACTGTTGCTACTGTAACATTACGACATGCTTTTTTAGTTATGGAATGACGTTTTGGATTTTTACATTATTAATTGTGCAGTAAGGCTAATGGATGACGTTTTTAATGAATGCTTTTTCATTAATGTATTGAGCATATGAGGTGTATAGTACAGAGCGGACGCAGCATGATTCAAACCGTTGGGAAGCGCGTGTGGTCAGGGCAAAGCTCCAGACGGGCTCGTGGGCAACTCGCACAGTAACCTGAGAGACGCCGGTCCCTTACGGCCCCATCGATCTCTCCACACCACCCTACTATAACCCTCTCTTTTAACAGCCTAATCCCTGTGACATACCAACAGATTTAGTTTTCATTTATAATTGTTTCGTAATTCATTCGTAAAATTAATTTTACTATTAAAAAATAATATTGCTAAGGTTGAAAAGTACCTTTTGTCCAAGCTTGGTTGATGTACAAGCAATTTATTTCTTAAAATACGCAATTTCGTCTAAACAAGTTATTTTTAAACACATTTTACGACACAAAATAAACAGTTCGTCCAAGTGTAACTTACTCGTGTAACTTACTGATGTTACAGTCATTTGATTCATATTTTTGTGCTTTACTACATTATCATTTTTGTAAAAACGAACGAAAGAAAACAATGCAAGAACATTCTGTACATGATACCACTATAAAGGGTTGAGTCAGTGTGTAACAGAGCCTTCTGAAGGGAGACTCACTCGCTCTCTCTGTCTCTCTCTCTTTCTCTTTGCTCGACCCAGGGGGTTGCAACAATACAAGAAGCCCATTGTCTGACTCTTAGGAACCTCTCTCTGGTAACATTTTCTAGTTATCAATGACTGAGACTCAGAGAGAGAGAGAAAGAGAGAGAGAGAGAGAGAGGCAGTCTCCACTCTCCTGCTATGAGTCGGCACTTTGTGTCTATGAACGACTGACATTGGCTCCCCACGCTGGCATTCTTCGTCAGATCAGAGCGACTCTGTGAGGCAGCGTGCCGCAGAGGGTCATGGCACAAAAGTGCCATGAATGTATGTAGGTAGAGCTGCGTTGGGGGGATGGAGTGAGATGTGCCGTTTCTATATAAAAAAAATATATTTTCTTAAAAGTAGTTGACATGGTGGTTAAAATAATTTAATGTCAAAGTAAATTTGTCCAGGTATTAAAAGGCAACATCATGCCAGTTTGTTTTCATGAAAAATGCATATTTTGAAAGTTGTTCCTGTGGCAATTGTGTTGGCGCTGGGTTCGAATCCTAGAAAACGTATATACTGCTAATAAAGTAAGCATAATAAGACACTTAAAAGCGTCTGGCAAATATATAAAACTGTAAATGTTGGTGAATTACACATCGAACGTCATTACCGTTATGCCTCAAGTTTTAGTGATGCAAGTTTCCACAGTTCCCAAACCAATCCAAAAGTAGATAAAAAGTAAAATAAAGGGTAAAACAGAGACGCAGCAGCAGTAATGCTATCCATTACAGCGCTATAATTATGGTAAGTGAGGCAGAACTGAATCAATACAGCAATTCATCAATTGCATTTCCAAACTATTCCGCTCTCGCTTATGTCATGCCGCCGCTGATGGCGTCCTTCACTGCCGCAGCATCTCGGCCGTACGTCAAGGTTCCTCCTCCTAATCCACTTTCCTCAGACGTCCATTATTCCACACCGCTCTTCTGTAATGTTAATCATGCTTTGCTTAATTGATCCGCCGTCGCCGTTGCATGAGTGATTCCTCAAACAGAATGTCTGGTATTATGAACAGGGCTCGGGTCTCCGGGTCTGGGCAGAGGTCCACGCAGGCACGTACATGACTATTAAACACACACGTGCATGCACCATTGCAGTAGATATCGGGTTGTTCTATTGCTGTAAAACACAGGCGGTAATTTGAAACTTTATATAGCTGGTGTTGGAAGTTTTGTGTTATGGCTTCTGGCAAACGTTTAACGTCCAGCGGTGCCTTGTAATGCGAACTGTGGAAAAATTCTTCATGTATGCAGATCACTTTTCATCCTGCCATCTGCAAAGATTAAGGATGATGTCTTCAATATATTTTGCCAACATTTGATAACAAAATCTTGCTGTTTTTAGGGTCTTAAACTACACATTGAAAATAATAGAAAATAACAGAAGTAAATCTTAGATTTTTCCATTAATTAAATTTATAGTAAATATGTAAATATATTAGTTTTTTTATTTAAAAAATTCAGAATTTTGTTGTGACATGGCAAATTTCTCTTTATTTATTTTTAAAGCACAACTCAAACAGCACAAAATGATTAAAAAATGACATAAAATAGACATAATTGTGAAAGCAGATTATTCTTGTAAATAAATATCATATTTGTTGCATTGGTCATGATGTATATTGTAGCACAATATGAAAATTGTACCAGTCAAACTAGATAGTATGCATTGCATGACTTCATTGTTTCTCGTTTTAAATCCTTTGATTACTTTGATTTTTATTATATCATATGGGTTTTTGAAATACAAATGGCAATTGGTGGATTTGGGCACCGTGCTTAATCCTGAGTAGCCCATTGTTCAGTAAAGGGTGGCATGGGGGGATGGCAGCCGCTCAAAATAAGAAGAGGGTACTTTTAAAATGGTTGCCAGAGCTTTTAAGATGGCTGCCAGGGTGTAAAGTATTCAAGAGTTCGGGTATTTCAGAGGTAAATGGTAACATCTGCATCTTTGCGTTATTGATGAATCCCTCAGTAGTAATGTAGATATGCGTCCATGTCTTTTGTCTTTTTTCCCTCCTTTTTTCAAAAAGGGATGTTGTTGAACTTGGCAGTAAACTTCTTGGCAACAGTGTCTTCTGTGTCATCCAACAATAGGAGCAGCTAACATGATTCTCTCAGCATTGCTGTGCCTGGCAGGACGATTTAGCAGCTATGCTTGGAATAAGCCTGCGTGGCGGAGAAAAAAAGGACGGGCGCGATAAGCGAGAATGAGTTGCTTTTAAATAGGTTTTTGGCACTAGCGTGCGTTTTTTCCTTTTGTTTAGGGCGCCGATTGCAGTTTTAATTATTGGTACTGTTGTGTTAAAATAGTTTAAAGTGGAATTGCACTAAACAAGACATTCTCAACGATGTTTCTCACCTGACAGGCCCGATTGTTTTCTGTTCCGAACGTCTTAAAATGGTGGCACACTGGCACAAAATGGAGGTGGAGGGAGGAGCCGGAGCGAAGCGGCATTATATTACCATGGGTAGGGTATAAATAAAATCCAATGTCTTACGTTAAATCGCGAGGGCCGAAACGGCCGTCTGTCTTGATGTGAGCTGGAACCATTTCTTGACCTGCAGCCCAAAAAAAAAATCACGATTGTAATCATTCTTTCCGTCACGTTCTACCGCGTTTTGTTTATAGACAAGCTCAAACGCAAACATGTATCTGTGTTTCACACCCTCTCTGTGATTTTACTGCTAGCTAAAGGGCCTGTGAGGGTTGAAATGACAACCTAGAGCTTTGGCTGGCATCTCCCTGAATGCCGCTAACACTCTCGGGTGTACGCCAGGGACTTGGATCGAGTCACCGTTCGCATTTGTCCAAAAGCTTTCGCTTCCCCAGCCGCTCGAAGTGATCGCTTTTCAATTCTAATTCACTGCACAATTGCACCGCATAAATAAAAATGACTGCACTTTGTACGTCTTGATAATATGGAGCTGGTCGAATCGTTTGTGGGCTTTGTGGGAGTTGTATATGTAACATTTACTATATGCACTCCATGTGAATTATGGGCATTTGTGATTTACATAAAATTTAGGAAGTGCAACAGAGGCCGTTGCATCGACCAGCTGCATTTTGAAATTAGTTTTTAGCATTTTCATTCGTTGGATGAATTAAATCAAATCAATATAAAATGTAAAATCAATAAGGAATGTATTTCTTGGTAAACTAGATCATTTTATGTAGGATTTTTTGTTTACCCCCATCCTCAGTACACGAATGTAACAATTATGCAAATGTATCATTTTTAAGAATTACTGATATTTATGTGCAACTTGTAACTTTTTGCTCTTTAATCCATATATATAGGTTTTTGTTAAAATTAAATAATTCATGTTTCTGCTCGCTTGTTTTTTTTAGTTAGCGTTTTGACTTTTTTGCCAGTTGGTGGGTGGCCGCCGTTTCCAGTGCCCAGGCTACAGGGGGGTTTTCCTTGGTGAGAGGCGGCTTGAGAAAACGCGATGCAGGGGAAGTTGCGGGCTGAGCGTTGCATCTCTGGCGGTGCGCGCTTCAGCCTTGGCAAGTGTCTTCCAGTCTGTTCCAAACACGGTCTACAGCCAGCCGCACTCCAAGGAAGAGAGAGAGCAAATAGAGAGAGACAGAGAAATAGGAGAGAGTTAGACAACGAGAGGGAGTGAAAAACTTGGCTGCCAAATTGAATCACCCCATCTTTTTTTCTTCTAACGTCCGACTGCCAAGATCATGGAGACTTTCTATTTTCACTCTTTCTGAGGGAGAAGGAAAGGGGGAGACACGGCCACAGGGTTACGCTTCGGTATCTGTGGCTAGCCAAGCACACACTTTGTGGCACGAAAGGCGCAAATGTTACCCGCCGTTTATTTATGCGCTGTGGATTTGTTTACGTAAATGCACCGGAGCATTAACGTTGTATTTACGTTTATAGTTTGGGTCCAAAAAAATACAATCTCTCTCTCTCTCTCTCTCTCTCTCTCTCTCTCTCTCTCTCTCTCTCTCTCTCTCTCTCTCTCTCTCTCTCACTCACACTCTCACTCTCTCTCTCTCTCTCTCTCTCTCTCTCTCTCTCTCTCTCTCTCTCTCTCTCTCTCTCTCTCTCTCTCTCTCTCTCTCTCTCTCTCTCTCTCTCTCTCTCTCTCTCTCTCTCTCTCTCTCTCTCTCTCTCTCTCTCTCTCTCTCTCTCTCTCTCTTGTTGGGGGGCTACGGGAGTCCTGGAAAAAGTATCCAGACACCTTCTCCCCTTTCACCCCACTGTCAGCATGATGACTGTAGCAAGCAATGACACCTCCGTGTCAGCTGGAGACAGACTACCTGGCTACAGGCGGAGGTTGTTGTGGAGACAGGTGTGTCCACCATCCTGACAGCACACGGACACCCACCACGCACATCGCACGTCTCCTCTCCATCTGCAGCTGGAGCCTGTCAGCTGGACTCTCAGCAAGCGATGATTTACAGCACGCTGCTACATATGCACATAGACACCGTTTCCCTTCACTCCACTTCTCCAGCCTTAGACACAAAGACAGGATCTCACGGTACTCACTGAGATTACATCTCTGACAAATGACAATCAAACTGACAACGCTTTTTCAGATTCACTACAGCATCCTCAGAAACAACTCCGCTCCGGCAGGAAATCAGGCCTGACAGGGGTCAGAAAACACACACGGGCTCCGAGGCAATGCCAGTTGTGCCTATTGTTTCTTCTCCTGGACCTCAGGGGCCACACGGAGAGCCTGGGTCTTTTTCTTTCATTTCTTTTTGCTGCTTTTAGAGCAAGGACATGCTTTTGTACCTGTATAAGTTCCACTGAAGGAAAGAGAAAGACACGTTCAAGACAAAGGCAGGATGTGTCTGCGCTTTGTGGAAGTAGGCATCGCAGCCATCTGCTTTTTTAATCTTTTTGTTTGGTCGTGCGATCAGCTATAAACTGTAAACACTTGGGAAAGCGTGTACAACTTTTGTTTCCTTCCTGTTCGGTTTTGTCTTTTCCTAATCACTTTATTCTGACATTTTCTGTGTTTTTTCTTCAGTATATATCTTTAAATATTTTTTGACTCTTTTTGGTGTTGGAGGATATTCTCCGCCTCTCACACTCCCTTTGAGGAATCCATGCTCACACAGACACTTGACCCACTCTCTGTCTTTCTGGTTCTCCACATCGAGGCTACAGGAGGTCGCAGTACACATTAGATCTCTGACAGCTTCAACTTCTCTCTCACAGCCTAGCTATTTAGAGAGAGAGAGAGAGAGAGAGAGAGAGGGTGGTGAGAGAAAGAGAACGAGTGAAAGAGAGCTGGAGAGAGTAAATTGAAAGTGGCCCCAGGGCTGTATATTTCACCATGTCCCAGGGGAATTCTGGGATTCTGATTCTCTCTCTCCCATCCTGGGAAAAGGCCAAGAACTTTCCTCCTCCTCCTCTTCTTGCCTTTCCTGCCTTTTCCTAGAAACTGCTGTTCATATCATGGGAGTCGAAAAGCTTAACTGAGTAACAGTCAAGAAGAATAAGAGAGAGGAGGGTTTGCCTTCAGGTCGGGGAATTACTCTTGTCCCAAAGAGAAACTACAGGCATTAAGAAATAGGTTCTCAATAGTCCACTTTTTCTTCCTTGATCATTGCCAGATTTTAGAATTTAGTGGAAGAGCCAAAAAAATTCATATGTACAATTAATTCTTTTGTTTGCTTAATTGCAATAATCAAATATAACATCATATTGTCCTCAGTACATTTGTTGTGCCTTACAAACATTTGTGGATATTATTTGGATATGCTCTGATTTTCATGGTGATGATCATATGTCCCACACCAAAGCAGTTTTATGGATCTTTCCAACACAATCTCACAGCAATTTGTAACTAATTTACGAGGTAGCTTACTCGTATACCTCTTTTTTCTGTTTTGGTACAATCTGTTGTGATGGCATTATTGCTTTTCCTAATAATTGTACATTTTTGTATAATTCACATTTTGTGCAAATTTATATGAAATAACCACCTTGTAAAATAGTTAAATTCCTGTGAGATCAGACGGTCCAGTCTGTTGTTAGTCTAGCATTCTTGCCATGACATCAGGTTTCTCAAAGCGTAGTGAACCATTGTCTTAAGCAGTACAAAGAGTCATAAGTATACTTTAATCACTTCAATTTAATTAATTTATTAAATAATGAATGTATTAATTTGAGAGAGAAATAATGAATAAACTAAGAAAAAACTTTTTAAAATATTTTTTGCTAAATTGTAATCAGTATTTGTGTATGTACATTCTTAATATAATAACCCATTACCCATTAAAATCAGTAAACGTTAGTTGTCAGTTAAGTCCCATATAAACTTTAGTTCAAGAACACTATTTTAATGGAAAGGTTTTATTTTGGATGCCGTTTTATAAGGCAGCTGTCTATCTAGACAAAAGACAGTTTGGTAGATTTGCAACACTTTTTTTACTTTCATATCTTTTCCGTGCTGGCTTCTCATTACACCTCTCTTATCCCCTCTTGACTAATAATGATATCTTGTTCCCAATGTCCCCGACAGTCCGGGGGGACGTGGACTCAGGAATGTCCCACTTTTGTCTCCTGGTAACGGTAACTTGGCAATGCAGACAGCTTCTCTTACAGCACCGGCACAAGAGCTGATTTACAAGTTCAAGTAAGGAGACGTGGCATTCCTTTAGACCGTTGTGCTCCCTGATAGCTGCTGTAGTCTGGGTGTTTGCAGAGGAGAATATCTAGAGTCAAGAATAATTGAGACTCGTGTAGTGTTTTATTGCTTTTTGCCAGATTGCACTTGTTGGTTTACTGTACCGCAGTGATCTCATAATGTCATCGCTGGGCGACCACAAAGCGGATTCTGCTCGTTTTAACACGCCCCTTTCTGTTCGTGAGCACATCTGAAAACTTTCACAGAGAGCCCAGATGGGCTCCCGACGCTCCTAACTTGGTGTTACTTACAAGTGCCTTCTGTATTTCTCAAGAGCAATGAAACAAAACAGAAGAACAAAAAACACACCCGTATTACTATTCAAAATCCAGACAGGATCAGTAAACACAGGCCGTAACACTATCCCTCCCGTCTCGCTTTTCGATCCTCCGAAAACGGCAGTGTAAACAAGCGACGCTCCACGAGAGAAGAAAAACAGCGCAGGCCTGGGCAATGGCTTGATCTATGGAGGACAAGCAGAAGGGTCCTGTCTAAACACTGCCTCTTATTAAATACGGTGTGACGTAAAAGCGAAGGGGGAGAGGTCGGGGTTACTCAAACATCGCACACGGGCAGCGGCCTAACGGAAACAAATGCTTTTCTCTGCTTCCATGTTCAGAAGAATGAAAACTAGATGAGATGATGATGTATGGGAACAAACATTATAATGAAGAAGTTGGGATTCTCTAACTTTTTTGACTCGGGACCCTGTTTTTCGAATTGAATTAGGCTGTAGACTTTTTAATCTCGCAGGAAATTCAAGATTCTTAAAATAACATGTTTTACTATTTAGACAGTTTTTTAAGTTTAGTTTATCTACCTGAACACATTATGTGTAAATGTGCCCCTGTAGTTAAATCTTAATTGATATTTTGTCTTAATGTTGAATCAGTATAGAAATGCTGAAACTGTATTCAAGCTAAAGGTCTGATCTATAGAATGATTATAAAAGTTTATCTTAAAAATGTACCATAGATGCATTATTTTTAATGCTATTTCTTCCTCTCGTCTCTACGACTTTTATCACATCGCTCTCAATTTCAACATGTTCTCCAGCTGCTTTATGACTCATCTTAGTTCACAGAATATATTTCATTTTTCAGGTCCTATTTATGTAATATGCATCACAGCCAAAATATGCTTCTCTGTAAAAACAAGTGTTGCATTGTGATTGTTCGGTCTAAAACCCGTTCCCTCCGGAGTTCCTCGGATAGTCCGATCTCAAGTGTGACTATGCAGGAATTCCGGGAAATAAACCTCTTGGCTTTCCAGCGCCTACCATCTCATAATATCTGTTCACAAAAAGGAAAGGTAGAAAAAATCTGGGGGACGATACTTGTGGAAACAATGCTCCAATCCCTGGAGCTTCACCTTCTATTGATACTCCAGAAAGGCCCGTTTGTATTTCTAAATTAAGTTTCTGCCTCCTTTTATGGGGCTTCGTGTTCCTGAGCCCACTGTGTAAAAGGCCTTTTGAAAGCAGGGTTTTAACACACAATTGGATTACAGCAAAGCACTTGGTGAGAAGGCAGCGGGTTGGGACAGAGGACCTGCGAGAAGTACAGATGGTTTAGCGCATGCATAATGAAACAGACCAGGCGGTGTGTATGTGCCCCCCCGAAGCCCGGCCTGGGAGAGGAAGAGTTGGAGAGGGAGATGAGATGAGAGAGAGAGAGGGAGGCAGGCCAGGGGGTATAACACTCCAACCCAACCTGCCTGCTGCAGCAAGCCGGTCCTAATGATCTAATTAGGTAATCACCTCACCGACTAATTCAAAGAGTGCCATGACATTACATCCGTTCTTACCAGTGTGTGTGCGATCGGGCCGTGCTCGCTGAAAGCTTGTTATGCTTGTTCTACAATCTGCAGAAAACTTTTCAGGTAGTTACAGTGTCTCGAATTGTATTAACATAAGTGTTGCTCCTGTGGAACGAGTTATTTCTCTATTCACTTTAATATTTCATAGTTGATTTCTATCTAATCTAATCATGACAAACTATATATTGATGGCAAGGTCTATGACTCAAGAATACATGTTTTACCAATTTTCATAACAATAAAAACAAACTTAAAAAATAATGAATGTTAATGTAAGTGATATTTATAAAAATACCTAAAATGGAAAAATTTAAAAAGATAAAAAAAATGTTTTAAAAATATCTAATATCTAAAAATGTAAAAATATTGCACTGCAGATTATGAAAAATTTTATAAAATATGGAAAGGTCTACAACTTAAGAATAAATATTTGACCAATTTTAATAACAATAAACATAAACTTGTTAATGTTAGTGTTATTTATAAAATACCTCAAATTAAAAAAAAAGATAAAAAAATGTTTGCAAACAAAATCTAAGATCTAACATTACAGTAAACCCATCACCCTTTTTTATCTAAAAAAATTACAGTTGTAAAACAAAACTTAATTAAAAATATACAAAAATGCTGCACGTATAATAATCATTAATAATTTGAGCTGTTGTGTGCGACTTTGCAGGAAATGTCATTTTGATGTCATTTGACTTGCAATTTTCCAACAGAGATGGCGATATAGAGGCAAAAACTACGCATCGCAGTTTTAATTAGTTCAACCTTGTTATAAATTACTCAACAACACTAGAAGATCTTCAGGAAAGCCTCTTATTATCTCAGCGGCGAGGAATGTCCCCCACATGCATCCGCATATGCGTTGCCGTCGATTGTTCAATAATGAATTCTGTTGTCGAATTGAGGCGGAATAACACTTTTACTTAGTCACTCCAGGTTTCTTTCATTCACCCACACCCAAGCGGCGTTCTCGTCTTTTTGATGGTGTGAGAACAAAATTACAGATAGGCTGAGACTATCCCAGCCTTGTCTTTCAGACCGAAGCCCAAAGAGTGGCTTGTTATGCACTTGTATAGAGGATTTAGGCCCCGTGAATAGCCCTGTTTGTGCACGGTATTTAGTTGTTTGTTGTTTAGTGTCTTTTTTGTGTTGTTTATTTCAAGCAGGAGGTTTTTTGTCCCCCTGGCTCTCTAAGGGCCCTCGACAGGGGGTAAATGCAGATGTGACACACAGAGTCTGGGTCTCACGCCTCATTTGCATATTTAATTAGCAATGGGCGATGTGTGGGAGAGTGCTCGGTCTGTAGAGGGCAACTGGGAGAGTGTGTGAAAGTCTGGGAGCACGCACACCCACCCAGCGCCCGGTCTCGGCCCCCTCGTTGCGCTTTCACATATCTCTGGGCTGTTGCTGGGGGGGCATGCGTGTTTCGGCCCACTCTTCGGATTGCTTTTGTTTTAAACTGTTGATGCAGACGGCAATGCTGAGCTGAATGCAAACAAGGCCCTAAATTGTTTACTTTGTCTTGGAGCAGATGAAGGGGTTGGCCAAGATTTCCTTCTGTTTTTTTGGTGTGGGGTGCGCTTTCATTTCTTTTATACTTATTTTTGTCTTAATTACTGTGTATAGATGGAAAGAGAGAGAGAGAGAGAGAGAGAGAGAGAGAGAGGGATGGATAAATAAAAGATAGATAAAGAAAGATGAATAAGTAGGTATAGATAATATAAATATAGATATAGTTATAGATCATGTAGATATAGGTGATATAGATATTGATTATATAGATGATATAGATATAGACATGGATGTAGAAGACATAGATGGATACCGATAGATAGTGATAGAGGTGGATGGTGATAGACACAGACAGATATAGATGTATAGATAGATATAGACATATAGAGAGCGAGGTATAGATAGATATTTGATTGATTGAATATTCAAGTTCAGACATTTGATATACTTAATAACTTTGAAGCGTAACCAATCCTGAAGTTTTCAGAGTACAAACAACTTTTGAGCATTTAAATTTCCCTCTATGTAATTCAGCCTTAAACCTTCTATTTACTTTGTTTCAATACATTTTTGACAAACAACATTTGTCCTCTTGTGCACTGTTTTAATCTTTTTTTTTAGGCCAAAATGAAATAAAAAGTCTGAGTGCTATTTTGTTGTATGGTATGAATCAGTTTCCGATCACAAATTCACCAGGCCCGAGTCGTGCTGTACTTCCTTGCGTTTTGTTTGAAGTGGTTATTGGTAATATTTCTCCCAACAGTTTTATCCGCAGTGGGAAATCAATACTCACCCCAGGATCTAAATCATCTTAAAGCATATGGTTTTTGGCTCTTTTTAGCTGTAGTAGAAGAGCTAAAGAGTCCTGAGTGAATTTTACGTAAGTTCCTCCCGTACGTCTGGGTGAGAATCATCGCTATCGTGGCTAATGGCACAGTTAAAGAGCACTTCTTGGGAGAAATCTGGGCCCATCAAATTTATAGGGCTTTTTTATGCAGTGCACCCGGGTCCGATGGCTTTCTCTCCAGACTTATTTCCATAAGTGCCTTGGCTGCAAATAGCACACTCGGTGTGAATTCACAACCCAAACCTCTGCTAGTCTGACCTACAGAGCCACGTGCCAAAAGGACGTTGGCTAGACTACAATCATCTGTTCTGATAACTTCCCTTTCCATTTTGAATTCTGCTGTAAGCTTTAATTCCTGTATTAATATGAATTCAGAAAAAAATGCCTTTTGGCTTGTTTATATGACGTATGCACTATCCTAATCTGCAGTGTCTGGTCGTAGTCTAGAAAGTCATCTCTATTGAACCCTCCTGCGTACGCACGGCAGAGTAGGGTTTCACCTGCACGCCTGCAGCCAGACTGCATGCTCAGCAACCCGCAGATGATTCCTAGTGACTTCTGGCTTAAAGTTTGTCATCTGTGCCATACAGAGGGCACCAAAAGCAGCATGTTTGTAACAATATGAAACCAAGGTCTCACTTCTTTCTCTATCTCTCTTTCTTCTTACAGAAACAGGGCAGTCTGAAAGTCCGAACCAGCCCAGTGAAGCGACATCAAGGACCAGCCTGAAAATGGTGAGTCGACTCTCTTTGTGTTAAATGTTTCTTAAACATCAGTAAACTCAGCAAAAAGTTTTGAAAAACATAAACGCAATAATTAAATTAGAATTGGCTTGTTTGCTTAAAGTTATAGGTTACCCAAAAATGGACCCCATTGACTTCACCATAGTAATTTTCATTCCTACTATGGAGAGTCAATGGGGTCCAATTTTGGGTGTCAAGTTCTAACACAAAATGATGTTGAAAAGTCCCAGTTTATCCCCCCAGAGCTCTTTTACGTGTGTATCCCTCAACACTGGATTATAACACACATTTTCGTCCCATCTTGAAGATTATCACAGCTATTATTTCCACGCCCTTGTGTGTGACACCAACATCGCCCTGTTTACTCGGATTAGTGGATATGGATAGATGAGCGTGTTCGTCATTCTCACCCTGCTTGTAGCTGATATTATCTTTTCATCTGCCTTTCTCTCTTTCTGTCTCTCTCTGAATCGTTGAACTGAAGATCACCCCTTATTTCTGCCTTGTGTGCAGATGCTGCACATAATCACTGGCGGCTTTGTTTCTTTTTCCGTATATTCTCTCGTATAATCACTGTCCATCTGGTATCTGTACTTTTTAGTCATGATATAGAGATTATTTCTGCTTTTCATCCAATGTCAAACTTGCTGTTTCTATATCATCAATACACAACACACATTTACAATGATGTAAATATGCTCACGTTATCACACATGATTTCACTTTATTTCTTTATTTCATCACTGGTGCAGGAAAACACACTTTTTTCCTCCATAGCTTGTCTTTGTGTAAACCTTGACCCTTGTGCTCTATGCTACGTGCACTTTCACAAAGCAGGCGGCTTTCTTTCTGGGACGGGACGGCCATTGCACAACCCGCAGGCTATTAGATAAGGCCAGAGGATATCCTCTCCTCTACTAACCATAGAGAGAAAGCGATGGCCTGAGAAATGAGGTGGGGCATTTGAGCAACACCCAGTAAATACAGTTAAACTATTGTTTGGTACGGCCAGTCGACAAACTTAATGCAGTGTCCAAAGAGGGATTGCTATTTATGCTGTAACACACATTAAGATAAGTATGTAAAGTAATGTGCAATTTAAAAACGTTTAAACAAAATTAAAAATGCAAAAGTTATAGATTGAAACTAGTCCCTGGACCCCATCACAGGTCCAAAATGACATCATCAACATGTTTCACTCATTTTTAAATGTCATTTTAATGAAAATTAAAAAAAATCCTAACCTTTATTACTTTCTTTTGTTGGTATATTGGTAATCAAACAGCATAGGTCCCCATTTACTTCCATTGTATGGACACAAAATCAGAGCCATTTCTTAAAATATGTGATTTGGTGTTTCTCCAAAGAAAGAGTCATATACACATTGTGAATGTCATGATGGTGAATAAATGATGACAGGATTTTAAATTTTGGGTGAACGATCCCTTTAATATATAATCTTGGTTTTATCGTGCACGATTCTTTCATGCGCATCCCACCTCTCTTTTCACTCATCTGAAATATGTCATGGTGCTACAATAATATGGGTTAAGCGTTAATGGCTAAAATGTGATTTACGTTCTTTAAACTTAACCATGTTATTTCTCAACTACCCGAATGTAGTAAAACAAGTTTGCTGCCTCTCCCGAGGCCTGTAAACACGGGCCGCTGTAGCTACACGCTGGAGTTTGAGTGGAGACGGTCCTCTTGTTGCTGCGCTAGAGACTCGCTGAGGTCCCGCTGCTGCTGTGAAAGGCGAACCCTAGCCCCTCCCTTCATGTGTGTGTGTGTGTGTGTAGATGTACAGTGGACACAGCTGGGAGTGATTATCCGTGTTGAGATATAGAAGCCCTGCCCCTTCCCTCGCCCCTTTCTCCCTATATGAGGCACTCATGGAAATGCCCTTGGTGAACTCAGTGTGCATATGCTCTCTATACTGGAATTTTAGTGACGAAGGATCCTTCGCTCTCCCTCTCTCGCTTCTCAGCTCCATTGCGTCATTCCACCATTTTCCAAGTAATCGTGTGCCTCACTTCAACCCTGTGTTATTATTGTTTCACAGTATGTACAGCTGTGTGGAAACTTTGACTTTTTGCCTCTCTCTTTCTCTCGTTTGCTCTGAAAGCTGCCGCTGTCCCAGTGTCATTCTAGGATCGACTTTGTCCCATATCGTTCATGTTTTTGCTTTGTGGCGTGCACTACCCTCGAACGAACTCTCCCTCCTTCGCTCAATCTCGGGGGCATCTGCGCAGGAATGCTCTCCGGCTCTGCAATCTTTTAGCTCATGTCAGCACTTTCTCTTGCAATGAGCCGTAGATATTACCCCTCCCTCTCTAATTCTCTCTCTCTCCCTGTCTTCCTCTCTCTCTCTCTCTCTCTCTCTCTCTCTCTCTCTCTCTCTCTCTCTCTCTCTCTCTCTCTCTCTCTCTCTCTCTCTCTCTCTCTCTCTCTCTCTCTCTCTCTCTCTCTCTCTCTCTCTCTCTCTCTCTCTCTCTCTGTTTTTATTATTTATTATTCAGCTCGTGCCATACGTCTCCTCTTCCAGCCAGTCAAGACTAAACTAATTTCTGTTGTTGGTTTTATAGCTCACCCGCCACCGCGCAGCACAGGAAGTCATTTAATAGCTACATCACGTCTTCTTGAGATTTGTCTGGTCACCCTCTTTTTTACTCAAAAAACCTAAATGAGAGAGATATCTGGCACATTTAGATTTGAGACTCAAATGAATGTGGAGGAATGTCACTCAAAACCGAGTTTGATCCTTTTTCTGAATTCTTGTTGTTCTTAAAGTTTTAAAAAGTGCATTTTTTTCTGCTTAAACATTTATTAGTAACTAAAGTTATCAAATGGTTCAGGGCTGTATTGATACAATTAAAATATATATTTTTTTTATTCATTTTTATTAACTGTTCTTTGTATGTTTCTGTGGATTTATAGATTGCAATTTATAATTTTTTTTGCTATATTAGCATTTATTTACTAAGTCACTGGGAGACCACCACATATCATAAACAAACGCACGCACAAATCATATAATGTTTGGTTTTCTTTGTGTGCAGATGTGTGTGTGTGTCGCACTGGGAGATTCTGCCTCACTTTAACACAGCACATACTCGCGGGACTAAATCCAGATGTTCTCTACCCTCTTTGTCACTCTAAACACTCCCAACTCTTATCTGCTTTTCCCATTGGGACTGTGTGTGTTCCTGGTTTTTCAGCATTGATTTGAGAGCTCTCGAGAAAAAGCATCAAATTGTAACAGTTTATCTTCTTTCTTTTTGTCTTTTAGGACACCTCGGCTTCCAGGAAAGTTTCGTCACATCAGGCGTCTTCACCGTCTCTGAGCTCGTGCGAGTCTCACAGAGTAAGATCTCTTATACTTTGATATTTTAAACCATTTCAAAAACAATCCCTCGTTATACACCAAGTAATAAAATTCATTGGTCCATTGGCATCTTTTATTTTAGCTTTATTTTATGGCTAACCGACAGGTGGATCTCAAACAGAGGTTCAATAATGATCCCAAATGTGTAATAGGAAGTGGTCATGTAAATACACAACAAGTCTAAATTCTTGAACTTGGCCCAAACGTTGGATAAGGCCAGTGATGGAGGAAATTGTCTCTAGTTTTTCGCTGCTTTCTACAGAACAATGGGCTGAATCCACTATCCCTCCGCTCATTAGAAATCGAAACGGTTGGAAAATGCAGCAGTCAGCTAAAAGTGTACTTTAGTGCAATGCGGTTGAACGGTACTTGGACTCGGAGTACTTGGACTTCCCATTAAAGTTGTTGTCTAGAAGATAACCTTGCATTCTTATTCGTGCTTATTTCTAGTCTAAATTTTGAGGAAAAGGCGAAGATGTGATTTTTCACATGTTGAGTATTAAGTCAAGGAAACGGGGTGCCTACAATGAACGACAGACTTCCTTAAGGCGACGGGGAACATGAGGGGGGATGGGAGTATCAAACGTGACCTTTAAAAATTGCAGACTTCCACGGTGGAGAGTGACAGAGCGCAGCACGATCCATACGTACCTGTCGATACCCGCTAACAATAGCGATCCAAAGCGCCTGTCAGCACTCACCGGAGCCCTCTGATCAAAGGTGCATTGATCCCACTCCTCCGTGACCTAATCTCGGGCGAAGGAGACGAGAGAGAGAGGGTGTCGTGGGCCTGGGCAAAAAGCCCACCGCGGTCTCACCTCCCAGTCTGCTTTGAAAAACCCTCATAGGCCTGCCAACGCAAAGACGGCGTCTGGAGAGAGCAAACATTTGGGTGCCACCACATTCTGGCCGCGTGACAGGAGACGGGGTCAATGGCAGGACGGCGAGTGATGGATCAGGCGTAGATGATGAACGATATTAGAAGTCTGATATTAGCTCAGCCCGTATTGTGCTGCATCAGAAGTCTTGGCGTATGATGGTAACAAGATTAAGGAATATGCATAATTGATCCAGCTCTGCGGAGAGATCGGCTTTTATCCTAACATCTGTGACACACCGAGAAGAAAGGCAAGCGTTGGGTGGCATATGCTGGATGTTCAATTCAAATCAAAGTGTTCTCTCTTTTTTCTCTCTCTCTCTCTCTCTCATTCACTCCCTTTTCCACAGTCCAGTGGCTTTTAGTTAGCCAGGATGGGGTGAAGGGTGGGGGTCATGTAAAGCATATTTCTACCGACTGGCCCACACAGTGCAGATTCAAAACTGATGTATTCATTTAAGTGTGAAGGCCAGTGGAAGCTTAGCGAGATGGTGGTCATGCACTACAAAACGTTGAACATGACACTCTGCTAAAACAATCATTTTCTTATTCTGTTTCCAAAGAAAAGAACTAGACAGCCTTAAAACCAGATGCATTTACTCAAGAAGCAAAATTGTGTTAAAGGGATGACTGTTTTATTGTTGTTATGTCATGTAGTTTTTTCTTGTTTCATCTATTAGTCGTACTAATGCTGTATTTTTGACCATTTCTGTCAAACCCAGACAATAGTCTTAAAATCTAATTATGAGATTAGAAGCATCAAAGTAATCATAGCCATAAAAATTACACATCTAGGTAATGTGTGTTTATCACTGTAAATGATATGATACATTTGGAGGTACAGTACATTTTCATTTATAATACTAAAATTAATGATTTGATTTTTTTTGCATAAAAATACGAAACTTCCTAAACATTGATTCAATGGCCTTTCTTATTAATATTGAAAAAAGTTACATTATGTGGAGTGATTTTATTTAAAACTGTAAATCACAAATTTATCTGAAAACAGTATTTTAGGCATGTCATTTTGGATCTTTGGAAGTAACTGCATATTAATTTTATTTGTCATTTTTTACTGTCAATATTTTTACTAGAAAACAGTTTTACTGGAAGCTATTGCAGTGCATTGCAGATATAAGTAGTCATTTAGCAGAAGCTTTTATCCAAAGCGAACATATTTACAGGAACGATCCCTGTAGAGCAAGCAGCAGTTAAGTGTCTTGCTCAATGGCACAACGGTGATAGCTCAACCTGTTTCTTACCGCCATCAAACCAGCAAATTTCTAATGCCACAACACCACAAAGAAAGACAAAAGTCATTTGCGATGGCCAATCAACAGATGTGATCATGTAACATTTACAAAGAGAATCGCCCATCTGCTGTAATAGCCACTAATAATCACTTCAGTGGAACATCTTAAAATTCCTTCCTTTCCTTCTTACCATCTTGCATGAATCTCTCTTCTTCTTTAATGTGCAGTACCCTCTCAGAAGTTCAACAGTCAGCAAAGCCCACAGTTAGCATAAGTCCTCTAACAGGATTGCTCCCTTTGGAGTGCCTTTGAGTTAAAGTGCTGCGTGCATGCACGCACTTTGGTAGGTTCTTGTGGAAGATGCGGTTTATTGAAGTGAAGAGGGTAAGTGCACCAGATTGGAAGATGGGTAGAAGAGGGTAATCTGGTGCGGCGAAGTGGCCCACAAATTACCCGGAGGACTTCCTCCAGGGTCTTCTATGTGGGAGATTTATTTAAGGGAATGGGGTTGAGTTCAGACTCGTACCCGATGGAAGATGAAAGGTCGTGATATTGAATGGACAACGGGCTGCCTTAGCTCTTCCCTGACTATACACTATGACCTTGGCTTTGTTGCACCCATTACACAATTCAGTGGCAGCCCAATCGAATCTGCTTCTGTCGATCAATATCCTATTAAAGCGCCACACAAAAAAAAAGAGAGGAAGGGAAAAAGGGCAAGGGAGGGGTGGGTCGCGTGTGGCCAGCGAGAAATGAAAGTCTCCATAAAGTTAGATGCTACGGCTACGTTTTTGTAAATGGAACTCCACATAATTGGCCAGTCAATACCAGGCTGTGGTAATTTCAGAGATTGGGTCCGCCCTTTTCATATCCTCCCTCGCCCCCACCTTCCTTAGCTCTCTTTCGCTTTCATTTCTTCCTTTCCAAGTCTTACAGTGTCCCTGTTCGTAAAAGAACCCAGGTTTATCTTTATAGATATTATACATCTGGCCCCCGTATGAAGCGGGACACAGTCGCACCACAGTCTGGCACGCAGTCAAGCTCAGGTGAGCGAGAAGATCTGTATGTGAGCCAGTTTTGCCATTGCTACCTCCCACTCAGAGCTTCTCCAGAGAAGATTGATAGAAAAGAGAGAGGATACGGGATTAGGACGAGGTTATTGTTATTAGTCCGCCAGCAAGAGCCTCGCAGATATGTTGGCAAGCGGCATGCAGCACGGTCCGGGGCAGAGACACCTGGAAATCCCAAGGTGAAGGCTAGGCGCTGGCACGCACCATTTAGCCATATGACCGAACAGGGGGAGCGGATGAATTATGGAGTAGGAGAAGGGCTGCCATCCCAGTGCCTCCGCCGCAGCCCTGCCGACACTGCCAGCGTGTGCCAGCAGTACCGATGGGGATACGCCCACCACTATTGTCAGCACTGTGCCAAAGCCTGAGCCATCTGCACTGAAATCTATCCAATGGGCTTAAATCTGATGTGAAATTTTGAAACGAGGCCTCATGAACTAAACACATTTTTTGTTGAGCTGTATGCTTTTGTACATTACTTTTGTTGATGTATGCATATGTTTTCTGAAAAATGGAGCTAGAGATATTGATGACTCATCCTGCACTACTCTAGTTTTTGTCCAATTAAATGTCTTAAGTTGGAATGGCTGAGTAGCAGGTAGCAAATCGTTCATGGTTTTGATGTCATTACAACCTATTGGCTTTTTAAATTAGGCTTGGCTTATAGATTACCAATTTTATAACCCCAGTTCTAATTTTATGGTTACTATAGTTAACTTTCTTAAGGGATGTCCATTCAATTTTACAGGGTTTATAAACATTTACAGTAATGGGAAGGTCAATATTAAGCTATAAAAGTAAAATTATTATTTACTTTTTACATGTAAAACATGTTTTTACATGATTGACTTCATCCTTTTCCACTCCTTGACCTTCCTCAATTGGGTGTGCTGACATTTAGATGTGCCTGCTGCTTTCTCTCTCCATCTGATTGAATGTGAAATTGTTTGGTGAAGACTACAGGGTCTACCCTCGCCCAAACTCTCTTCTCCTGCTGGATCTGTACCGCAGGCCTAAGGGACGGCTGGAACATCCACCCAAGAGCTGATCCAGCAAAAACCCCTCCGAAGACCTGTCAAAGCTCACCGACTTCAGACCAGCTTGAGATGAGATCCCATCACGCTGTGGTCCTCACGCTCAATAAAGCGATGAGGATGGGGGGAAGAGGGGGTGGACAGACGTCCAGGGTTTTGAAGTTGATTGCTGCTGCCTTTGTTGTCAAATGCTTCAATTTGAAAATCCGGCCTGAACAAAAGGCCAGTTTTTTCTCTCTTCCTTCTCCCCCTGCTCTTTTCAAATGAATAGCCTCCCCAGCTTTTGTAGATGCTTTAGCTGGCGGTGTTTGGGTGGGGGGGAGGACAACTTCTGTGTGTGTATGTTAAGAGGGTTTGTCTAGGACCACACCAAAGAAACTCCGGCACATTTTGTGGATTCGGTCACTTTGCTGTCCCGACAACAAACTGTAACTTACTGTAACTACTGTTGAACCCATGCACTTAAGTAGTAAAATTTTAGAATTCAAAGCATAAACATTTTTAAAGGATATTCCTAGACATCCTAGAATTTTTTTTTGTCAAATTTAGACAACTTCTGGGGACAATTTTATCCTCAAAGTGCTGCTAAGTAAACCCACACGCTGCAGCGTGCGACCGCAATTCCTCTGCACTAACAGCACTAAGTAAATAGAATAGATTGAAACATTTCGCTAATGTACTTTGTGCCCGGCAACTTGAAAGGTAAAGCAGTAAAGATCAGAGAGAGAGAGAGAGAAAGAGAGAAGAAGTGAAGGAGAGAGAGAGAGATCAATGCCGGCCTGATAGCCACAGGCTTCATTTGGAATCCTCGAAGCGAAAGCATTTGATAAAGCCTTTAAGAGGTAGAGACTGCGGATTACCTTTATGATTGATTTCCATTCTAGTCAGACAGACTGCAGTGTGGTCATTTTTCTACCCAAACTGCAGCAGCAGGCCGGCCGCTCACTCGGTGTGTGTGTGTTTGTGTGTGTTGAGAGCCGTCTGAGTTACTGCAGCCCGGTGCCCAGGTTAGCTCTCACACAAATTACTTCAGATCCCTCTATTAGCCATGCAAATGCAGCCGGCTTTACTGCTCCTCGTAAATAATCCGCACCGCCACTTCTATTAGAGGGGAGGACCGCCCACCCCCCTCCAAAAAAAAGTTACCATAAAGAGATGACTCAGAAATTATAGCACTTCTCGACATGGACAACTTTTCCAGGCTCTTTTTAGCAGTTAGCAGTCTCTCTCTCTCTCTCTCTCTCTCTCTCTCTCTCTCTCTCTCTCTCTCTCTCTCTCTCTCTCTCTCTCTCTCTCTCTCTCTCTCTCCAACTCTGCTCCTTCTCTCTCGCGGTCCTCTCTCTCCAATGTTAATTCTCTCAGCCCATTGCCGTAGTGTCTCTTCACAGTTAATTAGGCAGCCCATTACCCGCCTATCACACCCCCACGTGACACATCTCTCCCCCGCATCACACCGGGGACCGGCTCTATTAGGTATGCAGGACCAGAGTTGCGCTCTTGCACATTCGTGCTGTCCTCATCAAAAATAGTGGTCTCAGTCACCATGAATATAAAGAGGCATCACGGCTTTATGTACTGTATGACAAAGGCGTTTGATGGAGCGCTGCTCACCGATGACCTACAGAAGGTTTGTCGCTTATGGCGGATCGCTCGGGAAAATGTTTCCAAACGGTGTGAGTCGGTGTGTTTATGTCTCTGGTTGGACACGTTTGTTGGCATAGGTAGTAAATGAGAAAATTTATTAAGAACAGAGGGGAAAGTGCTCTTGTAGGCATACAGATGTGTGCTATGAATTGGCATGTTCAGAAGTAAAAAGTTGGACCACTTTTAGAAAAACAAATGAAGAAATCACAATATTGCAGCTATATGCTAAACTTTGTTGTCTGTTTTTATTTGTTTGAGAAGATGCATATGCATTATTTGGACCTGCAGTAAAAGATTTGAAAGTATTTATTAAAGTATATTTATGTATATTAAGTATATTGATTTATATTGAAAAAATCAAAATATGTGAAAACCTAGCCAAAGTCATTTTTTGTGATTTACTTTCAAAATTAAAAATATAACCTTGATATCTTTAATATTGACTGAGTAAAGCCATGCCAAAAATTGAAATAAATGCTTAGTAAGCCAACTTCGGGCTTATGATAAATGAAAATAAGTACTGTGTTTTGAAATGTATTACATAATTAATCAATAACAGCAAAAAACACACATTACCTCTTTAACTTTAGAAAGTTTGGATGTGTTTTTGTCGCAATTAACATTGTGTGTTTCTCTGTGTTTGTGTGTGCGTGGCAGCCCCTATCGCGGCAGGAACAGGACCCAACTTCTCGTTGGCGGACTTGGACAGCTCTTCTTACTACAGTATGAGCCCCGGGGCCATGAGGCGCCCCCTACCAAGCACTTCTTCAAGCAGGTACACACTGCAAACACTTTCTCTCTGAGTCTTAATTAATCAGCCGAGGCAGAGATTGATGTGTTGGCTGTGTGTTGGAAGAGGCTGCAGGAGTCTGAGCTGCACAAGCTTCCAACATATGCGTGTCCACCTGGAACCTCCTCCTCCTGCCCACCCGCTCAGCCTACGGGCCAGTCACACACACACACCTTCCCAATGCAAGTCTTCACCATGTGGCACCTCTCACATGAGGTGTGTAGACAGATGCGTGTGTGTGTTTGGTCACGTGTGTGTGCACAGCTGAAACGCAGCGTATAAACGGTTCCTGTGATTATAGCGATGAGGTGAATTTCGCTGTCACTTTTACATAAAACAGAACATGAAACTCAAGCAACAGTACGTGCTTATATTTAATGTGTGCTCAGAGTGTGTTCATGCGGTCGTGCATTCGTTTCAACCTGTTTCCGTGCTGAATTTTGAGAGAACGCACTTAACTGCAAAATACATAAACTTACGTGATTATATTTAATAGGCACTTGTAGGAGTGCATTTGCGTTCGTTTGTTTAATCTGGATTCTTTAAATCTCTTAAGGCTGAATTTTAGAAAAAAGACACAAACATACACAAACATTTAAGTACACTTTTGATTTGACAAGTGTGTTTGTTTGTTAATTTCATAACAATTTTATAATATGCTTGAAATGCTAAATGTTTCTTAGAAACAAAAATACATAAACATACATGCTTGTATTTATCGTGTGATTTTTTTTTTTCTGGCAAATGTGTTTGTGAGTTTTAACCTGTTTTTATGCTTTAAGAGGTCGCATTAGATCACGAACATACGTAAACATATGTGAGTGTGTTTGTTTGGTTTTTGAATGCGTGAATGATGAATTTTAAAAGAGCGCACTTAATCACAAACATACATTAAATGTACACGCTTATATTTGTCTTACTTTTTTTTTGCATGTGAATTTTAAAAGAACACCTTTAATAACAAATATACAGTATGTAAACATTTATATTTATTGTGTTTTTTGGCAAGTGTGCTTGTGTTCATTAATTCTCTCAAATTTTTAAAAGAATGCACTTGATCGCAAACATACTTGCATGCTTTTATTTACTGTACACTTGTGTTTCGTTTGTTTTCTTAAAATGTAAAATTTCGAGAGAACACACTCGTCCGTATGTGGCCGTCTGGGCTTGCGTGCAGCTGCACGTCACCTGCTACAGGTTTTAAATATGTTGGGTGTCTTAGCATATTTGATTTAAAAAGAATGCTGTTTAAGCAAGCAGATCTCTTGATTTTGAGCCCATGTGTGCGTGCTCTCATACATCTGTGTGCGCGTGTGTGTCTGCCCACATGCTTCAGTGGCCTCTTCAGCCAGGCCTGCCAAAACAAACATCTGGAATAAGGACCTTGTGTGTGGCTGCATGCTAGAAACTAATTAAGCGATTATGAGTGAAAAACACCAGTAGGCCTTACATTAACAAATAAATGTCAGAGCTCAGCTTTCAGCAGATAACTCACTCACACACACAGAGAGAGAGAGAGCCGCCGGCCTCTAATGACTCCTCACCTCTTCAGAGTGTGTATGAAAAAGTGTGATAGGTGTGTGTCTGAATCAAGAAGATCTATAATACCTAGACAAAGCTAATTGTTCGCATCCACATTTATCTCAAAGGCAGTGGTTTGGCAGATTTTTTGCGGATGTAGTTACAGCATCTACCAGCAGAGGCTTAACTGGACCCTGCTAACCAGACACCCTGTCTGTGAAAACCAGGCTAAAGTCTCAAAATCAAATTATGAGATAATAAGCATCAATGTTTGATTTCACCTATAAATACTACTATGATTTCAATCTTTGACATGGCATTACTCAGTCAGTCTGTTCTTCACATTATGTAGGATAGGTGTATGTAGAAAACAGTAAATGACTAAAAAGGGTTTTACAGGCAGGTTCACATACTAGTGAGAAACTTCAACAGCTCTACAGCACAGAAATCTTTCATAATCTTTCATTGAGTTTAAAAACTGTGCATTTTTTCATTGCTGATGTTAAAGGAGTAGTTCATCCTAAAATAAAAAGTCTGTCATCATTTATTCACCCTCATGTTGTTTAAAATGACTTTTTGTATGACTCTTTCTTCAGTGTAACACAAGAGAAATGTCTCTTTGTGTTCATACAATTGAAGTCAATGGGGCTCAATGTTGTTTGGTTACCAACATTCTTCAAAATATCTTCTTATGTGTTCTGCTTATAATTACATGAGGGTAAACAAATGATGAAAGAATTTTTTTTAATGCCACACAATGTTAATGCAACAATATTGACCAATAACAGAGCAGCTCACTTTTCGCTATCCAATTAAACTTCATAAGACAAAATCAATGATTGCATCCCACTAATTATTATATTGTCACATTATGACATTAAATGCAGTTGATGCTCTATGTGACAAAAATATGGCATTTATCTGACACGCAAAGCATTCTGGGAATGTTTTTAGAAAATATACACACGTTTGCAAAATAGATAACATTGTTGAACATTTCTGCTCTTTTTTTTTTTTTTTGTCTATTCTTCTCAGTTCTGCAAAGCGTATCAAATGCATGGAGGACGAGGTGGACAGCCCAGGAGAGGAATCTTACTACCCAGGTCAGGGACGCTCGCCTGGCAGCGGAAGCCAAGCCAGCAGCTGGCATGAAGTGGAGCCAGGTAACCATCCACCCCGACGCCCAGCCACCCCCAGCGCTTCTGCACACAAACACACTCTCACACACTGCGGGCGGGGTGGAGAGCGGTCCGATCGGGTCTGGTGTGTTTGTGCGTTCTGTGGTGCGGGCTGGTTTTGGGTCAGCTGGGGTTATTTCTGTTTTTTCTTTGAATTCTGGAAGGCGTTTTTCTTTTCGACACCCTCTAACTCCTTCATTAGAAGTTAACCGTAGAAAGCTTGTAGGTAGAAACTCATTTTACCTTCATATCCATGTGTGTACTAATGATGCTAACAATGTACCGAATGAAGGGTCCCGTGAGATGTCGTGTGGATGTAGGGAATGTCATTGGTGCTGATTCATCCAAGACCGATGTGTGTGTGCGCGTGTGTGTCCTATAAACCTCGCCGCATTGCCAAAGAGCAGACGACTGTAAATCTGTCCTGCTCTGAAGTGTCTTGAATCAGTCTGTCTCTCTCACAATATTAGAAATAGATACTGCATAGTACACAAAGTGAAAACATACATCCCGTATTTTAGTCAGATCAAGGACACTACTGAAGGAGGGCGTCCAGCGGGGCATTTTTATTATTATTAATATTAGTGGGATAACACACAAAGCAGAAAACCAGAGTATTTTGTTATGGATTGATGAAAGAAAAATGTAAGGGAATTAAAAACTTTTCCAAAACTATGTCTAAAACTGTTACTATTTTAACCGGTTCTCGAACCCTAACCCCACCTCAATTGACCACGACAGTCGTTCTATTTATTCCATCTTTCATTCTTTTATCTTCTCTGATACACATTCACCTCGGTGGCGGTTCAGATCTTCTTTCTGTGTCCCACAGAGCACAGTGCCGTTAACATAAATACAGATCCGGCTCACTGTATTCTGAGAGCTATTAGCTAACATCATCCCACGCCCAGAAGGCCGTCTGCTGTTTATTTGAAAACCTCATTCACGCATGTTTATACTCCCAATATGGCAGCTGATTCTTGTCCCGGCCCCGCCTTCCATTGTGACATCATAATGGGAATAGCCTCGGATGAAGAATGTTTTCTTTGTCCGTCATTGAGGGCAGAAATGCGGTTTCGGTTACAAACCACTACCTGCGAATGAATACAGACTTCAGTCTGAACAAAAAGACACCAAGCAAGGTTAATGATTTAAAAGCGCCTGAAGACTCAACTCAAGAAAGTCAGGAAGTTAGAAAGAAGATCCTCAAATGTTTGAAAAAGGCTTGTGGGGACATTTTAGGTGGTTTTAGAAAATAATAAACATTAATAAATTGGCCATGTCATGTTTTGCGTTAAATCTAATAAAGTCAGTAAGGGTTAGAGGTAGGCCATAGGAAATGTCATTAGCCTGCTATGAAAACAGTGGAAGTCTGTGAGATGTGTGTTTTCAATATTAAAATGAAACGTGTGTGTGTGTAACCCGAGCGTGTGGTTGTCCGACTGGCCGCGGACACATCAGTGAACAACATGACATGAATGGTATTACATTTGCTTCTACACCTCTTAATCACCCTGCCTTCTTTTTTCTTTCTTTTGTCCCTCCTTTATTTCCTTCTCCTTGTCTTTCAAAGCTGGATATAAACTGCGCGGCTCGCTAGCTAGTTCGTTCATCTCAAGACAAGGTAAAACTACATCATTATTGTCACCCATCCACAATTCTCCCTCCCTCCCCAAACAAATCCAGGAGCTTGTCCATTGTGCCGTCTAGTTTTGTTGTTGTTGTGTTGTATCTTTGTTGTTGTTGTTTTTGGTTCTGGTGATTATCTCTCCACCCCCACCCCTTTACAAGAACCTCTCCTGCAAAAAAGTGACGGAAGTACTGTATGTGGACTTCCTGAAATGACATGCACTTCCCGTCCCATGAGATTTATGTGATTTGTTTGTGTGCATGATATCATCCATAAATGGTGCGTCTGGAAATGTTTGCATCAACTTATGTTGTGCGATATGTCGTAAGTGAAATTGTTTATATATCATATTAGATTATATTTTTTATGATTAATAATTGATTTCAAAGATTACAGGTCAGATATTCATCAAATGTATTGCTGAAAGCTGCACATTTGTTACAAAGGCACTACATTGTTTGTTGTAGCTATGTTTCTTATTTAGAATTTAATGATTTTACACAACGTCTTTTTACCATGTTGACATATTTGTACAACAAGACCTTCTCCAAAAAGTCAAAATATTATTTTAGAATAAGACAAAACTAATGAAAACTACACAATGTTGCTATAGATTTAGTGTCTCACTATTACGCACTTTTAGCAGTCGCATAGACACCAAGGAAGTACTGACTGAGTTCATCATGTGTTTCCTAGAATGTGTGTGCAAACCAAGATGGTGAGTGAGAGAGAGAGAGAGAGAGAGAGAGAGAGAGAGATTGAGACTTGACCTCTAGATCAGTCGCTTGCCCCTGACAGCATCACATTTCCAGACTTCCTTCCATTTTTCAGCCAAGGTGTTGAACGTCAAAACCACCGTGACATCTCGAGCACTTGTTTTGGCTGCCATCTGTTTGATTTGTGTCCCTTTCCATGAATTTACCCCGGGAGTGTGAGGAAGCGTGTCGATTGCGTGTGAGTGGGTCTCTGCTATCTGTATTTGGTAGCGGAGACGTTTGCTATGTGTTTAAAATTAGCTATCCTCTCGGGAGCATGTCCGCCGCAGCAGCGTGCCTGTCATTGCTCAGGTAGCGGGTGTCAGTTGATAGGTCGATGTTGGGTCTACGGCTGTAACGTCTCCCCGTCATTCTGATTTGACCCACTTAGAGTCATTCGAGATTTGACCTTTTTTCCACCTGGTTGAGATTGAAAAACTAAAATGTAGAATTGATGAAATAATAAAAACTAACTAGGGCTGTACAATATATTGAAATTAGTGAAATATTGCAATAAATTGCGAGAACATTATCAGATTTGTTTATGTACTGCAACAGTAAAAATATGGCTGTTCATTTTCAGAAGATGCTTTTTTACCAGAGGGTGATTTCTTTTTTAATTTATTGATTACTTAATTGTTTTTAAATATATTTTAATATAATTGGATTTTTTTTTTAAAGTTAATTTATTAACTTCAAGCATTATCGTGTAGCATTTTATATATAACATTAGTTACAAAATTATCATATCAAATTTTTTTTCAATATTGTGTAGCACTAAAACTTAATTAATTTAATTTAAACATAATAATTTAAACATAAAAATAAAAATAAAAATTATTTTACTTAATTTTTAACATAACTGAGAACTGCACATGTTGAGCATACACACCTGAAAAAAATGAAAAAAATTTAGGATATTTTAATTGTTTTTATTTTTTGTTTTAATGTAAAAAAAAAATAATTTTTTTTGTTTATTGTTATAAAAAATTAATCAAATATATATTCTTGAGTCTTATACCTTTCCATTAATATATAGTTTGTCATGATTAGATTAGAATTCAACTATTAAATATTAAAGTGAATAGTAAAATTACATTTGACGGTGACCGTTAACAGGTTAAAGCTAATATGAAAGTTATTAGATTATAATGAAAAACAAAAAACAACGAAGACAACACAAGTAAACAAGAGTAAGCAGAAATATACCGAAGTTTAACTTTAAAGTAGTAATTATTTCTGTGTTGGCACACCTGTTAACAGAAGTCTAGTTTGAGTAGATTCACGGGCCGCTGCAGCCAGCGCAGCACTGATTGATGTACCGAAAGGGACGCTGTGCGTTATAGAATAAGAGCGATGGAGAGCAACAGCGAGACGCACTCAATACAGAATTGCCTCCTCGCCCGTCTGGGTTCTGTCAATTTGTCAGCCATGAGGAAGGAGAAAGGGAGGGATGAAGAGAAGAGGAACAGGCCAGGACCCAATGCCCAGTGTGTAATAACGCCTCGGAAGGGAAAGTGCTGACTACGGTCGGTCTTTGATTCCAACTGACAGAACCTTTTCAAGTGCTCATTACTCACCGCAAGACATCAGACCCCGTTCATCCACAGACGCATTCACACAGACAATCAAAGGGAACTGTCCACCAACCCACAGGTTTCATTTGGTTTTGCTTTTGGTCTTCTTCGCTCCTTTAGAAGCACTTCTGGTGTGCAATGGTGACTTGCTTCCTCACGTTGGTTGTTTATCATTCATCACCTAGCTGGTGGAGATGGTTTTAGCCTTGTAGACCATCTTGGTCAAGCTGGTTAAGGCTTGTTGACCACAAACATAGCAGTTATAATGTTTGGGAAACCAGTTCGACCACCTTAAAGGAATGATTCATCCAAAATAAAAAGCTTCCAAACCCATATTTTTCCATGTTTAAGAGTCATTATGCAGCTCTTGCCACACAATGACAGTTTATATTGTCCAGAGACTATTGAGCTCCAAATGCAAAAAACACTGTATGGCAAGAGCTGCGTAATGTCACCTTATAAAAACATAATTTTTGTGTTTCGTGGAAAAACATAACAGCTTTGGTTTGAAAGAAATGAGGAAATAATGAAAAAATAACTTTAATTACTACTCCTAATTTGGTCTGATCTGGTTTTTCCAACAGCGGAGTTTCACGCTGATGTTTTGTAAGTGTAAATGCAAGTTGCTTCGGTCTACTAGAGGAGATATTAAGACACACAAAGTGTGACTGCTGCGTTGTATGTTTGTGTTTGTGTGTGTTAGAGGTCTTGGTTATGTTATGTTATGTTTAGATGATGCCGACCCCACCCTGCGTCGGAATGACCCGAGTCACAATGACAGTGTGTGTGTGTGTGTGTTTTGGTCACTTTTAACACTCCAATCTGTCTTCCACGACTGTCAGCATACTCATTGAAATTGATCTTGTGGAGCCCCTCCTCTCGTAGCACTGAACATGTGAATGTGAGAATAGCTGAATAAGGGATTTCTGTTGTGTACAGTGTGTGTGATGAACAACAAAAATATTGTTAAGCTGTACCATCCTGCTGAAATGACCAATGTTGTGTTTTTGAAACTGGTTTTGATCAGCAAGCATCACCTGAATAGCCATGCTAGTTAAGTAGCTTTACCAGATAAACACCTTATCATAGTTAAACTTGTCTACCATATTAACCAGTTTAACAATTCAGGCTGGTCATTTCAGCAGGGTTTGGCAATGCTTAATATCCTTTTTCCTTTTAAGCGGTAAAGTAGCATCTTTTTCCGGTTTCACTGACCTCGTAGATAATCTTTCCATGACCTAAAGTGACCTGCTGAAACACAGTTTCTCATAATAAAGCAGGTCAGGGCGCCCTAGCTTATCTGTGATGGTCAGTGATGCTGTAAGAGATATGCTTTCACTCTTTCTATCTTGTTCTTTCTCTTGTGCCTAAAAGGGGAAGGAGTCTGCGATGGCTGGAGAAACCAACAACGACTTCTGATCACGCACACTAAAACACACCTGCACGTTTCACCTCTACATTTTGATATCTAGGTTTAAAAGCAAACAAAGATAAAGCGTTAGCTTAACCACACATGATTGAATTGTACTAAAGTAATTTGCTAACGTCTGGAGGGGTGGATGGCTCTCGGGGAGCTATAAGAACAGTGTTTAAACCCCGTCCCAGCACAGAAGAATAGACTAAATGCTTTGACCGGTTGACAAATGGGCCAGCGGTGCCTCTTAATTGCCCCCTTTATTTGCAGTTCATTCTTATCAATTTGCATTCCTAACCTCGAGCATCAAATTGGCCATGGGTTTTCCGCACGCTTGTCTATTTTTAAACCAAAGCGAGAGGTAGAGACTGAAGCAAGGCATTGTGGGATGCGGGGGGAGGGTTGGACTAATGTGACAGAGCTGCACTAACAGACTACAGTCATTCTTAGTTAGCTCATGTTAACCTGCGCATGTAAACTGTTAACCCCTGCCGAAGCAAAGCCTCCTGCCAGACTGTGAATGTGAATGTTGTGTGCTTTGCATCCCTAACAGTCTTTCCCTCCATGTCTGTTCAACTTTCTTGTTTTCCGCTTTGTTCATTTTTCTCTAACGTCATTTCACCCTGCTAGCCCACGGGTATGGTACACGAGATACTTCGATTCGGTTTGCTCATTTAATTTTTTGTTCATTTTATCATTAACTACTAACCTCTCACTCGTATCATCAGAAATACCATCAGCGCTGATTCGACTCGGAATTCGGTAAACTATTACATATCGTTTGAATGCAGTTTCACAACGTACTGCACATTTCACGAGTGTGTACATGCACAACTTTTGCTTAATAATAATATAAAATAATAGTTTATTGTAAGTAAAATAGTCTTCTGTCACTGTATCTATTTGATATATTTGTGCAGTTTACTCACATGCACATCTTTACATTTTAAGTCATTCTTGTATTGTTAAATGTATTAAGATTTTTATTAAGATTTTTTTATGTTCTTGGTGGTTTGTTGTGCATATAAACGCACTCTGAAACAGCAGCTTAAGATTTTATCGACCAGGCGAAACTCATTTTAGTATGACATTTAGTCCTCTTAAGCCCCGTCTTCAGACACATTTCATTTATAATAGGACACTGACCTTGCCTTTTACTGGGACAGGTTTACCGTTCGGCCTTGGCCGCCTTCTGCTCCTGATCGGCTACGTCATGTGGTATCCTGTACCACACCCCACTGGGCCTTGCAACGGTGTCCCCTGCTGTCTTGCCCCCATCCACCAAACCCACCCTCTTTATCCACTCTCTCTCCTTTGCGCCAGCCTGTGTCTCCATGACCTTGCGTTATTAAATTGCACTTATCAATCATTCTTGCCAGGGATGCCATCGCCTACCACATTAAAGAAGTCAGAGAAGTCTGGTTTCAGCAGCCCTGTGCCTACGCAGACCTCTTCCCCCCGAACGGCATTCACACACCATCATCGACCTGTCATTACAGGACCCAGAGGTGAGGTCCCTACCCTCCACCCCCTCAAACTGCACCACAGCCCTTAACCTCAGTCAGAAAAAAATCCCCCTTGTCAGACAAGTGATTCGTTCAACTGGTTCGTTCGATGTAGCGGAGTGACTAAAAAAGCCTTTGGAACTGGTTAGTATCAGACAGATGTTGGCAAATCCAAGTGTGGTCAATTGAGTATCTCACCCCGTGCAGCTGCTTGATTTACATTCGTTTAACATAAACACTTAACCGGATCCCTGAGCATGACTTACACGCAGGTTTGCGTGTAATCAGACAGTGGCTTTATCTGAGGCTAGACTGGATCAGGTTATCCGTGTCTTTTGTCAGGGCTGTGAATGCTTTCTATCAGTGGATAAGGACGGTTTTTAATCAAACACTCACTCGTAAACTCAAACAGGCACACGCACAGCTGCTACAAATTCTCAAATTTGTGTGGTTGTGAGTTACAGCAAAAAAAAATTGGATTTATAGCTCGTTGGCCGGTTTCTCGTTTTCCATCACATTTTCTAACCAGTGTTCTCTGACCTCTCTGTAAAGGTTAGGGTTTGTTTTATGAATAGTTACGGAAAGTCATCTTGATTGCTTTAATCATGCTTTTGCTCACAAGAAGTGACTCTATTTTAGTAATATTCTTTATTTGCTGTACAGAACTGTGCCAAAGGGCTGGTTTCCAACATGAATTACTTAATATTCATTGATACGTTAAAATGGAAACCACACAGCTTAATTTGCGAGGCTATTAGTATTAAATCATGTTTGGAAGCCGTATCGCTGTCACATTGTGAATAACTTATTTTATGCCCACGTGTGTGCGAGGGAAAAACTGGACGACGGTTTAACATGCATAAGCCGTGAGGCTCGTCATCCTTT
Organism: Beaufortia kweichowensis; assembly: GCA_019155185.1. Lineage (NCBI taxonomy): Eukaryota > Metazoa > Chordata > Actinopteri > Cypriniformes > Gastromyzontidae > Beaufortia > Beaufortia kweichowensis. The sequence goes on along the minus strand of CM032818.1, from coordinate 3,534,110 downwards.
TAAGAGTACTTCTTAAAAGCTAAATCCATGAATCTATGATTGATTTAAAGTGGCAGAGATTTGCCTCCCCTCCCTTGAAACGTCTGTCCGACAGCGGAAAAACTTTCTAAGACCGTTAAAGAATATTTCTTACCACCAAAATCTGTCCTCTATTCCGACTAATGTTGTTCAGACACCTCAAAGGTTGAAGTAGGGACCTGTTGCTTATTGCGTCTGTTATTATCACCTCGGTTATTATTTTGATAATCCGTGAAAGTTGGCAGCAATGGCCCGGTGGGGAAAAAGGTTGCAGTGAGGGGAAAAAAGATCAGTGAAGCAACACGATTTGCAAAGTGGAACTAATCCCGAGCCTTTTCTATTAATCGCATAGCCCTCATGCGGGTGGTGGCACAATAGCGAAGGTACAACCAGCTGCTGGGGTCTGCCTCCTTTTCTTGCATCATTATCATTTCCATATTTGCTTTGGGAGATGTGTGTCAGCTAGACCTCCCTCAGACTAACTTCAGGGCCACCCACTACCTCTGAGACCTTCTTTAAACTCGTAATGAATTTTAGACCAAAGTCCAGGTTCTCTCAAGCATTCCTATTATTTGATACAACAGGCTCAAACGCAATGGCGCCAGGCTCGCTAGAACCATCCCGCTGGTTAATAAAGCCCAAAGACAAGTATTTTCTAAGGATCAGACGTCTCTCTTGGGTCTCCCGTGCTCCCCTGTTGTCTGTAGTTAAACGTTAGTCTCAAACCCCTCACAGTTGTGTTCTGGTATTAGTCTCATCTCCACTCTTTTTAAATTATGAGCTCTCGCATGCTTCATTCAGCACATCAACGCTAAGGCGCATGAGACCGTTGCCTCGCGAGTGTAGGAGGAATTACGGCGTCCCGCAGCCTTGCCAACACGGGACACGGTCAAACTTCGTTTACTTGCAATTTTCCATCCAAATAACCACCATTAAATGAATAAGTACATGACATGGGAGCAAGCCATTTAAGTAATTGGCTATCGTTCCACAACACTTAGATCCTGTCAGCGAGTGAAGAAAAAACTAGCGAGGGTTTTTTGTGCACGCTAATTGAGAGAACCATTTGCATAATTGACACACACGTTAGGTTTGCGGCGTAGTTGGGCTGGTTAGGAGACGTAACTATGGTCAACAACTCTGTAATGATTTAAGGATGGAGCTGGTAGACTCTTGGCTTCTCGAATGTGCATGCTTGACGAATGGTTAAAAAATTTTTTATTTGGCCAGGAGAGAAGTCAAGAAGTGGTTCAGCCTTAACATGTTGCCTCCAGATTAACATGGTGATGCCAATTGGATCCACTTCTTAGAATAACTAAGCAGGAACCATATGCTGTTCAAGTGTTTCATTAAATCAGGTTTTGGATTATGGATAGCACCCATGAATTTCAAGGAAGAGGCCATTTAATGCCGGTTCTAGACCTGTGGCTTTCCAAGTTCTGCTCTGGTTATGTTGTTTGATGTGCTACACTTCTTTGGTGTGTGCATTGTGCTTTTGTGTTTTTATGTGTGTTGGGTTTATGTGTGCGGTTAGCATTTTATTGCATAGATATGCATACATAGATGCCACAACTGCTGAGGCATCTATGTATGTATATCTATACTTTATCGTATGTGCACTTCCAGTGTGTGTGTGTGTTTTTTTGTAAAGGGTGTGTCTCAGTGAGGGTCAGTCGCTGCGGCAGAGTCTCTGCAATAATCCAATAGAAGAGATGTGGTAAGATACCGCGAATGTCATAACGCCATAAAAGTTTGCATTCCACCCCTAACAAAAAGATCTAGAGAGTGAAAAGATGAGAGAGGAAACACTAAGAACGACACCAAAAAGAAGGGCAGGAGAGAGTCATCCATTCCATTATTACTGTAAATACAATGGCTACATCGCAGTCCCAGCGTCCAGAGTTTCCAGTCACCCTCTATTGACAGAGCCATAAATCAAGAGCCGAGCTAAGTGAATTACTGCAGCAGGGGGCTGTGGTTTTAACAATGTTTATGTAGTATCAGCTTACCATCTCTCCTCAAAGAGAGAGAGAGAGCGAGATTGGAGAGGGTGAGTGCGGAGTCTTATTAACTGCGCCGCGATACATCACTGGCTTAAAGACCCTGAGCTGCCGCACATCCCAGGCATTATACTAATAACCAATAACCGAATATTACCTCGATTAAGAGCCGCCTAATTAGATTGTGCCGATTACAATTAAATACTTGATAAGGTTCGATCCATTAAAGGACTGTCAGTCTATGGGCCCGCCAGCAAGGTGCGGGAGAGCGAGAGACGATACATCAGCCATGAGATGACATTGTTTTTTTATTACTTGTATCGGACGTGATGACACTGGATGTAAAAAAGCAGAATTAGATTTTGGCAAGACTGTCCACGTTCTTTTTTCTTTTCGCTAGTTCTGCACGTGGAGTGTCTGTCGGCACTTCTACGAGTTTAACGGCCGAGTGGAGTTTTTTAAGTGTTGTTGACTGCACATCTGGCTGTTACAGGGCCTTCCTATTGTTACGAACAGGTGGACGCATTGTGTGCAAACACTTGCTGTCGTAGACTTCATTCAGAGTACGGGCAGAGTCAATTTAATTTGCCATGAACACAAGGCAGTGAGGAATATCAACAGTCCATTTATATTATATGTACCGTCTTACAGGTATAATTCACCTACAAATGAGGAATTGTTTCCTTATTCACACTATTTATCTCAAACCTTGAGTGGTTATTGATAGATATGGACAGACATGAACATATCGATAGGTATGTATATGTATATGTATATGTATATGTAGATATAGATATAGACATGTAGATAGGTATAGGTATGGATATAAATAGAGAGAGAGAGAGAGAGAGAGATAGATAGATAGATAGATAGATAGATAGATAGATAGATAGATAGATAGATAGATAGATAGATAGATAGATAGATAGATAGATAGATAGATAGATAGATAGATAGATAGATCATTTGTGAAATAATGTGATATTTAGTGTTTTGTTGGTTAATCGTCACCCAGATCGAACAGTTTCATTCTTCATAGTCTTATACCAAAGTTTATTGACACCCTTTTCATTGTGTCTGTGCGTGAATGTGTGCGTGTAATATTTTAAACCAGTAAACCCCCACAATAAAAGCTCCACCCCTGTGTCTACATCCCCATCTGCATGAACAATCCCACCCAGCACAACACCCGATCCCACCTTCTGATTCTCTCCCACAGTCTTCTGCCCTCACACTTCTTTCTAATTCATTTCTTTTCTCTTTTCCAGCGAGTCCTCACGCCACGCCGTCAAGTCTTCATTTCCCGACGTCGCCGATCATCCAGCAGCCCGGCTCGTACTTCTCCCACCACGCCATCCGCTACCACCCCCAGGAAACGCTCAAGGAGTTTGTCCAACTTGTTTGCCCTGACAGTGGTCAGCAAGCTGGACAGGTGGGCTTCCTTAATGTAAGAAGAAGCATTTTTGTACATACACACACTCCCCTACCTTCTATTTATGTGTTGTACCTATCCTAGGTGCTACAGAACCCTCTGTTACTGTTGTTTGTGTTTGTTTGCTTGTTCGTAGTGATTTAAAACTGATTTGTTGTCTGAAGTGTATCAAAGTTGTCTTCTGCGGACTGTTTTCAATTCATGATTTAAAGAGACTCTTGCCTAGCTAAATAACAACACATGCATTTTCATACAGTCCAAAAAATTTACGGAGCTATCCATAATTCAAAGCTTCATCTTAAAAAAAAGAAAATTATTCGCCTGCTTTTTTTTATTAGCCTCAAGCCCACCCCGTGCAGCCCACAGCGTATAAACGATACACGCGCACATGTCTCATAAATGACAATTAGAGCAATCATGTCAATAAAACAAAATGTAACATTACGACATACATTGCAACTCTTGTTAAACGTACGCAGTGCAGAAGGTCCATATTTCCGTGCCACATTCAGACACTGTTTTCTCCCGGACCGTGCGGGTAATAAATCCGATCCCTGTGAGAGGGTGACCGGGCTCTGGGCTGCGGCCGCACTGACGTGGCCCTGACTGCTTGGGGAGAGACGGCACGCTGTTTGGGTCATAGATTATGAACGGTGAAGTGCGCAGAGCAGCAGAATTTTTTATGACTGGGAGCAGCAGAAAATTGCTGAGCACCGTCACACCGATTCTTCCGATGTGTGTGCGAAACCAGTTGGGTGTTTATAGTTTGTCGGGGATGTTGGTCATATGTGTCCCATGTATTTTTGCAGCGTTTTTATTGTTTTCTCTCTCATTCAGCCCAACGGGAGCAGTCAAGGGAAGGTGCACAACCCGTTCCTGCCCACCCCCATGCTGCCCCCTCCTCCACCTCCACCTATGGCGCGACCCGTGCCCCTGCCCGTGTCGGACTCCAAACCTCCCTCGACCTCCACCGAGGGAGGGGGCAACTCCCCCACCTCGCCAAGTGAGTCACAGTTTACACACACATACTCCTGTGTTTTTATTTTATTTTGAAGCGAATGTAAATTTATCTCAAGTGTTTTTTGTAATGAATGAATTAAATAGACGGTGTCCACGTCAAACCTCAGTCTTCTCAACAGCTGCGCTGCTCGCGATACAATATTCATATTGTGTGTAATTCTCGCCGCAGCCTACTCCACACCGAGCACGTCTCCCGCTCAGCGCTTTGTCAGCGTGGGCCCCAGAGACCCCAGCTTTGTAAATATCCCTCAGCAGCCTCAGGTGAGTACACATACAGCCACACACATATCTACAGAAATCCCCAAAAGTCCGTCATAAGAGGCTTTTTGCACTGTATTAATGTATGTCGGCTCTAAGCAAATCCCTCTGTCAATGCGAGGGCTCACAGCTGATTTACTGCGTTTGTAATTGGCATGTTCTTGCTTGCGTTGCGCTGTATGGCGATCACAGACTGGATTTACACCCCTCTCATGCACACGTACACGTTTGCATGCACACACATCAGTTGTCATCGCTATCGTTGTCAACTTTCATACAACTGTTAAAGGCAATCAGACCTGTATTTTATGTCAGGATTATCACCGTTGTCTAAAAACTTGACCCTGTTAACAACTAAAGCCTTAGCGTTGAGTTAACGTTGTTTAAATGTTTGCGTACTGTGGCCTCAAAGAGTATTTTTACACTTAATAACAAAATATTAAGCCATGTAACTTTATTTTAAAGATGACAGCAAAAAGACTTCAAGCTAAACATTTCACAAAAAAGTGCGATTTGTATTATTTTATTCATAAGGCATTTGCTCTTCAGGACACTTTAGGTTGCCTTGAGCTTTTATACTACACTTTCCCCTGGCTTGAAGTTGAAGTCATTGCAATAACAATTGGCTTTAACTAATGCAATGCAATTCCCAGAGCTTATATGTGACTAATGGTAGTCTCAAGATTTTTAGAGCTACTGTTCAACTTAATTGCTTTTATTTAATATATATATCCGTCTATACATGTATATGTCAGCCATAAACCTCTCTAATCTCTAGATTAGTATCTGCATTTAGTATTTATAAAGCTATATGGGTCAACCACTGTTACTGAAACATTCATAAACATCAGGACCACTCTGTTGATGTACATAAACTGTACATAAACTCTTGCATGCTTGTCCTGCATTCGTAATGTTAATGCTTCTGGGATGCCTTTGCAGGTTGTAACTTTAATCGACACATCTCGGATGACAAATGCAATCTGTACCACAACCTGCACAAAAAAGTAAAAAAAGAGCTGTTACAGTTTAAAACAAACACAGCAGAGGTGAGCTGCACTCATAGAACAAATGCTAAAGACTAGATTGGAACAGTAAGTGTGTGTGTGCGTGTGTCCGGAGCCCTGCAGCAGCCTTCCATCGATTTATTGAGTGTGTCGCAGGCCGCAAGACACGCATCCCCCAGTAGAGTGGAGGCAGGTGTTTGTCAGGCCTGCTGGAAGGAGAAGGGAGCGGGTGGGGGGTTGTTATTATTTATTGTTTGTATTTATTTATTACTCCCCCCCACCTCCACCACCTCTCTCTCTCTCTCTCTCTCTCTCTCTCTCTCTCTCTCTCTCTCTCTCTCTCTCTCTCTCTCTTCTCTATCTGATCTTTTTCTATTGATTATCTTTCTCTTCTTTTAATTTATATTTTAGACTGATTATCTTATCTTCTATTACTTTTATATTTTGGTTTTGGTTTTTGTAAGTCGTGAACACATGGATACATGTAAGATTGTACATGTTAGTCAGTTAGTTTTCATTCTCATGTGTTTTTTATAGTAGAAAATCGTACAAAAAACCATAGGCCACATTTGTCTAGGACGCTTTGTTTAAACAGCAACATTACAGTTTTATAATATGTCTGAAAAAGGCCATGATGATGTTAATATAAAGACTTTTTATATAGAATCAGTGTGACAGTGAAACTGCTCTCTGTCTAGCCAGACAGCAATTGGACCCTGATGTTATATTAAAGCGCTCTATGAGTCTCAGACTGGCCATATTGACAAGCCTGTGACCCCACGGCAGGGTTCGGTCACACCATTTCATTGGCCTCGTAAGCCGGTGCAGACCACCCCGGGGAGGGGAGGACAAAAGTTGCCCGCGGAGGCCGGCATGTTTCAGAGGGCGGGTTATAAAAGAGAGCCAGAGTGACGGGCAGACGAGAACGACGTGACCCTAACTGTAAACATTCCTGGCGATCCGGTCATGGTAACCGGGAGGAGAAAGCGCGATGGGACAGTATGATGGAGGGTCTGTTGTGGGAGGAGGGGTGGGCAATGAAAGGCATCAGCGCCCTCAGGGGTTGGCTGCCATGGGAGCTGTTGGCGATTGCCCTCCGAGATGGAGAGGTTGGCACCACATGCAGGGATATAAGGGGCGGGTTGGGATGGTGCCCTGGGAAGGGGCATTTCTCACACATATTCTCAGTAATAGACACCATCTGGGTTTGTTACGTGCAGCAGCGTGAAAGATAAATCGTATAAAGTTGTGAGTTTGTGGTCACAAAATTTATTGTGTTGAGATTGGATTGGCTACTGCTAAATAAAACACAAAGCACATTCAAGTATAATTTTTTATGTTCCTGCCCTTTAAATGAATCATCCCAAAACTACTGATTTACTATAGGCTTTTCTTTGTTACTGAAACTGACTTTGTACTTCACTGTAGTACAGTATAAATCTGCGCGTAGCGTTTTGCTAATCCAATAAAGATACGTACGTTCTCAAACAAATCAAATCAATTGATCACTGAAACTGCAAAGAAAAACTGCAAACACAAACATACAAGCATACCCATAATCTGTGTTTAATTGCATGCCGCGCTGAGACTGCGGTCTGACCCCGGTCCCGAAGCGGTGCTGATAAAGCAATGATTCATAAACAGTGTTTTTAATCAGAACGCGCTGAGAGGAACTCTGTGTGCGATGGGAAGCAGAGATAGAAGCTGCGCTGTGTGACTCTCAAACACACACACACAGGCTGTAAATCGGCCCCATTGAGGCTAAGACGAGAACTCCAACACCCTTGGCTTTTATTCCCTTCCTATAAATGTTAGCATGCGAGGGAGATAACATCAGTTATTGACTCTTGTCCTCCGTGTCAATTTGCCCTAGTTAAGCTTCAGCCGAGACGTTCTTACAAAACGCTCCTAACGATTATCACTCGGATTCATAATACATTTTCATTTGCGGGATACCTAAAGATTGTGGGAGAAGCAGGGAAGCCCTAATAGTGTTGTTTAAAGTGAATTCTCATTCTGTGGTTGTGAACTGCAGGCTTGATCGTCTGAACAGTGAACAGATTTGTTGCGGTTCCTCTGACAGCCAGAAGAGGGCAGAACGCCAGACTGCCGGACACACAAATTAATTACCCAAGATTGATTTCAGCTCTGTGCTCCGTGTCACACCGCCAGAAAATCACAGGCTCCTGTTTCTGTCGGCGCTCATACACACTTCCACAAATCTGGGTGATATCTTGGTGGAGACAGAGAGAGAGAGAGAGCGAGAGAGAGAGAGAGAGAAATTTTTCCCTCTTACACACATCTGCGAACAGTGCCGTACACCAACCCCTAGCTGCGATAAACAAATAAATAATTGGTAAATATAGGTTATGATTATGAATGCCATGATCATTAATTTGTAAAGTGGCAATTATAATGTTATTTTAGTTTACTACTGTACAGACTTCCTGCATTTAAAATGGTTTAAACTTTACATTTAAATTGGGAACTTCTCAACTTGTGGATGTGTCGTCTACATAGGATACAGTAATTATTTATGTATTTAAATTCTGTTAACCTGATAACTGTTACAGCACATATTGTGCAAACACATGAAACTTCACTATCCAAACTAAAATTTTTTAAAATGTAAAATTTTATATATATATATATATATATATATATATTTATTCAATATATATCAATATTCTATTGATCTCAAATAATATATATTAGATATTTATAAATAATATTTTACATTTTTACATTTATTTTTATTATTGTTATGAATATTTGTCAAATATTTATTTTCGAGTTTTGGACTTTTTCATTAATATATAGTTTGTCGTTATGAGATTAGAATTCAACTATGAAAAATTAAAGGGAATATTAAAATAACCTGTTCCACCTGTGACAGTTAACAGGTTAAATTACAGTATCACAGGGGAGAAACAACTCGCAATAATTACCATTTTTCTCATGACCGTTCAGCCCCTACGTTTTTATATCCGACAGGTGTGAGCTGTTTGTTTGGGGTCGTCTAATGGACCGCCAAGCTCCGTTTTCTTTTTTCGTAGCGTCTGATGGCAAAATGTAAATAAATAATGTAGTAAATGTCTGCAGGCTCCCGCGGGGAGCTGTAATATGTGGCTGGGTGGTTTGGGTTGGAGATGGCTTTTATAAGCACTGCTCTCCAGGCCCGGGCTGGTTTGCATTACATGAGGCTGAATTCCTCAGAGATGACACTCATCCTCAGGCACTTTAGCATGGCCGCTGACTCAGCGCTCCTGCGAGCTGATGAGATTACTCCTGCCATTGACAGGGAGTTAAAGGACCAGACGAAGATTCCCAGCCCCGTCCCTCTATCACTCTCTCTCTCTATATAGATTGTGCATTACAATCTCCTCTGATCTCTCTGGTTTTTGGAGTCTCCTCTGCCTAACTTTGTTTTTTTTTCTATTGATAGATAGATAGATAGATAGATAGATAGATGGATAGATGGATGGATAGATGGATAGATAGATGGATAGACTGATAGATAGATGGATAGATAGATAGATAGATAGATAGATAGATAGATAGATAGATAGATAGATAGATAGATAGATAGATAGATAGATAGATATACATAGATAGTTAGATATAAAGTTGTATTCATATACATACAAATTATCTTGTATCGCAGATGTGCTGTAATGTGTGTTTGAAGCTGGTATTTGCATGAGGTAATCTCCCCTCCGCCCCCATCCTTTCGCTACATTAAAACGGCTTTCACCTTGAAGGCTTTCAAACAGGACACTTAGGCTATTGATGGGTGGAGAGTACAGCTATCTATCCGTCAATTACAACCGCTGACGTACGTCCTTTCAAACCAACCCCACCGGCGTTGGGAGGTCCCATTCACTTTAGTGAATTGGTGTGCCCGGACAGTCCGTTTCAATGAACTGTTTAAATTAAACTTAAGAAAGAGTCATCACTCGACTCTGTTCGCCGTTTTATAGTCAAGCATTTGTTAAGTAAAGCTTTCATCACCAAATTTCAAGTAACTTTATAGAGTTATTACTTCAGGTCGTAAATATAAAGTTTAGCAACTTGCAAGCACATTTGTTTGATGATGACCAAAATCTAGCACACTGATCTAGTCAAACACACAAAAAATGGCTGACTACATGGGTGGCTCGACTCTCTGACCAAACAGAACGTTTAGGAAAGGGAACGCTCCATTAACAGAAGCCTTGAGATGTTTACACGGTCAGCACGTAGTTGTTTGAACAGATCGAGGTATCGTCAGTATCGTGCAACATCTCTCAGGCTTTCCTTTGCACCGCTTGGTTTTGTTTTTGTTTGCCGCCTCTTGGTCCCTCTTTAGGTTTTCCTCTCTCGCTCTTCCTGGGCCTACAGCGCAATTCGGTCCCCTGATAGGTAAAGTAAGAGAAATCGAGTATAGAGAGAGGTTCAATCCCACAATTCCTTTCGTTTTACACACCCTGGAGCTGCAGAGCGAGGCTCCTGACCCTTCATGTGTTTACCCTCCCTCCGTGATGGAGACCACCTCCACTTCGAGACCAACGGACCCATCTTACATAAGAGCGAGTGAAGCCCTGCCCGAGGGGCATTCTGTGTTTAGAAAAGTGGCAAAAATGAAAAAGCGACGAGGAAGTGGTGGTAGATAGAATATAGAAGGCTTTAGGCCAGGGTGTGTGGTTGTGGGGGGAACGAGGGTGTAATCATCCAACCGCACAAAAGCACCACGTACTGCTCTTAACTGTCTATGGAAACAGCAGGCGAGGGAAAGGAGGTTTCTGTGGCTTGCACCTCACTCCCTCATTCTTGGCCGTGATGATTAGAAAGCCACGGGAAGGGGACGTGTCGACCACTTTGTGGTCGGCCCGTATGCCAACTTCTTTAACCTCACATAGCCAAAAGAAAATGCAGCTTTTCTTTACTTTTGGCGCAGTCCGGGCTGGTCTCCTCAGCAATGGGCCACTTGTTTTTGTCCTTAAATTCACTCTATCCCACAAGTGGAAAAAGTGATCCTTTTACAATCCATGTTTTACTCAGGGTACATTTTAATACTGATCTAGGTTCTGTCACCCCTAATTAAATCTTAACATCATCCATTAGTAGCCAGTCTATAAAACTGATGTGTGCGAAACCACTTTAATTTCTCCGGCTCAATAATTCCACATCACCGCAAAGGACTTTTAAAGACTTTTTGAGAGTTGAGAGCCAGAGAAAAGAGATATTAGCAGTACTTGCTAAGGCAAGCATCATTATTATTCGTCATACTTAGTGAGAGGTTTTTGAACAAACTAGTAAAGTGTCCATTTAAAATAGTTTTTGTTTTTGCTCAGTTGAGACACCACCCTTGTCGAAAACGTAAGACGTAAGAACGGCAGGTTGTAATTTCACACCTTTTCTTCTCCCTCCGTCCGTCTCGCTGTCCTCCCCGATCCTGCTTACCGCATATCTGCAGACTAAATCACAAGTGTCAGCACACGCCCCTGTGTTGTAACATTACCCCGCCGTCCACAAAGTTACGGGGAATATCGAAGAGAACCCTACACGCTCTCTGTCTCAAAGTCTGCTCGGGACGGGGCGGGGGGAGGAAAAGTTTCAGAGCGGTCGAGCCGATAGACAAAGACATGAAGAAGCTGCACTGCACCGAAGCGCAGAAGTCCAGAGTCAGCAACTTCTATTGATTAAAAACTAACCTTCCAGTTTCTCCGCTGCGCTTGCGGTGAGCAATAGAATTTAAACGAGCCGTAAGCCCGAGCCCTCGACGCCAATGTCTGGGACATTTCCAACCTGATAGAGTCTACTTGATCTGACAACAGAGAATGATTGATTTCATTGTTTTTAACTGTATTAAGTAATTTGCCATATTAGTCCTAATATACTTTCTGTGAAGCTTGTGCAGTGTTTGGAATGCATTAGAAAGCCATTTATTATGCCTTATAATACAATACAATACGGGACAGTACACTGATATCTGTATTTTATTGTCAATAATTAAATAATTGTTGCAACAGTGATAAGACATCAGATAAGACGTCTGGTAGTTCATATTTTGTACCTTGCAGTTGTGTTGCTGGCTCATTATAATGATACATACAAATTTGTCATTTTTATGTCAAAAAGATGCACTTAACTTTATCATTAAGTGTAAAGAAAAAGTAATTTTTTATGATTTACTCTTTTGTACATAAAATCATCCTACGTAATGTAAAAGAAGAAATATAACCTTGATATCATCAATATTGACTGAGTAATGACATGTCAAGAGTTAAAATCAATGTTTAGGAAGCCATCTTTTGATTTTTTTTTTTTGCAAAATTATGAATGTAGCATCAATTTCAGTATTTAAAAACAATAATTTCAATATTATCAATGTACATTTGAGTACATTTATTTGAGTACACTTGTATCTCAAAATCTAATATATTGTTTCATTTACAGAACTAAACACGTGGATTTTTTTATCATTTTTATGGCTATTACTACTTTGATTCTCCTAATCTCCTAAATAAATTTTGAGATTTTAGCCTGGATTTCGCAGACAGGGTCACATTGTTATTAGGTTTATCATTTCTAGTAACAGCTGGAAGTTATGCAACTTTAATGTAAATCCATGGCAGTTACAGTATAAGATCATCTATTGTCGCCGACAACTTACATGGGTGAAGTATTCGCAAGTCAGCAAAATATCAGCATCCATAATAGTCAAATACATCTAAAAAAAAAAAAAAGCTTTATACATACAAATACAAATTCTCATGAGAATAATAATTCTGGTTCTTATAATAAAATCTAATAATTTATTAATAATCATCATGAATAAAGTGTGATTTTGACATTACATTTTCACTCTTCTCTCTGATTGGCTGAAGACATGGCCTAATTAACCAAGTCTGTTGATTGGTGGACATTGCGTTTGTGTATGCAGGAGCTGAACGGTAGAAGGAGCTTGAATCTTAATCTATAGCATGTTTACAGCAGAAACTAATCATTCAAACAGAACCACCAGACAGAACGAGAAAAGCAAGAATAAAGCAAGCAAAAGAAGGGGATATTAAAGAAGAGGAGAGAGTGAGAGAGGAGCAGAGAGGCAAGGCCCGGTCTTGCTAATGATAGTCACGTATACGGCCGTCTGGTTGTCCCTGGCAACCAGACATGATGTAACAGCAGCGTGAACTTGAACTTGGTAGGAGGAGGCAAGTTGGAAAGGGGAGGAGAGAATAGTGTCAGAGAGGGAGTGGAAAAGCGAAAGAGGGGGCAACCATACTTGCTGGAACGGCGAACAATGGAGCAAAGCAATCAATAAGCCCATTTCACTGAAAGATTACAGGGGTGCACTGGGCTAACCTCAGCACTCGAGCACACCGACGGCATTTCTTTGGAAAGCTCTGCAATGATGTGAGAGAGAGAGAGAGAGAGAGCAGATGGGCAGGAACTAGAAGAGGTAGCTGTGAAAGGTCATGTAATCTGATGGAAGAACTTAAAGAGTCAAAGAAACGTCTTTAGATCTCACCACACTGACATGAGAGCAGATGAAAAATTATTTCTTGTTTTTTTTACTTTTTTGGCATGATGATACTGACTTTGAGGTTAATGTTCAAATTTCTTGCTGGTTGGATTTCTTTTAGGGAATTTTGAGTCTGTTAGTATGAATCCCACATAAGAAGAAGATTGGATGTCTTGGTTTTTACATCTCTACACTGTTTTTAAATGTTTCAGTTTTAACCTGATAACAGTCACTGCACATATTAAGCATACACATGAAAATGAACTATCCAAACTAAAAAAAAATATTTTAAATTTAGATATTTTTTATTAAATGTATCATTTTTATAATTTTTATTTTATTTTTTATTTTAGGTATTTCTAAAAATAACATTTTCACTAGTCATTTTTTATTTATTTTCAATTTTTTTAATTTTTACATTTTATTAAATTTACTTTTTAATTATTTGTATTTTTTATTTTTTATTTTAGGTATTTCTAAAAATAACATTTTCAAACAATATATAGTTTGTCACGCTGAGATTAGAATTCAACTATGAAATATTAAAATAAATAGTGAATGTTTATAGCAATTTTTTATAGGTATGACATTAACTTTTTAACTTGTTTTTTTATTGATTTTTTTTAACTTTATTGTTATGAAAATTTGTCAGATATTTATTATTGAGTCTTAGACCTTTCCGTTAATTTATTGTTTGTCATGATTAGATTAGAATTTAATTATGAAGTATTAAGATGTAACCATTTTGAGTAAACTTCAACAAATTGCACCCCACATATTAACTCCAAAAATTCTCTTAAAAAGGTTGTTTAATTTTTTACATTGCACCGCTGTTCGGTGATTGTATAAACCTCTAACAATCAATGTGTCATGCACACCGAACCTCACCAAACTTTCTCTATCCTGTCGTTACAGTGGTACCTGGGCTAAAGACTTTGGACACAGACCGGCCGCTCCAGAGGTCACACGACCACCCCCACCGTCTCCCCTCAGTACGACCCGCAAAACATGTCCACCAGTCTGAACCGAGAGAAGCCACTTGCTGCCCCAGTACCGGACAGACCCACAGCATGGCTCCAGCAGAACCCCGCCCAAGCCCTGGAATCAAGAGGAATCAATTCAACTCGCTTACACCCACTTACTATATATCTATATAGTCCATATGTATTCTTCCATATGTATGGTTTATATGCCTATATTCATATATAGTAGCTGACCAGCTCTTCTGAGGGTGGAGCTTCGTTTTATCGGAAACATGCACGATTTTTGTTGTTTAAGTTTTGTTTTTTGTTACGTTTCGTTCGGTTCACCCTCACAAACGGACAAGGAAAACGTAAGGCGTCGCAATCAAAGAGCTTCCCTCATCTGTGCCTGAGGCTGAAGAAGACGAGAGGCATCGAGAGCCAAGCCTCTTCTGTCGTTTCAAATTCAGTGCAGTCTATGGCCAAGGGCTCGAGCCCGCAACCACCTCCAGGCTGGAAAGCTCTGCCTTTTGCTCACTTGTGTTTTGATGGATCCGCAGTGGTGAACGTTCGCGGAGGTATTACCTGGATCAGATACCACCAGCTAAAATCTTTTATCTTTGCGTCTTCTGGCCAGGACCATTACCTCCCCTTCCACCACCATCACCAACACCATCATCAACACCATGTCAAATCAAACTTCCAAGGACTCAACATTGAACCCCACCCTCCCATTGTTTGTGTTGTTTTCTGTCATCTCGGGGCAGGCAATGAAGAGCTCATGAATAATGATGTTTGATACCAGTCAATCAGGTTATATTACAGGAGATTTCCTCTCCCTTGTTGGAGGCGTGTTCATGTGTGTTTTTCGTACAAAACCATCCAGTTCTTTCTACGAAATCCCAGCTACCAGTTTGTCGAACACGTGAAGGTTTGAGCTTCCATAAAACTGATCGAGGTGAACCGTGAATATTGAATTGAGGAAAGTGCAATTTTGGTGGAGAGATGTTGGATTGTTAAATATCTTTGTAAGATAGATCGTTGAAGCGATTGTTGAAAAGTATATATAAATATATATATTTTTCTTCCTAGTCCGTTCACACCTCCGGGACTCTAAAATATCGGGGTACAAAAAAGAAAAAAACGTAAAGAGAAAATAGAACAAATAGCCTTGTGAGAAATAAGGGGAGCTGTAATTGCTTTTCATGTTTTTTTATGTGTTTGTTTGTTTGTTTATCTTGTAAATTTGTTAGTATTGTAGATCAAGTATCCCTTAAAAGAAGGATTACCATTTAAACAATCCGTTTTTCAAGATTTCTGGGCGCTTAGATAGTTTGTTTCCAAAACACTAAGGTGATTAACTTATTTTGATGAAGCACATAAGTCATTAGAAACGTAAAACAAAAGTGCAAAATAAAAGTTAACTCTTTCCTTTATGCCTCAAAGGTCATGAAATGGAGCTTCTCGTTTAAAGTCCCGTTGACAATGCCAGGCGTGAAATGTTGAACGTACAGAACAGACTTTTACGGAAAGTGTTAAACAAAAATGTGAAGAACAAAAACGCTAACCGAACGCATCCGGACAAACATTTATTTACTTCCCACGCATGCAATTTAACGATATTTTTCGTTGCTGTATTTTTTATTACCATTTATTTGCGTTTCAATTTTACTGTTTTTGTCCTATACAAAGCATATAAATATATATAAACACTTACAGCCGACTCATCCACCGTCGATCAAAGCTCAGTAAAGATTTAAAAAAATAAAATAACCTGCATGTTCTAGTGTTAGTGATAAATTTTTACATAGATTATGTAGAGTTAAAGTAGTGTGAAAAAAATATTGTAATCCCAACATCAGGCACTTGCCGATAAAGTATTTGTTTGATCCCTTAAGAAGGGAATTTTTACTGCTGTTCTCACAATCAACCAGCTAAACATCTCTCTGACTCTTCTCAGCTTGTCGTCATTTCTTTATTCCCGTCAGAACAATCATTGTACGTATTTCATTTTCTCTCTTGGAACTGCACGAAACACTTGTTCCACATCGATGTGCCTTGAGCGATGGTCTAGTTCTGAGGTGTTGCACAAGCTGCAGTGTGGAGAATATTTTCTTACATGATCATCCCATTTTCATTGCGAAGTAAGAAAGTGGCCGTCGCTCTTGAAACTTGAATTTGGCGCAACTTGTTCGCAGAATAATTTAAAATTGAATGCGAATATGAATGGATTCATGAATCGAGCACTCAACTCGTGAGGCCCAATGAAATAAATACTAATGATAATATTCAATGTTCATTTGTGACATTTACTATAGTTAGTCCTCAATGTGTTTAAACGGAACACCCGATGCTGTACAAGACCTTAAATTCAATCTTTTTACATTTCAATCAGTCGAAAGTCAATCGTTCACCCAAGTATTTGTATAGAATATGGGTAATACAAGGATTTTTGTGACAACATTACACTTGCAACATCAATCCCCTTCCTTCTCTCATCATATTGTTGATTTAACACTATCGATATTTATAGATGTTGCTGCAATTTCTAAATCGAGTCGACTACTTTTTCTTTTCAGTCTTCCTGTTTTCTGTTTTCTTTTATTCCCAGATGAAAAATGAGGAAAGTAATTAATATGCAATACTTGCTTGCACTCATGTAAACATTCATTTTCGTTCTTTTTTCTTTTAATAATTCATTTTTTTAATTCAAATGAGTGAATGGCTAATTGTCATTGTGTTTTCATACCCATCACAAGAGAATGTGACATGGATGAACTCGTCATCAGCCTCACTTGGGTTTCTAATTTCTTTGACCATAAATGTTTCTGGAAACTTCGGTCAGAAGCCTTAAAACAGGGAAACGTACTTTCCAAAACGTCCAGGACAAATCCATGCCCAGTTTTTAATGTACATTTTGTCAAAGTTCCATGTAATATTCATTGTTTACCTGTTTTTTATTGCTTATATCATTGAAGAAAAATGGATGGGAATGACATTATGATGGTTTTTTAGTTACACTTGTGTGGGTTTTGTTTGTTTTTTTTGTTTTCTTGCGTGACATTTTTGTTTCGTCATTGTTCTTGCCTACCCTTTAGAAATGAGTTGGGCATTACTTACTTAATTGTCTGCACTAAATATAAAAATGACAATTGTGAAAATAAAAAAAATAAATCAGCATCCAGGGCTTAAAAGAGCGAAGGGAAACACGATTGCACGGATACTTTTGTCACAAAACTTTGTTTCGAGCAGCCGGGCATCTAATCAGTGAAATTGGCTGTGTGTGTAAGATAATGACAAAATTGCACCCTTTTTCAAGAAAGAAAAAACGAGAAAAAGAATCACAAAGCAATAGTTCGGGCAGTTCGTTTTGTTTTTGTGTTGTGTGTGTAATTTAGTTTTTTGGTACAAAGTGCAGATGGGAGATGCGAGCAAATCCGAAACGATTAGATAAGAGAGTCAGGGTGGCCGCACCCGAGTTTGGGAGATTCGATGTTTGTATATTGTATAGTTTTATTAATTACACTGATTTTAAAGCTGCCCTATTTTATAATGCAGGACTTTTGTAACATTGATTAAATGAGGAAAACTAGTGTTGTGAATTTCCTGATTGTTTGTATTATGGCCACATATTAGAACTGGTTCGTTTGTCCTCTGGGAAACTGGATTTAAGTTGAAAACTTTCCCGTTTCCTACATTGTTTTTATTTTCCTTTTTGCTTTTTGTATGTATTTAAAGACTTATTTCTTCTTTCGATGGTATAGAAGTATTCCTATACTTGAAAAGTGTAGGATGCCGAGGTGAAAACCCCCATTGTAAATGGATGTTACAAGTATGCTGTATGTTTTGAAGGTTCTTTGTTGCATCAGTGTTGATGAAGCTAAATCTAGATAATTCTGAGGATGTTGGTAAGAGAGCGTTTTTATGCATTTTAAAATTAGTTTTAGCCAGAAGGTATTGACATAGACCGCCAAAGGATGCCCCTATTATAAATGCATCTAGGCATCTTTTTGTGTTTACCATTCCATGCAGGAAAATAAACCGCTTGATATGCAACATGATTCTTTTTCTTTTCAACTTCTTCTTCATCTTCCACCGTCCACCAGTAACAACGCATGAACCTCAGATGGCCGAACAGCACGAAAACACACACTTAACTCGAGTTAAATTACAGGAAAGGTCGGTGACGATAGATCATCAATGAAGCCATAATGTGAAGATTTATCATTCCGTTCAGACGTGGTGAACGATTTCTTCTAGTTTTATGTACCATAAAACATGATGACTATACAAGCAAGCTTAAGACAAAAATTTGTTCAATCCAAATGATGTTCAGGTATAAGGTCCACACATTTAATTCCTGCAAACTAACAACATCCCTAAGCTTTCATCACCACTACCACAAATGCATATCACAAACATTTCTTCAATTTTTCATCTCATTTTGTTTACCTGGGACAATCGTCAGTCTGTTTGGTTAGCATATCGTCTAACTCACAAATTATAAAACAATAATGGCATAAGATTTATCAAATTCTCATCATAATTGAAAAACATCCTAAAGATGTATAAATATGGTGAAACCTAATCCAACGTTGATGTTATACATTTCCACAAAGTTCAAGATAACCAAAGGACGGAAATTAAAAATGCAGATTATCTTTAACAAGAGGAAGTACAGCGTTCCATTCATTAATGTCAACATTCAGGCCTAAAAAATATGAATAATATCTTTCATAATCTGTTCTGCTTGTCCTACAACAGGGTTAAATAAAGGTCCTGCTTTCTGCACAGCAGGCCTTTAGCATTTTTATGATAACTTCCATTGTTTTGAATGACTAAGGCAAAAACAGCAACTCTAAGGCTTTTTATCAGGGTAACATTCAATCATAAAGCATTTTAACAAGCCAAAACCAAATATTATTTAATCAAATATTTGACTACAGGTAGACCATAACTGCATTTATTATTTCTGCTGTCTGTGCAAACTCGTGATACGGGCGTGTGGCAATGTTGACGCAACAACCGCCACGCCACCTTAACACGTCTCTTAGATCAGAAAGACTTCCATCATACAGTTAGATGTGTTTTAAGCGTCACGCAACATGCCGTCAAGCATAACCCCAGCATGCATCAATCGCAGGCCGCCCGCATTCTGCAATCATTATAAGGTGCTAAGTCTTGCTGATAAAATGGAGGCGAACCGGAAACGAAGAGCGTTACGAGTGAACCTGCTTTCTGATAGCATAGCAGTCTAATCTGCATGAGAACTATGCACTGATCACACGCTAATCTAATCTGACTTTGGTATCTACTTCCAACTTGCGCCTTTGCCTTCCTCTTTTTTTAAAATACGAGTTATATCGAAATCGAAGGAAAAACAAAAGCAAACCAGCATTTTACCAGATATATTTAAAAAGATCAAATGTAGTGCCTGTGAAAACCTGTATTATATAGCTCTTCTGAATATCAAATACCAGTTAATAGTTTGTAATCCTTTGGATTTTTCTCAACACCAGTAGCCTTTGCTGTCTCTCAGACCCGTCTGATTATAACTGTCAATGAACACACACTATAACCTGCATGAACTTCCATAATCACCTGTAAACTGTTATGAACATGACTAAAGATGATCTATGAAAACCCCGCTCTGCAAATTCACTCATTTTTTGATAAATCTTCCAGTCTCTTATTCCTCTTGGTTGTTTACTACAGTAACTGTTTACTTTTTCACTGCAAGGTTTACTGCTATACAGTTATATAACGGTATAATTGCAATCTATACTGGAAAATCTAGTTCAAACTGGTCTGACTAATGACTTATAATCTTGCACCAGCAAGAAACCAGTTAACATATTCCAAGTCAAACGTCAAAAACCCTCATGTCATTTAAAACCTGTATATGACTCTTTCTTTCTTCTGTGAAACACAAATGAAGATATTTTGAGAAATGTCTCGGGGGGGTTTTGTGTCCAGACAATAAAAGTCAATGGGTGCCAGTATTGTTTGGTTACTTACATTCTTCAAAATATCTTCTTTTGTGTTCGGCAGAAGAAAGAAAGTCACAGATTTGGAATGACATGAGGGTGGAATAAGCAATGAAAAATATTTTTGGGTTAACTATCCTTTTAAGATTAGATTTTCCAGTATGCAAAATGAATCTTGGTTTGAGGTACAAATCAGTGGTTTGTCAACACCACAACAAGACACCATCCACCCAATATCCATTCCCTGCTATAGCTATCACCGTCTCCATCATCTCCAACATGATCCATAGTGTTTCCTGATGATAGTCGTTCAGTCCACACTCTGCAATCTAAACCGAGTGGACGTGGTCCCAGTTTCTGAAGTAAAACTAAATCGTTCTTGTTTCTTCAGACCTCTAAATCTCAACAGAATAAGACTCTACTGTGGTCACATTAATGCTGTTTTCAGCTCTATTGTGGGCAGAAACCTTCATTGAGTCGTGGGAGGTGTGAGAAAATGCTGGAGAAGCTTGGAACTCTCTGGACAATTCTTCAAATAAAATGTTTCGCTTGAAGACAACAGATGGGAGTTTTTCAAGCACTGTTGAGACTCGGTAATAATCTTTAAACCTGAGCTGTTTATCTAAAGCATTCAGGGCCATCAAATGCAACCTCTAGGAAGTGTAAGATCAAAAACGTACAGTTAATGCGCAGGGTTTCCCTTTTGTCTTCATTATATGGTTATTAAATGTCTCGATGATAAATTTTCAATGTACATTGATTGGACATTTGGAAGAGACACTGACATTTAGTTAGTTAAACCCGTGCAAACTAGTCTAGTCATTGCCCTTAATGGTTAAAAAGACAATCCCACTAGTAAGTGTGAAAGATTACAAAGTAGGAATCACCCTGCCACTCCAAAACCTTCATTTCCATCGTCATCATCCCCTGTATATTTTATACACTCCCAAACCATATACTCGCTTTTTAAATACAATCTTAAAAAAACGAAAACCTTGTGCCTCTAATACATTTAATAAAGAGAAAATGGTCATCTAACACCAGCTCGGTTGAGCTGCTGTATTAAAGCTGTGAACGAGTTTCCTTTCTATTCTGTTCTCAAGTCTTTCTCTGGAGTGTTTTCAACAGCTTTTCCTTTCTGTCATTTCTGTGTAGCGTCATGCCCTTTTCTCTTGGAACCATTAGTGTTCACCAACACCATCCACTCAATTACTAAAAGCAAGATGTGCATTTCCTATGCAACGACAAATACGAGAAAAAACAGAAATAAAGACGCTAATGCTGAAAAACTGTGTTTGTTTCATTGCTTTGTATTTTAACTCTTGATGTCAAAAGTGGCATAGTTCATCCAGAAATAAAAAATGTATCATTTATTCACTCTTATGTCATTTAAAACCTGTATATGACTCTTTCTACTGTTAGTCCATGAAAGTCAATGAAGGTCAATGTTGTTTGGTTACCAACATTCTTTAAAATATCTCCTTTGTGTTCTGCTGAAAAATGAAAGTCATGCAGGTTTGTAATAACATGAGGGTCCATGATTTTGATTATTAAGAGGTTATGCAGAAAAGTTTCTGATGATTTGATGAGTGTGCTGTGTATCTTTAAGAGATGTTGTGGGTAATCCAGGCACTTTGTGGTTAGTTTGCTGATGCCAGCTGTCTGAGCACAGATGGAGGCCCGAGCCGCACTGCCGGCGCTCTCTCTCATATGCTGGTGTCTTGTGTGCACGCCTCGTTTGATGTTGAAGTGCCCTGTGGTCTGATCTGAAGAAACTCGGGGATGTGGAATGAGAGTCTGATTAACACATGGGCTCGTCGGCACCTTTAGGATGTTGGACAAACTTAAGGAAATGATGTAAATGTGTGCACAGAGAGCATTTGAGAAAAAATAAGTAAAAACTCATTTAGTCGTTTAGTGAACAATAACAACTAGATCATTTCAAGTATCAACTTAGTTTCAGATGTTTCCCCTAAAATCAACAGAAATAAAGAAATAATAATGAATGTAGATTTTATAGGTAAAATAATCTGGATTTTGGTCAATTTAATAAGAAATTTTCATATTGAAATCTTCAAAAATATGGACTTTTGATTGGAGATTTTTCATTTTTGTTTTTTGTTAAGATCTCTTTTGAAACTAATGCAGACATTTATGAGATTTCTGGTAAAAAAAAAAAATACTTGAAACACGATCCGACTCTTCAGACTGAAACACATGTCCAAGAATCCGATTTTAGTCAGATTTCATGAGGATGTGGTTTGGATTGGGTTTGTGAAAACTGTCAAACGAAACCTGAAGCATGATGTTTTAGTCCCTAGATATGCCTCAGGTCCTTCATTCAATGCAAATGTACAGCTATGGGATATTGTCTGTATGCAACAAACATATAAATCAATCAAAATGATATCACCATAAATTATAATAATTGTTTAGGAATGTTTCTACTGTTTTATCAACATAAATAAATCTAAAGCTGTAATCCATTTTGCCTCTATATCGCCCACTTTATCTCTGTTTGAAACATAATATTGCACATTATTTTATGTACTTGTTTCCTGTGAAGTCTGACCTGACAGCTCAAATTATAAATAATTTGTTTAAGCTTAGTATTGTCAGTCTGAGTAAGATAATGAGATGGATAAAAGGTCATTTTCTTGCTCATAAACTGATTTTTATATACGCAAACAAGGAGAGAGATTCAAGATTTTATCATTTTAATATCACATACACAGTTAAGTAATAAGTATACAACTTATTACAATATATATATATATATATATATATATATATATATATATATATATATATATATATATATATATATTTACAACTAAAACCATAAATGACAAAATAATTCTCAGAGAAAATGTGCAGAGAATCCCTTTCATATCTGACACATGACTGGTGTGGACAGCTTTCGGTTTGTGATTCATGTACCCCAGCAGACATCTACCTGAGCAAAGCTGCTGACCATACCTCCTCTTCTCTCACTTACGCTGAGAAGTGGTGCGACAGTGAACTTGGATTCTCTCGAGGGAACGCTACAATCGTGGGATTGAGTTTCGGGGCGAGACACAATCCTAAAACGAAACCGCAAGAGGCCCGGTGAATAATGCACAAGCAACACTGGGCTTCGGGTTTCTGCGTCGGTCCCGTCTGCACCCGTCCTGTGAAACGCAGCGCTCCTAAACCCTGAGGGGTGAAAGGTCAAGAGGTCACGATTGCTCTGCTTTCACACGTAAACAGCTTCTATTACACACCTAGAGGCCAGACAGACATTGCGTCTTGCTTTCTCTCTCTCCTCACTGCCGTATTAAAACCATAGATCATAAATTGAACACTGACTTAAAGCAGCTAATCTGGGATTTAGAAGCCATTCAGTGAAAAAAGATAATTAATTTCACTCACATTCGTCAACCACATACTGGTGAAGAGCTTAGTGGAGATGCACATGAATTAGAATAAGTCTTTAGAAAGTTCTGGGTAATCCCTTGCCAACGACTCGGGGAACGCTGTTGTTGACATGGTTGGCTGCGGCCCTCCAGCAGGACCGGTTCATGCGCTTTATGCTGTAAAGACGGGATATTGAAAAAATAACAATCCGGTAACTCGTGTTAAGCTGAAGCAACATCCGTAACAATCGTGAACATGCAGCCGTGTTTTCATGATCACACTGGTTGATGAAATAAACAACAGTGATTATAACATTCATAGCAACAATGAACCGAATGTGATGGAACAGTGTGAAACATGTTATTTTGCAACAAATTATGCAATCATATGTCATCCTGTGTGTGAAAATCCAGCTTCTACATAAAATCATTGTACATATTGTAAAAACATTCTGTAAAAAATATAACCTTGAAATCTTTAATATTGACTGAGTAATACCATGTCAAAGATTAAGATCAATGTTTAAAAAGCCAACTTTGGTATTTTTGTGCAAAATAATACTCATTTTCAAAACTCATTTTATAATTTTCAAAATATTATATAATCTATTATTTTACAACAGTAAACACATATTAGCTATTTTCTTCATTTTTATTATCTTGATATCATTAGCTCAAGATCTTTTAAACATTTGATTGTGAAGCAAATAAATAAATTTCTTAAATTAAATGTATCTTAAATATAGATTTATTTTATTGTTTTATTGGTATGTGGCATATATTGATTATTTTTGCTTATTAGTTGATCAGTTATGTGTTTTCTTTCAAAGCCATATTTTGCTGGTGCACGATTACAAGGATACAATCATTTTATTTAGTTTTTCTCAGTAAAGAATAACAACACCAATCAGACCGCAGTGGGAAACTTCTGCATGTTTTTAATACTCAATACAACATTGACTCAAGTCGACTCAAATCAGTCGGGTAGGATTTCCTGTTATTATTAGGTGTGGCAAAGCGGCATTAACAATTTGACCTGGATGTTCAGATAGATGAGCGATAACTGAAATAAAATCAGGGTTGCGATTGCAATCCAACATGTATTCAGTAAACGGTTTGGTTACTTGCTGTTTGCGTTTCCACAAACCATCAGTATGAACTCCAGGGTGTCGTCTTCTCAATTCAAAACAGATGTCACCTTATGACTGGATCAACTCGTTTTACAGATAGCAACCAAAACATGTTCAAACAAGTGTAGTTCTCACAGACAGAAGGTGGAGTTAATTAAATCAGTCCGAATGGTGCAGTCGGAGTCGAGGGCACCTGAAGTTTAAACTAATAAATGGGGGAAAAGGGAGTGTGTGAGCTTTGGCAAAAAGACAAATGTAGGATTCATAGGGGAGATTGCTAGTCAAAGAGCAATCGAGTTTATTTTTTCTCCTCCAATGTGTTTGTTTAAATTGGAGTACGGTGCTATACAAGTTCCCTTTTTATAGCTGTGATGTAAGGGGGCTTCTTAAAAGTTTGAACCCTAGGCAGCCAAGCAACAATTACACCCGTTTCCCTTTGAGTTTGCCACACAAACCAAAGCTCTCGTCCCAAATCTGTACTGGTTACAGCGGCTCTTTAATCAAAGGGTTCCCGGCAGGACGGGGCAGGTCCCTCCATGGCAGAGAAAAGTTCGCCCTGGGTGACAGCAAATCTATTACCATATTATCGCCTCAGGCACTGCTATTTAACTGAAAATTGCGAGTTTTTAAAAAAGGGACATTCACGTGGAGATCAGAGGAACAGCTTGTAGCCACTTCAGGTCTCTGTTGTTCACGATTTGCTCAGTTTGGTTTATTTCACCACTCGAATGTTACGTTCCTGGTCTTTTCTGGTGTCTTTGATTTTATTTTACCGCTCTCCATGTCATCGATGACAATTAAATGTGCTCTCTGGCATCGGGTCAGAAGTCCAGCCAAAATGCAAGGGTGCCATTACGAGAGCGTTTGTATCATTACAATCTCTCCAAACGTCTCACATCTAAGTCAAATAACCCTCAAAGATGTATAATACTCATCTGAGTTCAAACAATAATTAGATAAAATGTAAATATTAAAAGCTTTTATTTTAATATTAAATTATATAATATTTATATTAAATATTTAATTTATATTAAATAATTATTTAATAATAATAATAAAATAAAACATAATTAATATATTATTTAAATGATTTAATATGAATATTTCATGTCTAATTATGTATTTTTATTTATCTAAAAGTGCAATAGGAGCTTCACATTCAGGTCTAAACTAAATAGCTTGCTGCATGTAGTGGCCTTGAAAAAGGAATAGTTCACAAAGAATAAAAATTTTGTAATTTTTACTCACTCTCAAACACATCCAAACACATTTGCATTTTTTTGCACAACGCAAAATAAAATATACCAAAAATATCTCCATAAAATGTCCAATGAGGTGCAAAACAACCTGGTTTATATGTTTGTGGCATCCATCCCTTTGATAAAAACAATTAAAAAACTAGTTTTGCATGGGTTTCCCATGACTTTCTCAAGCTAAAAAAAAGTCTCAGCATCTAATTAGCGATGCATCCCATCATGCATCACCATACCCCTTTGCTAATGGTCTGGCTTTTGGAGCTCCTCATTGGATAAATTACCCAGTGTCTGGTCAGTGTATCACAGATTACTTGAATAATACCCCTTGGAGCAGTCCAGTATCGGGTCCGGCCCACTAATGTGATACATGAATGGTCATGAAGGCATCCACACCTCCCCTGGCCATTGCTAAAGCAGAGGTAACAAAGCCCAGGGTGATGGAGGGCCCGAACCACGCCTGGCCCCATAATGAGCGGGTAATTAGAGAGCGGGATTACAGCCTTGCGTCCGCTGAGAAATTAGCATTAATCAAAGAGCCGGTCAGGAGAAGAGAAGTATTGGTCGCACCGGGGTCTGATGGTCCTGTTGGACTGTGAATGGCAATGAGTCGCCTACGGCACAAACTCAGCACGTCGCCCTTTAATTGCCACCAGTGTTTTAGAACCGGGGCGACAATCAATGGCTTCCCATTGCTTAATGGTGCTGAGATGGAGAGTGGAGAATGTGAACGCTGGCAGGTGCTGAGGCCCGGCAAACGCTCTTCTAAAACACACCACCTCACCCGATTCTCAATCTGCTGTGCGTTTGGTGAATAATGCGTTCAGATGTTGCACTGATCTCACCGCTGAGGTTTATATTTGAGTTGAACAGACCGAGACTGAAAGCTTATTTTGTTTTATTTTACGCTTGCTTTTGGCACATGGTGTAATCCATCTGTAAGCTATGCTGAAAAGTGTCCTTAAGTGTCCTTGTTGGTGATCTGTTCAAAGGTGTGACCATTTCCATTTCAGCAGCCACCAAAGTCGTTTTTCCATCTGTGTTTTGATTCAAGCCTTTTATGGTTTTCCTATCGTAAACTATTAAAACGTGTTCATCTGTGTTGGCTGGCAGGATATATGAATCACGCTAAATCACAGCTGTCAACAACAACATTCACATATTTAACAATGCAACATTTTTTAACAAATGAGATCTTTTAAATGTGTGTGTTATTACCTAACTGTCTAGACAGAAGAAAACTTAAAAAAAAGTTATTAACTGGAATGAAAAAATGAAAAAAACTATGAAAAAACTAAACTAAAAATGAAATAAAAATAAACCTAAATCATTTCTATTATTATTTATATATGTGTTACATAATGTGAACTCAAACTTTTCTTCAAAAACATAAATTGTTCCAAGAACAAATGATCTGACAACTATTTTATTGTATGTCAACACCCAGCTAATACAATGTTTTTTTAACATTCCTATTAAGTTATGAAAATGTCATTTCCAAATGCCTTTAAATGTTCCACTAACAATGTAAGAATATTGTTTTTATAACATTGTTTTTAGATTGTTTTAAGAACATTTTGCAGTGACATAATGTTGATATAAGAGATAAAAAAAACTCAGAGAATATTGGTCAAAGTTCTGCTTAAGGATTTAAAAAGAAATATATGCACAATAAGTATCTACACAGCATGCATAAATCATCTCTAACACTGATAGAAGAACTGCAGCATCATCTTGTAATTTGCTTTGAGTAAAAGCGTCTCCAAAAGGATTAAATGTAAATATGTTGAGAAATGAAACCTGTCTCTTTGACAGGCCTAGAGTCAGAAGGCAGTCCTGGTATAGGTGTTAGCCAATCAGAAACGATATCTGCCTGTCAATCATTAGCAAAACAGCTGAATTCACTCACAGCATGTTTCATACCTAAGGCCTGTTTCAGTGTTACCACATTGAGTTATTCTTAAATAACCATAACAAAATATAAAATTAAAAGTACAAACTTAATTGTCATTAAATGACATTTATATGAGAAGAGTGATTATAATTACACTACATCTGCAAATCTACATGGAACAAAATACAAACCTGAAACTATAAACTGCTCAGATGATCTGAATTAATTCAGAATATAACATGACGTTTATTGTGTGTGTGGAACAGCAAACGTGGCGGACGTTTTCTTCAAACAATGGGTGAGTAGTTTGTTTTATAGTTTAAGGTTGCTAGCTTATATTGCATAAAAATATTCAAATAAACAGGTACACAGATCATACACAATGTTCAATAGTTTTTCACATAATCTTTTTTGCTTTGGTTTGGTTTTATTGTTATTTCTGTCAAAAGTTTCTTAACTTCATTATTTCTTTTTTATCCTTTTATAATCTAAAGAACCTTTTTTTTGTGAAACGGAAAATGGTATTTTTATCATTAAATATTTTTTTCAAGGCATCGTAAAGCACCTAAATTTTATAACAGTGTATTAAAGTATTGGAAAATCTACTTTAAAAGACGTCATATCATAACCTACTCCTAACCTAAAGCAGGAAACCCCTTTTTAGTTGTTTACGGGGTAAAAAAACTAAAACAAAGCAACACTTAAAAATCAATCAAACAACAGATTTTGTCTAAACATTCTGCTCCAAAAAAGAAGATTTTAGGGGTTAAAAGTGAATCAGGGAAATATTTGTTTAATCACAGAATTGTTTATTTATGATTTTCTAATATGAATTCTACATATGAGAAAAAGGGACACAGCATGTTTCCAGTTTACTCTGTTGTAGTTTTTGTGACACTTTTTATTACAAAAGTAGCTTGTAAATGAACAACCAACACTGTTCTTTCTACTTTTTAACTTTTATTCTTCTACTGTAATATGTATTTCAGCTAGCAGTCTCGTTAGTTACTCCCTAACATTGTCTTTACATGAATCTGCATGTGATTTCTGCTCATCTGATCTCATCTCATCCACTTAAATTACTCGAAGCTGTTCATCGATATCCCAGATTTATAAAGGATCTTCCCTTCTGCACTTCTTCTCTCAAAACAGCAGGTGTGTTTTTTTGGTGTGTATTTGTGTGTGTGTCTCTGGTCAGGCACCATTAACTCTCCCAGTGGCCTTGGCTCTTAACCTTCCCCTGTGCCCGAGGCCGGGGATGTGACGGGACCCTGACAGCGGGTGCGGGTGTGGAACCGGGCCCTCGTGCTTCGTGTGTGCCGTTCACGCTCCACTGATGCGCTTCTGCCTGACAAATGAGAGCCCGGCCCGCACCCTTCATATCTCGCCCCCACATTCGTACCCTGATCGAGTTACGCCACCAATAAAGAGTCAATAGCTTCCGTGTTTGTTTGCTGCTTTTATGCAGCATCATTCTAATCGGAAGTAGTGCTCTTGTCATTTAGTGAATGCATTCAAGCCTTTGTGCCCTTAATTGTTCAAATAGAGGTTGTTTATATTAGGTGTCTCCCTCGCAACCCTCGCAAATAAATCCACTTTTCGGTGTCATCCCAACAGGACAGCTGGTACAAACAAAGCAGGACTGTGGCCAAGAGACGTCTTGATGTAGTGTAGAAACACCACCTCCTATAGGTGATATGAGGAACTGCAGTTTTAGATTCAGGACCAAGCAGGATATTTGGTTAAATTAATTAGAGACTGATGGAAAAAATACAAATCTAGAAAAACTTTTAATATTAAGGACATGAAACTGTTCATTGACGTCAAATGCATGTAAAATAGCCACCCAACATATCTCATGCAATGATTAAAAAGAACTAAAAACTTTGGTTTTCCAAGTTTTGCTAACGTTGGATTGGTTTTAAGTGACTTCCAGCTGTTCGGCAATAGGTTTACGTGAGCCGCAAGAACCTGCGCGCTTCATCGGCTGGGTAATCTTCAGTCCTCACAATGATCCTCCTGCGATTTCCAAAAACATTTGCTGCATCTCATTAACATCTTCTCTGACTTTTTCATTCTTTCCCCATTTCATTTAATCATGTGGAGGCCAAATGCTTTAATGCATGAACCATTAGTGTTGCAATGGAGCTTGATGGTGATTCACGAGTCTCGAAGACAGAGTTCAGGTAGATTTTCATCTATGAAATGATGTCTGCCAAACTAGTTTTTAAAATAAACGACACTATATGGAGTATTTTAACAGCTTTAAAGGGATAGTTCACCCTTATGTCGTTCCAAACATCTATGATATTCTTCTCCATAACACAAAAGATAATATTTTGAAGAATGTTGGTAAGCAAACAACATTGACCCCCATTGACTTTCATTGTATGGACACAAAACAACTAAGACATTTCGTCTTTTGTGTTCCACAGGAGAAAAAAAAAAACAGATGGCCAGTAATTTACCATCAACTCATATATACTGATTGCATACAGTACATGGGGATTTATCTATAGATGTGTGAAAGCCATAATCTAAACCTACAGTATAGGTGGAAAAGTCCAAATATAGACCCACACAGGCATTTATAAACCTTTCTTCGTTGTAGAGGTTACACGCAACGCTTTCACAATGCCAGGCTGTGCCGGTCGTCCCTGGCAGAGAGAAGTAGACCGTCAGCTGAGCCAGCATGTGAATATTGGACCGGCTTATCGAGTGACACGCCAGCGCCAAACGTGAAAATTAAAATAAAGGATTAGAAGTGGGGGTTTGGAGGGAGGTCTGGTCGCTATATTTATTTATTTCTCAATCACCATTTTGTGAAGCCTGTCACCTTATCGTTAATTCCTCTTGACACTTTCGGTTCCAAGTGACACAACTGTAATTTCATGGGCTTGTGTAACCTGGACAGGCTTGTGTGGTGAGTGTGTGTGCTGTAGGTGTGTGTGTTCTCCTGCCAAGATCAGAGTAAATGGGTTTCACTCCCACCAACAAACTGTCTCATGAGTGGCGGTTGTATTATGATAACTTTGGCAAAACTGTCAAGTCAGGAAAATCTGTACATGTTTCTAACTTACTTGGCATTTCTAATGCAAAGCTTGTCAAAAGTAAAGGAAAATGAAATATGTAGAATATATACATTTTATAACTGTATTAGCACACGTTTTTTAAGATGTACATTGATAAAACTAAATAATAATTTTCTTTTTGTAATCAAACAATTTTATTCATAGCCTTATAAGGCAAGTGTGTATTAAAGTGATGCTAACCATAAGAAAATAATTGTAAAAAATAAGACTGTAATTGGTTTCTAAATAGAAAGATGACATTACTGACAGCTCAATTTAAAACATTAAAAATATGAAATTAAAACATGAATAATATAATAATAAAAAAAAATTATCCAAAATTATTAAAAATTAAGCATTAAAAATAAACTTATTAATAATAAATAATAAAAAATAGGCATAATTATGTTACAGTATGACAAAAACTTCCTTCCTGCAAGTAACATGTACTTTTCAATAATTCATTATACTACAGTACTGTAGATTTTTATTAGTGTCCAATATTTAGTTTTTTAATCACAGGTATATTTTAATTTATTTCATAGAAATTAAAAAACAAGCATACTTTCTATACTTTCTGGTACTCTATGTTCAAAACTATGGTTTTGCCATGGTAATATGTCTAAACAATGATTCTAACCAGACTGTAAACAACCAGATTGTTTGCTGGACGCAGTAATATAGCGCTCACAGAATCACCTCGACCTTGAACCCGTCTCTGACCCAGTGATGTAAGATGTGGGCGGAGAAATGGAGAGAATGAGCAGGAGACCGCGGAGAAGGTGTGCAGGGGACGTGTATTCGCGTACCTCCAGCACAGGAAGTTATTTATCATAACATGCTAGAGAGATATTGACTTCATACTGAAGCAATTAGGACCTGGGTCTGTTTCATCATACTTCATAACCTGGACTGTGGGGGTTTAGAGCGTGCATGGCGCTGCACAGTAATTGACTTTTGATGAAACACATATGATGCCTGACCCTGAATAACTACAGTATAGCTGGGCCTGAATTTGCACGGGTTCTCCCCGGCCAAGAACTTGCCACAAACAGGATATACTTGCAAAGATGGGGAAAAGGTTGGGGGTGTACAGCTGGCAAACAAAGATTTCTTTGTGCCATGGTGTGTCTCGGTGAGGATCAGCTCTGCACACGCCACCGGCATGTTTGATTCAGAGGTGGGACGGTGCTGTACAACAAGCATCATGAATCTTTCTGTTGACGTGCAGCAGACGTGGCTTCATTGCAGTTGGGTACACAGGTGACGTGAGACGATGAATGACTGCTTTTTGCTGAGTCACAGTATGTGCCGACACGGGACGGCCTGTACTTGGTACGTGCATGAGCTGATAATCTCACACACTTTTTAAACATTAGTCACCATAACATTTTTATTTTTTACATAATAGTTCTGTGTTTATTTTAAATAATTTATCTGGGTATCTCTTCTGTTGATGATGTATGTCTCGACTCAAAGTGGGACTTTATTGATTGTCCAATGGCTGAGGAATGATATGAAGTCGCATCCTACTTTCTGTCAATAAGGCATCATTTGGTGTCTCATCAGATGTTTTTAAGGAGAATTTATTTATTTATGGAAAATATAATTAAATTACTAAAACAATCATTTGCTCCATAACTGGCTAGGTTTTATCGAAAGCTTAATTTAGACTACATTTGTCCTGTTAAGGCCTGTTCACCCTTATCAAAAATAACTGCAATTATTAGGAACAACTGATTAATCACTCTTAATCACTTTCATGGCGTTTTTTCACCTTATAAATTGTAAAACAATCAAATTCCATTCTAAATTAAAGGGCCAGTGCATATAAAATTGCAGCGCTCCAAACATACGCCCGCTGGTTTGGATGCTAAAATAGTTCTTTTTATATATTTTTTCTTGCCGTGAACGGGCTTTAACCCGTTTTGTTTTAACTTTATTTAAACTGTATTTAGACATGTTGACAACAGGGTTGCAAAATTTGCAAATCACCAACATCAACAACAGCTATATAATATTTTGTATGACCTTTCAAACAGTCTTGACAATCAACATTTTATAAACATCTTTTTCACTGCACATTGGCAAAAAAATAATGATTGTTTCAAGCCCTATTTTGTACTCTATTCGCGGAAACTGTCAAACAACGCTGGTCACGCGCAACAAAATGGAAACTGTTATGACACCATCACACCGTCCAACTAAAGCAGATGTCTCAGCGACGCGGGATATTATGATCGCAACTCGACACCACCGAAGAAGAAACTAATTTTAACTGATTGCTTTTCCTCTCAAGAGAAATTTCAGCTCATGGTTTTAATTTTCCTCTTGGATCCTAGTATTAGCATTGATCACGCGTAGCGGAGGTTAGCATGGATGCGCAGACTGACAGAGCCACTGTGTAACTCCGTTACAGAAGGAATTTGTTCATCATTTTCTTTACAGGCTGTCGAGAGTGACAAGGACAGCTTGCTTGGCACGGTGTCAACCAGAAATGCTTGTCGATACCACAAGTGTATGAGCACTTCATTCATGAGTGCATCTGCAGAGAGAGAGAGAGAGATTCTGGTTCTGGATGATTACATTTCATGACTCTGGAATTCTGGGAAAGTGGGGGAAAGATGCTTCTCTGTCTGTGGGATTATGCAGCTGTGGACCGGCTCTCCTCTCCATGATCAGTTCCTCTTCCTGTCATGATAAACACACAACTGCACAGTTGACCTAAAAGTATTTAAACACCTAAAATATATGAATGTGTTTGAATGTTTAATGAATGAATTGCGTTAAGCACAAAATTTGAATCCACAAAGTTGCAAACAAATGACACTAGACCCTTTTCCCCCAATTAACACAATTAACCAGCCATGACTTTACATGCTTTATTGCTTTTATAAAATAGTTAAAACACAAAACAAATATTAAAGCCTAAAAATATGCATCAATGCAACTTCTATAAAGCAAAATTACTAAAAGACTTTCTTCTGATAATAAATAAAACACAGCTATTGACCAATCAGAATCAAGGCATGGAACTAACAATTTTATAAAAATATCAAAATGAATGAAAAAACAAAACAAAATAAAACCTCATATTTTAAAAATATATGGTTAACAAATGTTTTAAAATTTATGTCATTTTGTTATCTAATGGAGTAAAATCCAGTTGGATAGAGTACTTGGAAAGATTAAATTTTTGCTTTGGTAAACTTAATAAAAAACGTAATATAAAATAAAAAATTAAAAACAAATAAAAACGTCAAGGTAAATTAAGTGATTTTAAAAATAATGATAATGCTAAATGATGTCCAGTAAACATTTCTTAAACATGTGGATCTTCCTGATAGGGTGTGGCAGCATAAGACAAAAACATTCTCAGTCCTCATGATGTCACCTGTTTCATGTTAGCATTTCCTTGTTTAGCGTATCAAATGAATCAAACTGTACAGGTGGACGAAAAGCAATGACTCAAAGTTCAGCCCGAGGTCTTTTCAAGGCCAACAATCAGACACGAACAGACAAACCTGCGTAAATCTGCCCAACACTTCCATGCAACACTTTAAATTTACAACATCATCCAGTCATCTAAGAAATCAATGTGCTCTGCAATGCAGGATCCTCTTTTTGGAAGTATTTTTTGGAAGGGTTAAAGAAGGGGAATCTTATCTTAATATTTCTCTATCACAAGGGATGAAAGAGAGAGAGAGAGGAGAGAGAAAGAGGAGAGAGAGGAGAGAGAAAGAGAGGAGAGTGGCTGCACCTATAAAACATCAGGTCTGGATGAGGAATGGCCTGCTCCACATCGAGGGTGGGTGTAGTCCCAGAACTGCTGCTCTCTCTTGTGGGAAGTGTGCTATAAATCTCTGGTCTCTTATATGGCTGGTGTATTGATAAGCCCTGCAATGCTAAGGAACCTGAAGAGCTCTCAAGGGTGAAGAAAAGATACAAGCGAGAGAAAGAGGAGGTTAGGAAAACATTGCATCCCATCTATTCTGAATCTTTCAGACTCCAAGTGTGAGATTAAAGTTATCTTTGTCTTCATTTTTGGGATAATTACCTCATATTAATTCACAGACTATGTGACAAAAAGATAAGGATTACCAGCATCTTCTACATAAACATGTTCTGTAACAATACTTTGAAAATGGAAACTGGATTACACCCGACTCAGAGTGAGCCATCCAGCACGCACTAAACCACAGCGAACCATCGCTGTTCAAACTATTATCTCATTGAGATTTATAGAGATGCCTGAAACAGGCTCAGGAGACCAAGCGTAGCGAGAGAAAGTCCCAAGGCAGGGCTGGTCACCTGTCACAGCAGACACTGGGGAGCTAAACCCACGAGCTAAATCCAGTTTTACATATCCAAGCAGAGCTGTACATGTTGCGGCAAGGAAGCATGCTTACCGGCAATCACTTTTGTGTGATGAAGAGGCTGTACGGTATTAATGGCAATATGAGGGACTGAAGCAGACGCTGTCAAGTGAAACTGAAGGAGCATTTGACATTGATCTGACACACATCGTTTGAGGATCACAAAGGTGATTTACGAGGGGCATTTACAAGACACCTGAAAAGTACAGACCACTTATACCTTTTAAAACCTGATAATCGTTTTTGTGAGGGACAACAGCACAATATTAGAAATCTATACCGAAGATTTACATGTAGAAAGTGAAATCAAGCATCTATGTTAATCTTTACACAACTTTGATTTTTGAACTTTGAAGTTATAAGCAAAACATACAACAGACTTTATGTTGATATTAAAATTTTATTTACATTTTTAAATAACATCGGAATGCAACATCCAACAACAGAAAGTGCAGAAGAGAAAAGAAAAGCAAAAAAATATGGACGACATTCCACAGCTGTGACTCAAGGGAGGAGATTAATAATCGATGGACAGATGGACAGAGAGACACAGGAGGTGATGGGATTTGCGGCCCAGTGGAACAAAAAAACTTGGACCTGTGGGAGTCATGCTAGCTCAACACATACATGAGCCATATTTGAAAACTCCAGATTGTAGTCTTTTTCCACAGAAGACAAAGATTTACATAACTCGATCCTGTATATTTGGTGGGTCGTCTCATTTGGATCCACCTGAAACGACAGAATGGAAAGAGTTAGTTATGTTTGGAAGCAGGTCGAGGAGAACACAAGCAGAAGATATATTGTCTCATCCCACACTGCAGGAGACACATGTGGCAAAAGATGTTTTCAATGTCAAAAATGGATCAGTGCCAGTTTTCCTATAAGAACATCTTCATTTGGCTTTCTGGATTCATTCCACTGCTGATGTAAACATGTGTAACCCCCGTATAAGCTAAAAAAACAAAAATGAGCTTGAGATGAGTCTTCATTTACCCTCTTTATTTCTGTGGAACACAAAAGAAGATATTTTGAGAAATGTCAATGGGGTTCACTGTTGTTTGGTTACCAACATTCTTCAAATTGATCTTCTTTTGTGTTCTGCAGAACAAAGAAAGTCATACAGATTTGGAATGACATGAGGGTATATAAAAATGGAGAGAATTTTCATTTTTGGTTGAACTATCCCTTTAAGATTCTCATGCTGAAACAATCTAAACATACGAGAGCTCCACATGGGTCCCGTTCAGCATTAGACCCCTGTCACCATCACTACCACTGCAAAAGCTCACATTAACCAGACAACAGAAACTGATAGGGGACAGACCCAGATATAAGGAACCTTTCAGAAAACAGACACTATTTTCTTTAGGGTACGAGGAATGTCTGGAATAGAGATTGAGTGAGAGGCACCAAGACAAAGAATTCAACAGATGCAGTTCTCGTGCCAGCTGTAATAAGTGCAATCTCACGACCCTGTCGTGTTTTTTTCCTGACATCCTCTCTGCACGTCTGACATTTAATCGCTCTCTGTACCCAGAGCGGGGAGCCCGTTGTGGGGACCAGGTGAGCGAGAGGTTGGATTAGGAAAGTGTCCTTGGTCCGTCGGTTTGCTTTGATGCCCCAGGAGGTCACTTGAGATCGACTATCAACGTGACCTTGACTGTTGTGTTCAAAGTCACTCTTTGAAGAACTTTTAAGGTAGCATCTGATTCTCTCTAGTTTTTGATTGGTTGTATTGATATTCAGTTCAAAGTGAGCCACTTACAAACAATACTTTGATAAAAAGATCTCACCTGGTGCCTTCAAGGAGAAAGCTGCGTTCTTCTGTAGGTCTCGTTCGTTATGGAAAGACGGATGAGACGTGCCCCGTAGTAATCCACAATGTAATCCGAGCCGTCCGATGGACCCACGATCTACAACAGAGCGAATTCTCACATGTCACAAAGACCCACATAACAACGTAATCCTTCACTAGACAATTACATGATTTTACATTACACAAAGATGAATACCAGGTGGGCCGATTGTTCTCCTCAGATGGCTCACGCTCGTACAATTGAATTATAAGACAGTAATGCCGAATTGGAAGCAATTTAAGTTTAACCCCAGGCAGTGCTGTAATTGAGGTTGCTCTCAGAGTTCTGCTGAAGAGGAGTATCCCAAAGGACAGTCCTCAGATCAGAGCTTCAACAATGAGCTCCGAGCCCAAGCTGGGCCCTTGCCAGTTCTGAGATCAGCTCCTATCCCGGCAACATGCTCGGACTGACTCACAAAGACGGCATAATGGCTTCCTGCAGGCATGGGCTCCCAACACCTGGCCCTGCCGGCTCGACTCGTCTCCGCTTAGGGACGAGATGATAATGAGAACGCACATCTGGTGGAGGAAGAAAGGAGCCCACCAAACACAGACGCAGCGATTCTGTGGTCTACCATATCGAGATTAGCTCTAGTCTGGCGGCGGGCCAGTATAAGCCTTTTACTTTTGCAATGGTATCGTCTGATTGGTTGGTTCTTTTAGTAGATTGAGTTCCAAAGCGACACTTCAACTACGTTTCACTTTTTGCAGTAATCCTAAAGTTATGCGACGTTGTTAGTCTTGCGTCATTACTTTCAAAACGCGCCGGGACGGAATATTGATGGATATAAATAACAGGAACATGTCCCAGGTGTTTATTCATTACTTCTCAAAGATGCATTTCCCAGACGATGCTCTTAGCGAAGGTAGTTTGGTATAAAATATGAGGTTTTAGCAAGGAGCGGCATGTGCAAATGGGGTCCCGAGGGAAGGGGATACTCTTTATCAAAAGTGTCACAATTTGAAAACGAAGAGGCCCGACGGTCGACAGCTAATTGAGAATGTAAGCGCGTGACAGCTTCGGCTGCCAAAGGCGCTGCTTAAAAGCATTGCTCTCCCAGGGCCTTCAATAAGACATTAGGAGAACAATAAACACTGCAGTGGCCCTGTTAATCAAAACCGCCATGGCCATTTTAAAATATAAAAGCTTGCTTTATTTATCCACTGCGGCTAGAAAAGCCAAGAGCGGAAAACAACTGAAGGAGGGATGATAAACAGGTGGAAGTATGAAATTGTCAAAAGACGAACAGGCATTGTTTTCAGGCGGTGTGACGCAAGCGAATAAACCAAGAGCATTCCAACAAAGTCAGTAAATCTGAAATGGATTCAAGGCCCAGAACTTTTATAGCTAATAATATTGTGCGAATTCTTGACATCTAAAGGTAAAAAGTTATAAATATTCTAGATATTCACATTTTCAACTACCAAAGATTTTTTTGTAAAGTTTTTTCCCTTCACACAGTGGTCAAAACTCTTAAAATATAGGACTTTTTCTTAAAACGAGGAGACAAAAAAAGATATTTGTGGAACACTGGTAACCAAACAATATTGAATCCCATTGACTTTCATTGTATGTACACAAAACCAATAAGACATTTCTCAAAATATCCTTTTTTGTGTTCGACAGAAGTGAGAAAGTCATATAGGTTTTGATATATGACATTTCCAATACATAACAAAGCAGCCGTTAAAAAATCCAAAACACTCAAGAATTATTCCTGGGGCCATCCTTCAACAGCATTCCATAAATATCCGTCATCGCCGGTGGGTGGAAGTGGCACGGAAGAGCGGGCGTCTTTCTCGTAAAGCTTCATTCAGTGCCGTGCGGCCTAATGAGAAAGGAGCGGGTGAGATTTTCTCTAACAAGATGACAAATGGACTGGCTTTATTCAGTTGTCAGGTGTAGGAGGCCTTTAATGGGGGTTAGGGGAGTCCTGTGGGAGCGTGCGGCCCGGGGGAAGAGGAAAGAGGTGGAGGAGCGGGAGGCGCAAACAAACCGTGCTCTCATTAGCTCCTTTCACTGCGCTGGAGCCGCTGGAGGACAGACACAGGTGCCACTGAATACAAACGCAAGCATTGAGACAGAAGTCAGTACTGAGTTCCTCTGTCTGGAGCTTATTTGGGGGATTGTGGATAAAGTCATGTAACCAAGTAGTCGTTTACATTCATGCATTTGGCAGACCCTGTTATCAAAAGTGACTTTTCAGTTATTAGTATGTGTGTTCCCAGGCAATCCCAACCCATGACCTTTTGCACTGCTAATAGTCAATTTCCTCTTTCCTAAAAATAAAATAAAAATTACCAAAGAGAGAACTACCCAAAATATATTCATAGTTTGAGAATATCTATGTTAAAGGGATAATATTATGTTATAATTTTTTCACCATTATGTCATTCAAACCCTGTACACAAACTGCAACACAAATGAAGATATTTTGCAAAACGCTGGTTACCGGCACCCATTGACTTCCATTGTACCTTGTGTCCATATCATAAAAGTGAATGGGTGCCGGTAACCAGCGTTTTGCAAAATATCTTCTTCTGTGTTCTACTGAAGCAAGAAAGTCATACAGGTTTGACATGACATGAGGGTGAGTAAATAATAAAATAATTTAGATTTTTAGGTGAACTATCCCGTAAAAATAAATGGCAACTGTAAATTTTCATTCTAGGTAAAATGTGATAGAAAACATCTAGTTTTCTGTGTAAAATACTGAGGCGACAAACCTTAGAAAATATAAGCGTAGTGTTATTATAGTAAAAATATAGTATGGCTCAAAGC
Organism: Beaufortia kweichowensis; assembly: GCA_019155185.1. NCBI lineage: Eukaryota > Metazoa > Chordata > Actinopteri > Cypriniformes > Gastromyzontidae > Beaufortia > Beaufortia kweichowensis. The sequence goes on along the minus strand of CM032818.1, from coordinate 3,494,163 downwards.
TTTGGAAATGAATATCTCATACCTGCATAGATATCAACATAAAGTCCACTAAGCTTCCGATTCCACAGAATCCCACAGTGCAGAACTTCAGCAGACCTGAGAATACACAAAAAGGAACAAACAAATAAACCAAGTACCTCTTTATTTTCATATGACCTCGAAGAAAAACCATACATTTAATAGTTAATTTCCGTTTTTATGACATTTATTACTTGGTTAATTTTGCTTTCAAACGTTTATCTTGTCTTCTTGCAAACAAGGAGATACAGGGATGTTTTGTTTTAGCATGTTTAAACTATGAATAGCTTAAAGTTTCCTCCACATATTAAAGGTAAGATATAAGATATAAGATTAAATATAAGATATGTAAGTAATATTGTACAGCCTGCTGGTTGTTATCACATAATAAACTAAATAAACACAAAGCTGATATTTGTTATAAAACAAACCTTTGCACAAGAAAAATAAGTTTCCTATCGGCTTTAGACACTACTATCAGCCAAGACACAACGTTTGGACGAAATGAATACACAATTAGTTTAATCATTTGTAATATAATCTCATATACGTTAAGAATTAAGCATATTTCTATCTGATTTATAGGCAAGTAAACTATTTTTAAGGTCAAGTTGACTCACAGTACCCAAATAAGTCTGTTCATTACCCTGTGGCCGTACAAATAACAAAAATAAACAGTTCCCATTCAAAAGCAAGCAGACCTACTTTGAACGTAGATTATTTTTAAACAAAACGTCACGGTCCCTAAGAGATCTACGGTCAATTAAACCCCCTGCCATCTTCCGATTCAAACATAATTGCTACTAATCGTCACTAATATTACTTATAATTGGTCATTGAAGGGTTTAGGCATGTCGATTCCAGGGCGGATATCAAAAAAGCCACCTGCAGAATGTCTTCTCAACAAGTCCGGGCCTTCCTTTCAGATCGTAATAGCCCAGCAGCTCTCGGGTCAGCCCAGACCAGGTGTGGCACAATGACACAGTCTATAGAACTGACTCCAGCGCAGTGTGAAGCTGCTTTTCACAAACTCCTCACACAATAAACCCTGGAACAAGGGGGACCTTCAAACGCCCAGGGTCTTTTGTCCTAACGCAGGTGCTTAATTGATCAGGAAGTCCTTAAAACATGGAGAGATGGAGAAAGATGGAGCGTCCTGCTGTATCCTGCGTAACCTTGTGTTTTAGATGTGTGTCCTGGGCTCATCTGCATACGATAATAAAAACGGAGCACCACGGGATACATGCGCACCCCTCGATCTCCAAACAAAACTCACTAAAGGAGGTAAAGGGGAACTGTTTTAGTTAATTAGTTGTCACATTGAGACTTGTTTTGTTAAAACGGCTGGTAGAAAGAGGCAAGGTGCTCAATAGTTGTTCTCAATAGTGTGCTATGGGATCTTTAAGCCTTTGAGGAGTGATACTGTTGGCTTTTCTTAACATTGTAAATGTGATTCATGATGTCAGCGGTGTGCTAGGGTTTGTCTCAGGAACCGTTGGGGATGGTTATTATTGTGCTTACAGCAACATGCCTGAAAAAAATGTGTATAGTTTCAAGGTTTTGTGGCTTAAAGTCTGTGTCTGTTTTGCTAAATTTTACTAAATCTGTCAAGATAATGCATGGGTGACATTTCACCTTGAAATCAAAAAGAGAAAAAATTTAAATTTGCATTGTGGCAAAACTGCACAAATGTCCCCCCACTAAATTTTTAATACTGTAATGTATCTGGATCTTATTAACTAATTTAGTATTTAGTTTAGTTTAACATTATAAACAGACATGATACTGATTATTTCAAATAAAGATGTTGTTTATATTTGAAGTAAAATGTTTGCATTTAGATCATAAAAATTCACTTTGACCTGTGACCTGCACATCATGACAGGTTTTGTGAGACTGACCCATTTAAAACTATCTGTGCTGATGTTACTGATGCTCTAGCTGTATAATCTTTTCTTCAGAGAAAATGTACCAAAAACCAATTACAAATTATTGGTACAATAAAATGGTCTTACGAATGGTATAGTCCAAAATACGTTTACATTTTGCAACTCATTTGCTATAACTAAATTGCATTATATAAATATTATATAAAAAAATTTATATTAATTAAACATCTAAATGGCTGTAAAGAATTTCATTTTAATACAGAAAGAGACAAAGCAAGCACGCAAGAGAAAAGAAAAATAACGCCAGTCTGTGCGAATCCTCTTCAGAGAACATCTGGCAAAAAGGTGCATCCTTGGACAGGAGGAACGAGATGATGTCAACAGCAGAACATTCAGGACTGACTCTTCTAAAGTCCCTTGGTGTTACAGTGCAGCGCTAGAATGAGATCTTTTTATGACTTATTGACAGGTAAATGGATGCCAGAACATGGGATGTCAAAGCATAGAAGCAGAGGTGAGTTCAGGATATGGCACATAGCCGAAAAGGGAAAAACCCTTTTAAAGCCATGGCCTAGCGGTGCTCCGGTGATAATGCGGGGAAAGCAAAACTGAATGTCTTGCGACATTCTCTAGTCACTTGACTTTTTTGTCCATATCATTTCTGTCTTACAGTCTACATACATAAAAGTGGCAAAACACAACCCAAACCACATACTAAAACATGCAGACAATATGCACTCTTTTGTGACATTACAAAAAAAATGTAAAATGCAAAATGTAAAAAAAATACAGTTACAGTCCCAACAATATTTCCATTAACCACTTGGCAGATGCTTTTACCCAAAGAAACTTACAGTGCAAATTTGTTTTGAGCTTATATTCCTTTTACATGTATGTACAAATATGTAAAATACAATCCATATCTAATCTGTCTAATGTTATGTATGCAACTGAATGACATTAGAACAGTAGCACAGATGCCTGCATAAATAAAATAAATATGATGATCTAAGTTCTTACCCAGAGCTGGGTATCCCAAGTAGAACCGGTCCGCTCCAATCCATCCCAGGAAGAGTGACAAAGCTACAGCTACTTTGTAAGAGTAACCACTCCTGAAAGGGAAAAGTACATCACAAAGATGTTATTACAGTAAATTCCAGTAAATTCATAAATGCATGTCAAGCTTATTTATAGAAGATCACGTTAAAACAGTGAAAAATAACATACACATTACGACACGGGATGCTTTTGTTGAATCCGACCTCTTCACCACTAAAATTTAGCATTGTTCCGTTTGACAGCCGGCAGCTGATGTTTGGAGCAGGTAAACATTCCACTAAAATGACAAGACAGACTGAAGACATTAGATTCAGATTTAATAGTTCACTTAATTATGTCTTGACACGTCTCGGACTCGTTTAGACTGTCATTAAAGGGTCTGATTTCATCAAATTATTTTCTCTGATGTCAAAGGAGTTTGTATGAGGATATATATCCTCTATAACAGATTCACAGTTATTGTGGTTTAACAAAACTCAAGACATAAGTTAATATAGTTAGTTGTGTGTGTTAGAATATGTTCATTGGGGTCCAAAGATGTGAAATGTCTTTGACACTTAAAATCTGTGATTTTAAATTGTATGATATGAAATAAAGAAATACAAATACATTTACACATGATACACCTCTTAAATTTCTAATAAAATATCTCAAAATTGACAAGTATAGATCAATATAAGTATACCACAGTCAACACACCCCAGGCCAACCGGTCCTTGCAATTCTCTGGTTCCTGAGTTGCATCATCTATTTTGGGTTCCTTACACAGATACTTAAGCACTGTTAAGGTCTAATCAAACAGCATTTAAGAACTAAAGCAACAATTATTATGACTTTCCAATGATGATGATGTATGACATCAGCAACAAATACATCACGGTTGTGCTGGTAATTCACTTACTTAAAACAATCGAACTTAAACAAATAACCTAAATTAGAGATCTAAATTTCAAGTTCACAACAATTACATCAAAAAATAACATATAAGTTAAATCATCACATTTAGAGTTGATCAAGACTGACTGGACATCATAAAACACATCTATAACAGCAACAAAGCTAGCTAGCATGCTACCATTTTAACGACCGCTATGTATTTACGCAATTTTCAGAAGGATATTGTCCCAGTCGCAATTTATCGCAGTTGTCGGCATCGTTTCCGAGGCTGTGAATGACAGTCATACAAAGGGTAAAGAAAATAAACGCTTGTGTTGCTACCCGAGAGCGCATCAAACTCCTCCAGCGTGCAGCCATGTTGGACAGTCACGTGACTGCGCGGCTCTTAAAGGGATATCACATACTAGTCGCCTCACAGATAGCATGTAAGTCTCTTGTATTTATCTTCTTTAATGCGTTTGACTTTGCGTGTAAACTTTTCAAAGCCGGGTGATGTTGTTAGAATAGCTTTACACCTAAAATCAAGTGTCAGTTGAACTTATTGGTCGCGTTTGATGCTGATAACTAACTTTATTCCTGGCTAACACAGTTAGCCGGGATCACATAATGGATTTTTGCATTGAGAAGTAGTGGCACGTTTGTTTACTTGTGCGAGATTGTATGTTAACTTTTATGCAGTATACCATTTTATTTCTATTTGTTACTCTTAAACATGCTTTGATATAAAGGCTCTTTTACATCGTTTAGACTGTCACGAAGTTCTTACTGCACTGATTTCTTCAATGGTGACTTCGCGTTTTAAACATATGCACCTGTTAGATTGCGTTTAAATAATTTTATGTCGTATAATATTATGTAATTCATGCTCGCACTAACACACCTATATCATACTAAGTCAAACATCTCTTTGAAATATAGTTATATGACAGTTTTATTGTGCTAATACTTCTGTTTGTACTGAAAGTTGAATTTAGTGGAGACTGAATGCTCACGCACTTCCGGTTTCAGGTGAGCCTCGAGCAGGTGAGGACACACTTTCAATCTCAGTCCAAAACAACACGTAAAATGCGGATGGGTGTGTAATAAGGCAGTCTATATCGACAGAAGAGTGATTTTACAATAACAGCAAAGTGGTCGACACAAGTATTGTTTGGTAAGTATGAGATTTATTCCCACGTTTGTTTTGATGGCTATTCTCGTCAGCAGAAACTAGCTCTAATCTTATGTTTATGTAAGCCGTACATCTCATACATGACATGTCATTAGTTAAAAATGTTAATTGAGTAATAAAATGCTCTGAATTTGGTGTCATGTAAAAGTTGATGCTGATTTCAAAGGCTTGAGTTTGTTTGGGCACCTTTCGGATGATGTTTGTTGTTGAGGTGTGGCACAGTGGTGTAGCGGTTGTATATGGCTTGATGACTAAATGGTTTTAGGTTTCAACCTAAAAAAGGGATGATTTTAAACTATTTGAAAATGATTTCCAAGAGTTTATTATAGATCTATGTATATAATATTAAAATATTGATTTACATTTATGCATTTGGCAGATGTATATTACAGTGCATTCAATCTGTACATTTTGTACAACGTTTAGACACAATTGATGAAAGAAATTCTCATGATCTTAAAATCTTTTAATCTGGTAATCTGAAGGTGTGTATTTCAATGATTGAAATTACTTTGTAGACAAAAATATAATTGTGCCAACATATCAGTTTCTTTAATTAGAAAACAACTATTTTATTTTATTTTAAATTTAATGTATTTCTTGGACCAAATAAGAAATAAAAAGCAGCCAATAAGAGTCCAACATAAATAGAAATTGCTTCAGTGCTGTTTACAAAGCTTCTTAGGTTGAAACCTTAAAAAGCTGGATGATAAAATGTCAAGAGTATAATTTTACAACTTCTATGAAGGGTGACTACTTTTGAAAATGATCAAATATAACTTGGTCAAAACATAATTTCCAGAGTTACAATTGTGTTATTTTAAAACTTTAAACAACAGTGAGTAAGTGTTTCCAAACTATGACTATTATACCTTTCTATATCAATCTTTTTTATATATTTTTTGTATTTTATGTTTTTTGTTAAAACACATGGGAAGGTTAACTCAAGGTTTTTAGCTAATCAATCAATGCTTGTACCTCTTATCTGTACAACTATCATTAAAAGGTCACATGTTTTTCTTTTACAGGTTAATCAGCATTGAATAGTCAAAACAACAGCTATGTACGAGAACGTGCCGACAGGTATCTGATATTTGGTGATTTACAGCCAATCAAACATGATTGATCCTTCTGTATGTGATCAATGTATTGAGGGTTTCTGTTTGCTTGAATCTTTGCAGTAACGGCTTCTGAGCGGCAGCAGGTGCTTCAGGCCCTGGAGCGGCTGCAGTCCAAGCTTATACAGAGAGAAGAATGGAGTCACAGCGACCAGCTCGGGATGCTAAAGGAAGCCTTGCAAAGTCCTCTGTTTGGTCATATACTGACTCTCCAGCACTCCGTCAAACAGCTTAAAGACCAGGCAAGACTTCTCTAACACTTTATGGGCAATTCTTGCATTACGGATGTGACATTTTCAGTCAAAACTTAAAATATAAATTCTTACAGAATGTATTTATTACCAGTATATTGAACCATCTTTTTTTTTATTTCACTAAAGACCTGTTGATAGACATGAAATAATATTAGTTTAATGTCAGTTTAAGGAATCTTTTTTTAAAAATGCAAAGAAACGTGTAATTTATGTGACAAAAACGAACACATTGTTGGGAGGCAACATACTTTGTAGGATTTCTGTGACTTAAAATACACAAACCAGAAGGAATAATACCCAACAAATGAAGAAGGAATGAAATTAGTTATTTTATCTTAATAGTTATTTTCATATGCCCTCTATGGTAATGAAATTATATAAAATTATTTACACTAATGAATAATCTTTAAGCATCATGTAATGACCAGATGTTTGCTTATTATTAAAATTAATAAGAAGTTATTCTTTAGTGTTAGTAATACTTTCAATGCACCAAAAATCTGGAGAGCTTCCAAGGTCAAATGAAAATAGTGCTTCTATTGATTCTTTCGCACAGTATGCTGTAAATGTGTGTTATGCCACAACGGTTAGGCTAGAAAAGACGTCACTAATACAGATGCAAATAACGCTTAAAAAATGAGCACATTAATTCCAGAATGCATTTCTCCCTCAACCGCATAGTCCAGCCGCTGAAAGTCCCTCATGCCTATTTGTATTCAGACAGAGTTTTTATTGACACAAGAAACCTCTCTACAATAAACAATCCGCACACCAAATTAAGATAATGGCTATAACGGAAGCTCGCCTTCATATTGTAAGTGCTAGGAAGGTCAGATGTGTACCTATGAATGCGTCAAGTGAAAAACCTATCAAGTATGTCGAGGCGGGCAACAGTCAGAGCTTCTATCAAGCGCTAATATCTACTGTCTCCGTTTGAGTAACTGCCTCGTCGGAGATGTATCGATAAAATAGGCTGGAAGCTGCTCTGTCAGCCTGGGCTAAATAAGCACATGACTGATAAGTTCCCACAGAGTGAGTCTAAAGGTCATTAATACATTACCTGTTTGGGACTAGCAAATACTGCAGAGGAATGTATTGATTTTTACCGCTTTCGTTTCCTCTGCCTGTAGGTCACGATTGTTCCTCTGCAGGGAGTAATCGTTGGATTGAGCAGTACAGGATTTCTAACACTTCGATGAGATATATGATAGGCTAGGAAACTATTATTTAGGTTTCATACTTTTCACAATTATTTTTTTGGAAATTATTGTAAAATTAGTGCAAAGAGGGAGCTGGGAATGGGGTCAGGATGTGATGCAGGCTAGACTCGAACCTGTGTTCTTGTAAAAAAAAAAGCCTGTATCCCAAAGCCTGTGTCTGTATTTGGTTAAAGTTGCAATGTTTATCTTTTGTCTCTATATTGCCAGAAACATGAAATTGCAATCTGATTTACACCGTTAATGTCTTTTTGCAAAACATAATCTCCATCCTTTTTAGGTCTCAGCCTGGAAAGCTCTTTAAACAGACCTGAAGAAATGTATATATTTGATAGACTCTTATTGGCTGCTTTTTATTCATTATTTGGTCTATGTAATCCATATAAAAATATATATATATATATATATTTTAAAAATATTTTGTCTACAAAAGTAACATCAAACATTGGACATTGGACTGATCATGAGAAACATTTTTGTCAATTGTGTCTAAACTTTTGACTGGTACTGTACATACTCAACAACTGATTTTTGTCCGTTTTTAGCCCAAAAAAAAGTTACAGGTTTCAATTTCAATGAAGTTAAATGTTCTCTTCTCTGCACTGTGCGTAGCTAAACAGCTTGCCTTCAGACACCTCCAGTGAGTTTAGTTTCTCCAAAAAGGGCCAGTTGATTGTCAGCGCGAGTCGCCCGTCCAGCAGTCTGGGCTCTGTGGTGTCCAACGGTACGACCTCCACAAATGCATCTGCAGAGCAGCTACAAAGGTGGATCAGTGTCGTTGCAAAGGTGGGATATCGTAATTTTGATTCTGTTCAAATTCAAATTAGATCAAGGTGCCACTTGTGAGATGTTTCATTCATGTTATGCTTTAGTCCCTTGCTAAATCTTTGCAGTCGTTAAGTTTTATCTGATTTGTAATAAAGGGAAGAAGAACAGAGCTGATCAGCCTACAGAAGCCATTGTCTGGAGGTCTGGGTTTTAGTGTGGTGGGCCTGAGACCCGAGGGGGTGGGAAGTCATGGCGTGTTTGTCAGGCAGGTGCAACAAGGAAGTGTCGCAGACAGGTGAAACCTAATTTCTGTTGCATTTCCTGTGAATAAACTGTACTGTGGAAACAATCTGTAGACCATTTATGTTCATGGTTGATCTCCAGGGATGGACGACTCCAAGAGAATGATCAGATTCTAGCGATTAATGGGATTCCTCTGGATCAAAGCGTGACGCAGCAACAGGCTATTGCTCTCCTCCAGCAGCAGAGAGATCGTGTGGAGCTGGTCGTGGCCAGAGACGCTGCGGCCAAACCCAGGCTGTCCACATCTGGACCCATTCAGACGGTATGGTTGTTTGAAATGTCACCTCATTAAACAAATCCGCTGTGTTGTCCATCGTATTTAGCTACAGCTTTGTTTCCTGCGTAGTTCTCCAGGATATTCCTGATTTGGTTTATTTTTGGTGGGATTCTGGGTACACTCTTAAACGTATTAATGCGGTGCAGATGTAGTTTTTGGGCTTTGGGTTTTTTAAGAGTTAAGTGTGTAGGTTCAGTGCACTGCCGTTGCAAAATGGAATTGCAAAAATAGTGCTTTCAGACAGTTTTCAGACAGATTTTCTTGGTCAGACAAACAAAAAACCCCACCCCAAATCTGCACTTTAAGCCAATGGCAGTGTTTTAATAGTGCATATATATATATATATATATATATCAATGTAATCAAACTGATCTGAAGGCTTAATTCATATACGATTATTTCCCTATTTAAACAATAGTTTCCGAACTATTATTATATTGATGTATATTTTAGGGCATAGCACACTGAGCATGGTAAAATATTTAACAATTTACACATGTAGAACTTATCTATATTATATCTACATTTATATTCATATAAGATAATTAAGTAGAAACTCGAATACATTCTGATTAAGACAAAATTTAGTCAACTTTCTCAGGTTCTTCTGAAATTCCTGCGAAACAAAAAACCCCAGAAGATGGAGATAATGAATCTGGAAAAGACCAACAGCCAGTAGATGAGCTGTACTAACCGAACCCTTTAACAATAAACATGCTGGTTTTTCTTTGTCCACTTTAATTAAACACTTCAAACTAACCGTTTCTTAAATGCACAGTAAGGTTGCCAAGAAAAGATGATTTCCACTCGACATTGGGTTCGGTTCCGTCTTTGCACTGCGGGCCAGGGTGCATAATACTTGGGTGTTTTGCCATGCTTATTTTTCATTTTGAAATGTTTAATATTCTTAATTCAAGACCATGTCCTGCATATCGGATGCAGACTTTTGTTTAATTCATGTACCGTTTCATTCGGGGTTGCATTTAATGGAGCACAGAAATCTGGTTGTGATTGGATTTGCTTGTTGCTTAGCCAAACTCTGTGTCACCAGATGTCAACAAAGTAGTCTGTGTCGCTGAACTTGTTTATAAGTCAGAATAAGTGTCTGTTTGTTGGGCTCTATAAAATAAAACCGATTTGATTGCAAACTGTATTTGACAACTAAGAACGAATGCAGGCGAGGGTTCAGAAAATGTGAATGTGATATTGGTGGTTATAGTGATTTACAAATAAAACATTTTGATTTTCTTGTAAGCAAAAAACTAGGATCAGCAAAGGTTTTATATTGTTTTATATAGTTTTTTCAGCAAATTTAAGCTTTAATTAAGCCAAGTAATAAAGTAATAAAGACATCACTCCATAAGCATGTGTTATGTCCTCTTCCTAACCCCATTTCCAAACAATCCCCTCCTTCCACTCCATCTCAATTTGTCCTCTTACCTTTTAAAGCTGAGAAAATATTTATCTATTTAAGGTTTCTTGAGACCCAAAGGGCCACCGTTTGGTTTCCTAAATGAATGAAAGCAGGTATATTTTTTCTCACTTTTTTCTCCAGACCTGGGCTTTCAAAGCCTAGTCTTGAATCCTAATCATAAGTTTCATGCAAACAAGATGTGTGATACATTTGGGATTCTCACTCCTGGAGGAATAACATCCAGGTTTTTACCAGCGGATATGTTCAGCTCACATCCCACAATGGCTTTCTCATTAACAGTCGCATAAGTCACGGCTTGAAGGAAATATTGTTTGCATACAGAAACGTAGCCGTATTTCTTCTTTTTTGTGTTCGGGTTTCTAATGGCAAAGATATTACGATGTGTAGCGCTACAGATGTACTGTAGGTTTGCCAGGTGCGTTTGCACGGAAACTAAGATTTTTTTCAATTTCAGTCAAGGCAAGTCATTGCGTCATACAAATTCTTCTCCAAACACTTCCTTTAAAAACTAGAGATCATTCACCAATTTCCAAACTAGATGAACCATCAACAAAACTTAAAATTGTAAGACTTGGAACGACCAGTCTCCAAAAACTGCTCAAAAAAGGACTTCTTATCTCCGAAATGGATTTGTTCTTCATACGGCAGGATAAGAACAAATGTTAAGCTTCGTTACGGAAGACGGACGGGTTGAACGGCAAAGGAGGAGTTTCATTAGATAGCGAGAAAATTGTGGAGGTAGTCACCCAGCAGATAACAGCCTGGTAATCAGAGAACAGAAATATACTGATTGCAGGTCATTTGTAAGAGCCCAAGGAGACTTGGGTGATTAGGAGCATGGCTGACATGAGATCAGTTAGTCACCGCAGCCAGGAAAAAGACTCTCGTGGGCTTTCTTGACCCTGACATTGATTAGCGACTGCAGGATCTTGTAGTTAATACATTTATAGGAATTTGTTCTCTGTTACGGCTCTGGTGCGAGTACTTTTTCCTCTGGTTTTCTCCATAGGAAGGTTTAAAAAATTGTAATATGTTTTAGGCCATCAACAAGCAAACCAAGCAAAGTATTCACACTAAAAGACCTTGTTTTTTTATGAAGCGATGCACTACATTTCCCATAATGCATAAAAAAAACATAAAATAAAATTAAAATAATAGTTAAATGATGACAATTGCTCATAACCCTCAAGTTAATTGCTTATATGTATAAAAAATGTCCTATGTGCGTTTTACAGGACCAATGGGGACACATGGAAGAGATCGAGCTGGTGAACGATGGGTCTGGACTGGGATTTGGGATTGTCGGAGGCAAGATGACCGGGATGGTGGTCAGGACTGTGGTGCTGGATAGCGTAGCCCATAAGGTTTGTGCGTAATTACCTATGATTCTTTGCCAAGCGAATAGGGGGGAAGCAATTTATTGGCATTCAAATCTTTATTTTTTGCTTTGTAAATAATTATTTTTTAAATCAGCCTTTTTTTTCCTTCTGTGCGAATATAGAATGTCATAGATGTGTAACAAAAATCATCTATATGTCAACGCTGGATAACTCATAAACTGCACATAAATGTCTCAAATCCAGCTTGAGAGTTTGAAAGATTAATTTGTAAAGATGACAAGTCTTGCGTTCAATAATCCTATTTAATGTCTTGCCCTGACATTAGACATGGGAATCTAAGAAAGCAGATTGTTAAATAAACACCTTGTATTGTCAGCTTTCCCTTTCCAGCAGTTTAGCCAAGAAAGACAGTGACCAAAAAACAGCCTGTCCTGGTTTAGACCCCTCACACACCCTCCCCTTTCTCTCCCACCCGATGTCCAGAGCTCAACAAACCCCTTCTTGTTCAAAAGGCACATTGCTTGCGTTTCACACACCAGTGGATCTTATGCTCCAAAAAAGCTGTCAAAATCAGGGCTTTGTTATCCATGGCGTTTCCCATTTCAACCTTTAATGGCCACGCTGGGCTTCAATGCACCCCCGTCGTCCCCGGCACAGTGGCAAGAACAAGCCGTGGGATGTATCAAACGCCTTTCATGTCTCCCACATCACAAAGACGGCTGTTCTCCCTGCGCTTCGCACAATCGGTCTTTGGTCTCTTCCCTTCCCTGGGCTGTTCATTCGGCTCGTCTGACGATGGAAAAATACGTCAGCCGGAAAGGGCCGTGTGAGACTGACGCGGGTATTGTGGGTGTGAGACTTTTGGCTCCTGCACCTGTGGATGATGGGAACAAATTAGGTTGTAAATGGAACATTTGGCTCTGGTTAATTTTACTTTGGGCGGCTCATGAAAATGTTATCAGTTAACAATTAGAGGCAGGATTATGTGTCTCGGTGAAGTTGTGTAGTTACAAATACATAAACACAAATTATAACATCATGTATAATTGTTTTTACCATAACATTTAATTGTCCTCCCGTTCACTTCCAGGATGGAAGGCTAAGAATGGGTGATCACATTCTGCGGATCGGCGAGACATCGACACAGGGCTTGGCCAGTGACCAGGTGGTCCAGGTGCTTCAGGCCTGCGGTAGCCGTGTGAGGATGCTGATTGCACGAGATCCTATAGGGGCTGCCCAGTCTCCGCCCCCACCTCCACTTGCCCCCGCCACTGCAACCGTCACCTCCCTGTCCCCTCCACCTCTACCTGCCACTGCCCCCGTCACCTCCCTGGCTCCTCCACCTCCCGTGCCAGATCGCAGGGGTAGCAAAGCGGTACGTAAACACTGGTTTGACACACAAAACTAAACAAATTATGAATAAATTATGTATTAGAATCGGCTTCAATATACATGTATTATATACACTTTACAGTAAGCTCTCATTTGTTACAAAAAACACATTTTATTAATATTAGCCAACATGAACTAACAATGAACTGAATTTTATTGATTTGGTTTTAATGTTAACAGATATAACTTTTTATTTATAAGTTTTTAATGTGTTAGTAAAAGGTTAAATAAACATTATTTTTGGTTAACAAAAAAGTTTTGTTTATTATTGGTTAAATAGAACATTTTTGTAGTGTTACTATTTATAATTATAATAGTTTATTTTGTAATAATATATTATTTATATTAAATATTTAATTAATTATTTATTTACTTCAATTTGTTGTTTTAGTGCCTTTATACTGGTTTACAAATTAAATACAGATTTAAAATAATTACTATATATATTACTAATAATTATTAGTTGACAACTAAATGGTAAATGAGTCCTATGGTATGACATAGCAAAAAGTTTGGAAAAAAAACATTGATAATAAATCTCTCTTATCCTGTTTGTAACTCTGACAAAGAAGATCTTTCTAATGTTAATTGTTTTATTTCTACATTATTGCTGTCACACCATAGGACACATTTACATATATATTTGTCAACTAGTATGAACCGCAGTGCGAATTAAAAAAAACAATTAAATTGCTTTAGGAAACGTAACAACAGTAAGCAAAATTTGCTTAAATATTTACAGTTGTATTAGTTTAACATCTTGATTTTTTTTTTCCCATCTTGCGTATTATTTTGGTATTTGTGAGATTTGCAGTTAAATGTTAATAAGGTGATTGTAATATTAGTGTTAAATCTTTACTGTTAACACAGCCCAGTCTGGAGGGCTATGAAATCCATGAAGTGGCTTTAAAAAAGAAGGAAGGCCAGAGCCTCGGGATCTCTATCATCGGTTATAACGCTTTAACAAGTGAAGGTAAGAGAGACGCTTCCCCTTCAATTTGTATTTACGCTATTACGAATAAATATGCTGTTAATTAATATTTACTCTCATCATCTCATTGCAAATTAGATGCTGTGGGGGTCTTCGTGAAGAGCATCGTCCCAGGCAGTGCTGCTGAGCAAAGCGGGAAAATCCATGTCCACGACAGGATAATAGCGGTGGGTTCTTAATCACTTTTTAATGAGCTCTACCTTAATTAGCCCTGCGTCCTTACGAGTGTTCAACTGACATAACAGGAAGCCCACTGAGCGAGATGTCTCTTTCAACATTTTAATAAAAACGGGAAACGATCAGCTGCCGTTCTCTCTGTGATCCTGCGCTAGGCTAATCGGCCCCGCTGAGACGTCAAAAGAGCTTAGTTAGACGGATATGTTGTGTGCTGTTTGTTTTACTCGCTATTCGTCTTCATTTTTTCTGTCTTTGTTAACAGTTGGATGGAGTAAACCTCCAGGGGTTCACCAACCAGGAAGTCCTGGAGGTAATGAAGGGCACAGGCGAAACCGTACACCTAACCCTCATCAGGAAGATCGCCTCGCCCAAGTGGACGTCTGTGGAGAAATCCCTGGATAAAGGTAATGTCTCAAAATAATGATTTGGTAATCGATCTTGAGGATGTGTGCGTGTCGTAGTTGTTTTATCTCTAAATACTAAAACTGGGCCAGAAAGAGGACAACGTTTTCATTTTTGGGTTAACCAAAGGTACTTCTCACAGTTTGAACTCCTACTGCGTTCAAAGTCTAAATCTCTCCACACATTATTTTACACCATGATTAATCAAGAAAATCACAAGGTTGGCAAATGGTTATATGGTGGCTTGTTTTGTGAACAGAATATAGGAAAAAACTTCTTTCATGACACAGTAGACCATTTTTATGATTTCCTGACTAAAGGACCTGACTAAATAAATGTTATTTTGTAATATTTGTTTGGTCCTGTTATGAGAAAGTTAAAAAATCCATGTGAAGAATTATGTTTTATATCACGTTTTCAAAAAACATTGTCTATAATTTTGCCCCACCTCAATTACTATTGCAATTTATAAAATGGTTCTTGATTCTGATTGGTCAATAGCTGTTTTTTATTCACCCAACAAGTAACTAAGTAACATATATCACAGTCAGTCAGCAACTATTTTGGAAGAAGACTTTTAGTGATTTTACTTCCTTTCACACTTGTATTGTGTGGTAACTGTTTTTTTATAAATGCAATAAGGTACTCAGGCCTAGTGCTTTATCGGCTTCATGTCGTGCCTAACAACGCCCTTAAGCCGTGACTTATTCACGATAAATCCCAGCCTTTCATACCTTATTGCTTATTAGCGGTTTAGACTCAGGCCAAGTTAATGTCTTATATGTTTATGTGTGTGTGTACAGTCCAGAGAGAGTCATCCCGCGTATCTCTGAAGAGATCGTCTGAGATCAAGGCGCGGGCGGACGTTCAGAGGAGCTCTGTGATGGAGTCTGTGGATCCTGCTTTGACTGGGATCAAACAACAGCTGCAGGGGAAAAGTGAGTTCATACCGTCGCAGTCGACACATCCATTCAAATGCATGCAGATCCTCGACACAGCATAAACCTGCATTACATATGGGAGGACTTGGTTGTCATTGAACCATCTTTCTTTTGTGGCCTAGTGGTTGTCAATGTGTACTGTGACACATTGAGCCTTGGTGCTTACGCAAGAGATGGGAGTTTGAATCTGATTTGCATCATTTTTAGTGTAGAATATTTCTATTGTTTCAGCGTGTCCTTTTACGGTTTTTCTATGGCGCCCCCTAATGTCCACAGAGTGAAACATAGTGTTTTTATTCAATACCTCCCCTGCAGTAACAAGGAACCCGATCCGATTCTGTTCCCCTCTGTACAGGGTCAGATCCAGGCCAGCCTACATCTCCTCATTCCCTCCCCGCTTCTATCATAAGCTTAGCGAGCATTGTTTCAGTCGGGTTAGCCGGCAGATATATTCATGGAGATAGGCGCGTTGGAAGCGGAAGAGCCGGGCCTTGGCCGAGACTGGAGCTCTGGTTACATTCTGCCCTAATTAATCCGGACAAGACCCGGTACCTGCCAAACTTCTAAATGAAGTGTTCTGTTGCGCTGGGCCAATACATGCCCAGGATAACAATGATTGGTTGTCAAGTACACATTTCCCAAAGCTGGAGTCATAGCACGTGTAAAACGATAGCTTGCCCTTAAATCGCACGTCCCTTAATCAAACTTTTGGCTCAACTTTTTTTTCCTGTGACCTTTAGAAATGATATCACTATCAGGGTACATGAGAGTAGAGGTCATTAAATATTTTATAAATATAGGTAACGTTTGACAGTTTTGATAAGATTTTTGCAAAACTTCGTTATCTGATTAAAAAATAACTACTCTAATGCCATTTCAATGTGTTTTTACACATCATGTAAAGTTGAAAAGCTCAGAAAACAGATGTTGAGCATGTTTCAGCTCTACTATGTAAAAACAATGTGGATTTTGGCTCACCACGGTGAAGTTGCTCCCGGCTTAAAATCAGAAGTCGACAGCCAAAACTTTCCATCACCGAGATTCAACCCGTGACAAAAAAGTGACAATTGGTCCACGTTGGTATAATTATAATCCAGAAATGCCCACGGCAGTAAAAACTGCAGGAAGTGCAGTGTAAAACTAAGTCTGGAATGTTGACTTCAGGGGGTCTTTAGTAAGTTTTCCCCCATGATAGCCTGTATTAAATGTTGATTGACGTTTGGAAAGGGGTTGAACATTTGTTCTCGGTGTCAGTGGCGGGAGGCCGTGAGTTTTTTTCCTTATGCATAAACATAACAAGCCATTGCCCGGCGATCAACGTTTCCCCTGTTCTCCATATTTTCCATTGTGCCGCACCTGGTCTGCAGATGTTGGCTGGGGTTTGACGTCTCACGTCTAAAAGCGATGCATTGCTGTATTAATGTAGTCAAACATTCGTGATGAATGGGGCTGCGAGCGAGGCGTTGGAAATGCTAATTTAATCAGGTCTGCGTCTCTCTCACTAACTCACTGACTTACTTTTTATGGTAACTTGCTGTAGCGAACCGGTTGCTGTCAGTTTTTGAGAGTAGAGGACTGAAATGGGGCCTGCAGTCATTTTTCTTTATCAACAAATCGTCTGTGAAAGATGATGTTTAAACTTTAGAAAATGTAGATTTTTGTACTTCAGGACTGAATGTTATATAGGCTGTTTTATTCTCAGTTTTTGCTACCCTGCAATGCAGTTGCTTTATAGCAATATGATCCAATTATCCAAAGTAACTTGCAGTGCATTTAAGTTAAAAACATTTCAGTATCTGTGTGAATCGAACCCATGAATTCACTCTGAATTCACTACCACCTGAGCTAAAGAAACAAATAAACACTCGAAAGCAGCTACTATATTTACAGCTTAAGTTATCTTAAGTGAAAGTTCCAGCTCCCTTTTGTAGTCAAGGGTCACGGGTGCCCATAAAGCTGTTCCGCCCATTTATTTGCCTCCATTGCCCTTTGGGCTTCCAGCCGATACTGTTCCCAGACGTACCATTGTCGTTTTCTGCAGTATCACCGCTGACTCCTCTCTCAACTCTTGCCCCGTGGCTCACTCTTAGCCCTTTGATTATATTCATCCGTCAACCTGACATCTATCCCTTCAAGTACAGGCACCTGACATTAACGTCGTACGTTTCTACTCACTTTGTCACGGGCGACGGGCACCCAAATGGCTGTAATTGACTTTAAACGCTGCTCTCGCGTGTGTATGTGTGTTGCAGTCCAAGATCCGGACCTGCTGACGGAGACGGAGCTCCGCGCTAAATGGGAGCAGGCCCTCGGCCCGCATTACGACGTTATGGTAAGCAAAAAAGAAAGGTATATAATGTTAACAGATGCTAAGTGCGGCTCTCAATTAAACACGGAGCAAACTGCACATCAGCAGGAATCACCGGCACTTACCTCGATAAGAGGTGTTCGATCGACCGGCTAAATCTGGCTATGTATTGCCTCAGTTGACTGCTATTGAATTTTTTAAAACATATTTTATACTGTGTAAACATGTGCTGACATGCTGTTGTTTGGGGCTGTTTACTATAAACAGAGTACGTAAGCTACTCTGGTTATTACTGTTTTTCAGGTTGTGGAGCTGGACCCCGTCATAGAGGATGATGTTGAGCTACAGAAGTATTCCAAGGTGTGTGGAAATAGAATAATGTGTTGAAATTCTTCTTTTCTATTTCGTTCTGTCTCAAAATAATAGTTGCCAATTTAAAATGTTGAATATTCTTAAAATATTTGCAATAATTTTGCTGAAGGTTTAAAATTAAGGATCATTGTGAAGATTTTTATTTGTGAATCTTTGTTCTTTAGTGAAGTATTAGACTGTTAAGACTTTATATTTTAGATTGTGTGTAATTAAAAAATTTGGAATGTGGTGGTGTGCAACTTTACAAAACAAAAAATACACACATATTTCTGTTTGTTTTGATATTGTTTAATTTGAATCAAAATAAAAAAAATAATTTTATAAACGATTTAGAATTTTTATTTGTAATTTTAACGTAAGTTTACCGTTTAATGTAAATACGAAAACACAAGAATGGAAAATGTTTACAAACCTTACAGTACTCAATAAATACAGTCAAAACATGGTAAAATGATTGCAAGAATGTTTCTGTTTTCTGTAAAAGTGTATCATCCTAATCATGAAATAATGTCTCTACAGCTTCTACCCATACACACAATGCGCTTGGGCGTGGAACTCGACTCTTTTGACGGCCACCACTACATCTCTACAGTGGCCCCTGAGGGCCCAGTTGCAAAACATGGACTGCTTCGACCAGAGGATGAACTTCTGGAGGTATACTCATTTTTAAGAGCATTAACCCCCTTCCTCACTAGCTATGTGTCTCATCTCCACACCCCCTGTATGTGGCATTATGGGTAGGTGGGCTCCCAGGGTTTGGCCAGCCTGGAGTTTTGCTTTTGGCTGGCAGTGGTGAGCCTCTTCTCAGTTGCTTTAATAAGACTGACCTTTGCAGCCTGCCAGCTCTGGGTCTCCAGGAAGGCCTGGTGCTGCTGGTGCAGTCGCGTGGATGTTCTGGCAGGAGGGCCCCTGAGCCTGACCGAGGCCATCTGCGTGACTGTCCCCTGCCCTAACCTCCCCCACTGGCTATGCTTCCTGCCCCCTTCCTTCTACCCTTCCACCTGGTGTAGTGGCCAAGGGCCGCTGTGCCCTCAGACTGTTGCTGTTGGCAGCAGCTCGGATGATGAAGGCAGGGGAGGTCCATTCAAGGGAAGCAGGTTATAGCGAGGTGTGTGGTACCCCAAGGCTCCATCCTGAGGCCATGCGTGTATTTGTAGTGACCTCAAAAGAATGCTTTTATGTATGTGTTGACAATTTCAGCACAACCACAGTCCTAGTTAATCTTCTTAGTCTAGATGAGTAGATAGAAGCCCAGTGGTGAAATGATGGTGTGTAAGGGAAAGGATGTGTAGAGGCCACGGCCTCCCCCTGGTTTGGGCAGATGGCACAGCGCAGCCCCTGCTCACCATAGCAGCTCCAGGCTTACCCGCTCCATTAAATGCCAATCAAAGAGGACCAGCAAATGCCACAGAGATAATGTAATATAGTCACTTCCATGTCTCGCTGACAGGAAAGAGACAGGAAAGTACACCATAGGATGTTAATATAATTTTTTTTAGCCCTTTTAGTTAAAGGAACAGCTTACACAGAATTTTAAAGTGTGATTGACTTTCTTATGTGAAACGAAATAAGATAAAATCTTTGCACATATTGTGCATACACATAAAAATCTGTTTCTTAAAAATGTTTTTAGTTTATGTTTTTTTTTTGTGATTGAAAATTTGTGGAACCTCTGGAACAGTTAACAGGTTAATAGTTTCATGAGTGGAGCGTCACTAAATATAATATGCGTGTTGTATTTGTAGGTGAATGCCGTACAGTTGTATGGCAAGTCCAGACGAGAAGCTGTTGCGTTCCTCAGAGAGGTTCCTCCTCCATTTACTTTGGTGTGCTGCAGACGACTCGCCGAGGAGGGCAGCGAATACCAGCCCGAATCTGAAGAGTGGCGCTCTGCCAGCCCTGCAGCCAGCCTACAAGAACAAGTAAAGCACACCATCAAAGGAAAAATTAACAAATTTCACATATGTTCTACACGTCAGCTGCGGTGCTCATGTTGGAGAGTTTGAATCCGGCTTGCAACATTCTCTTCCCATTTTTTCATTATTTCTTGTTTTTCTTCTGCTACAGAAACCATCATAAATTATCTAACACACAAAATCCTTCAACAGTTCAATAAAATCATTATCTTTAATGATTTTACAGATTGAGAATAACCTGTCCATGCTGGCTAAAGACACAAGTCTACGAGACAGTTTAAGAGAGCAGTTCAAGGTTTGTTTATATCCCCTTACAGTATTAAGCTTCTGATTTGAAAATAAATGCACTGCAGTTGTACTATATCTCACCATGATTTGTGATTTTCTGTACAGGCTCGTCAGGCACCAGCAACGCAGCGGGACTTTGACAATGAAGGAGACCCCTTTGAGCAAAGCGGCATGGGGGAGAAGAGATGGAGGAGGAGAAAGATGATGATGAAGAGGAACTGGCTCTATGGTCTCCGGAGGTGCAGGTGCTCGAACTGGAGAAGGGTGAAAGGGGTCTCGGCTTCAGCATACTGGACTATCAGGTTATCTATCATTTTTACTTTCTTACATTTACCTTTTTCTCTGAATAATAAAAAAAACAGAAAGTGCTTGCAAGACAGCAAAAATGTTTGCAAAGATAAGAACACCAATCACAATACATTATGTAAATATATAAAACAGATATGAGACAGTGACCTAGTTTGCAGTTTTTATAACTGTAATGAGCCAATGAAAGATTTTAAGTTTGAAATAATCAACAAAATAAGTCTGTATGTAAAACTTGAAATTTGAAAACACAAATTGACAAATCCCATGGTTTTATGTGTTCAAGGGGGCCATTGAGCCATATTTACTTTTAAAGCCAGGCATACTTTCCCATTCACAAATCCATCTCTTTGAAAAGACCCAATTAATCCCCCTTGACTTTCCCGAGGTCTGATCACAGGAAACGTGCGTTGATGTCACAAATCATTGGCCAGCGAACAAAAGGAGGCAGCGAAACCTCTCAGACAGGGGCCTCCGCTGTTTATCTGGCCCCGTGCCATCCGTCGAACCCTTTGCTCTGCTCGCTTAGTACGGAAAGCTGCTTTTCCTATTCCTTCATTAGCCTTCTAATCAGGGTTAGTATATAACTGCACGTTGATCCCGAATCAGAAGTGATCGAGTAATGAAGCCACTTAGAATGCAGAGCCTCTCCCGCAGACGCGCTCCTGCGGGACGCCTCGTGCTTTATAATATCCGGCCGCGAATTCCAATTGGTTTTGTGAGGAGAGCGGTACTGGAAGAAGAAAAGTAAGCGATTGGAAACGACCATTCGGGATCGCATTTTAATGACATGACATGCTTCTTCTGTCATCAGAGCCAGCCATGAGTGATGGGGCAGTGGCGACATAGACAGAATTACATAGCCGCTTAATAGCTGTAACCTGAGCAGTGATCCTTTAAATTCTTCCTTTCTCTTCATTTCGGTGATGAATGACGGTATGAAGATGGAGGAGGGATGAGTGAACTCGGGACAGGGTCCATAGGCTCTGTGCTGTGCTAAGAAATTACATTTGGCTGACTCGGAGTACTTTGTTGTCATTAGAAATGTGTGCGGGATTTTGGTTAGGTGTCCGTCGATACCACGTTGAAGCTCTTTTCTTCACCGACTCGAAGCTTGTATCATGGATCATTGTCATGGGTAGCGTGAAGCATTAAAGCTGACTTTGCAGATCTTCTTGGACTGCTTGGTGCACCCTGGGGTTTATTGGAAGCCATATTGACCCATGCAGCATCTCGCAGTTTTCCTTCTCTGCACCAGCTGAGCCCCCTCCACCCCGTCCCCTCTGTTTGCTTATCTTCACCAAACTAACGCTTTTTAACCCGAGGGCTTCGTGCTCGATGGGTGGGAATTGATTCTAAAGGGGTGGGGGGAATGTAGACACTTGCGAAGTCTTGAAAGAAGTGCTAAAATGTCCATAAATGTATGAGCTGTAGATATTGCCCAAATCAAATCCCACAATGCAATTGTACGATCTTCTAATGGAGGAGAATCTCTTGACTTTGCTCCTTGACTTTTTCTTTTCTCTGTCTCGCGGCAGGCAGGCCAGACCCTCTCAAGTCTGCAAGGGGGAAATCGATTTTGCTGTTGCATCTACAGTAAAAGTCTTGAGCTGATAAGACAAGCTCAAGACCTGCAGACATGCTCGCAGCCTTCAATCTGGGCTTTATCTTCTCCTTTCTAGCACCCACATGACTCCCTCCCTCAATGGCTGAAGTTGCCCCAAAGTCCCTGCCAATGCACATCGAGACCGTGTAACCGCAGCTAGATTTATGGGTGTCCACGGTCACATTGACAGCTGGAAACTGGGGTATTTTTTGGTCAAACTGCAAACTTGACATGGCAACTTGTGCCCAAAATAAAAATTCTGTCATCATTTATTCACCCTCACATCATTTAAAACCTAATTATTTCCACTGTGAAACACAAAAGAAGATATTTTGAGAAATGTCTCTGTTTATACAATGGAAGTCAAGGGGGTCAATATTGTTTCTTAGCAACGTTCTTAAAAAAAATTTTCGTTTGTGTTCTGCAGAAAAAAGTAGGTTTGGACTAACATGAAGGTGAATAAATGATGAAAGAAGTTTCATTTTTGGGTAAACTACCTTCTTGTAGCCAAACAACTGGTCTTTGGGGTCGTGTCGTGACTTGAAATTTTAAGTTGAATTGTAAACTAACATGCATTTAAAAGTCATTATTGTACGTTCTTGCCAACAAGTAAAGTTCGTGCATAAACCATGTTGCGATGCAATGCGAACTATAATATGATTGAGCAGCTCTCCCGCTGTGGGTTTTAGGGTGGATGTTAACCATCCCCTGGGAACCAAGTGCATTACCTTACGTGGAGTTTAACATAACCCTCTGTTTAAGTATGCTGTCGTCCCCATAACAGCCTGTCAAGAAAAATGCCTTTGTTCACAAGAATATTAATCCAACGCAATGCAATCATAACATAGTCCGTGAAGAACTTGAGTAGCATTAGGTTCTTCAAAATTGCTTGTTTATATGCTGTTTTGCATGAAAGCAAACACGTAAGGCACATAATATTTACGCAAACTGTTTATTTTACCAGACTCAGAGGGTGTGAAGTTAAATGTATGGTCAAAAAATAAAGAGAATGCATCTTTTAAAATAATTTCAGTTCAGATCGCCTAACCTGCACATCAATACAGCATTTAGTCTCATCCAGTGAATTTTTTAAAGGAGAGTCATAAATCATCTCGCTGCGCTATTATTTATTTATTGTTGTTTGTTTATTCCATAGCCCGAAGCTTCTGAAACTGACCAAGGGCTATTTTATTGCAGTCGAAGGAAAAGCAGCTATCAAATCGACTGCGTGGCGATGTCCTGAATTGTTTCACGCATTCATTAATTAAACTATGACGTGTTTGCTCGTGGCGGCCTCTGTTCCTTTATAGACAACTAGGGGAAAGTGACCAAAAACGATAAAGAGCAAAAAAGCAAGACAGACATCCTGGAGTTCTTGGTATTCGGTTCAGCAAGATTGAAATGGAGGCAGAGCGCAGGAGCGAAGCAGATGATTCCTACAAAACAGCAGATTTATTGTCCACCTGACACCACGCTGAAGAATTTCAAGCTCACAGTTCAAGAGGGAACGCTCACAGCTTAGAGGAGACGACGGACAACCACGTCGCATTACCTCAAGTAAACCCAACATAAATACAAGAAAAGTTTGAAGTAATGCATATTCGATTTGGATGTTTATCCAGTTGGGCGTCATGGTTTATGAGCTTGCGTTTGGCTTTTGTGCATCACAGGAAAACATCATGACAGATTTTGACATGAAATTTTGGATCATTTTGATTGGCTGCAGTTTTCTCAGAATTTTACATGAAACATTTGAATTATTTTAAACACTTGCACAACTCTGATTGTTTGGTTCTGTCATCTTTTTCTCTTTTACATGCCTTTATTCTGAGATTTGTTTTAAAGTTTATAATTTTATAATTTCGTATTATATTATAATAAAAAATTTATACTATGTTTTTGTAAATTATTAGTTAATTTGTAATAGTTTGCCATGAAAGTAGTCTTTGTTGCTAATTGGCATTAAATATAAAATAAATAAATGATTAAACTTAAAATCCTTTTTGTCAAAAACCTTTTGGTAAATCCAAAGTCTATAAAGTTATTATTAGGATTCTTAGTTAAATATCTTCCACTCTCAAATTTGAATTTCATTCACATAAAATATGGAAAAATACAGGTTTTACCCAATTTTACGTTATTTTTTCTTACATATTACATGACCAATTGCACCTTAAAAAGTAAAATTTCAAATAAAACCAAGTAAGATTTTAGAGCTACTGCCAAGGAGAAGGCTTAAAAAATGTAGATTTTGTCTTTCAGTCTTTAGATTTGCAAAAATCTTACATATTAAATATCTGATACTAAGTAAGAGAAGATTGAAAAAACAGACTTTAAGTCATGGAGTAAGTCTAACTGTGCTTTTTTCATCATAATTTATTTCATTTTTATTTTTAGGTTACATTAGTTATTTACATTAACATAACATGGAAAGGCTTGTCATCGTACACGTTTATCACATCATCATTACTAATACACAGCAGCAGTCAGGGGCTTCTGGGATTGTCATTTTTTCTGTTTTCATAACCGCTCAGTTCCTCACACCTGTATTGTGGAAGACAGCTGCACCCCCAATGAGCCATGTATTATACGCCATCTAAATCATATCTGCACTCTGAAATGCAGTATGCTCGCTCGCTTTCTTTCAATCTCTCATCCGTGTGCCGAACATCCATATCGATCGACTTTTGTTCCGTATGAGATGACGTATGGGACGTCTTAGGAGGCCCGCTGGCCTTTTTTTCTTATAAAAGCTGCCCAGCTGACATCACCGGTCATGTGGGATGAGAGAGGAGCTTGGAAAGCAAAGCACGCTTGGCTGGAACCCGGCAGCCGGACAATACAGCCTGTGTGCTCCTAAAGAGCCAGCTGGAGTGGAACTTCAAATCCTCTCTCTTAACTTTTCCTGTCTTTTTTTCGTCTTTTTTCTCTTCTAGCCGGCTTCGGTTCCTCTCGCTGTAAAATTGCTTTTCTCTTCTTGTCTGCTTACTGTGCAGCATTGGTTCACTGGGTGATCGGGGGGTAGTCACTGTCTGGCCTGTCGAACCGCTTTTATGGTATGGCTAGGTTTTGTAGTTCATTGACTGGGTGTTCGCGGGGTTTTATAAAGCCTGATGATTCATTTTGCAGAAAGTAAAATCTAGGAAAAACCTCTCAGAAAGTGCAAGAATGCAAAAAACCACCACTAGAAACGCACAGAAATGTCTTGATAAAAGTGTCCTGAACTTTTAAGTTTCAAACTTAACTTTTATTTCACCTTCCAAAATGTCATCGGAAACCCATCTTTTCGCTCGTGCATGACACAAGAAGACTTGTGGCAAACTACTCAAAAGAGCGAACGCAAGCATTGTCCGTTCGGCACTCTCTTGGCGCGGACAGTCGTAAATGTTCACGGTTAGATAGATGAGCTTACTAATGGCCGTACTTCTGCTTCAGTTTTTAGTCTCGAATAACTTCTTGTTAATCACTTTTATATTGTCGTTCGCCGCATAAAGGCCGTCCATATGGGTCATCAAATATATTGTTGAAGATATCAAATCAAGTTATATTGCAATTTTATGACATTGTTCCCCAGAGACATGATTGATACGGTGACACTTGGAAAGTCGGCCTCGTTTGGCCTTACGATGAGTTTGTTGGATTCTTTGCGACTGCAGTTCTGTTTTAATGCATCCTGATTAAAAAATGCATCTCTGAAGCATCATCTGCCAAATGCATAAATGTAATTACGCTAAACTGTTTTCTGATCAATACTTTTCAACATTTGGTCAAATATCAGTTTATGCAAGTAGACGTTAAGGCATGGCAGCTGCTTGTTTGCAACACTGTTGTTAATAATAATTTTGTTTTAATTCGACTGAAAAAATCATTAATACAAAACTAGTTGTCAACATCTGATAGTCTTAAGTTGTAAAGTGTGACTCACATCTGCTCCGCTCTGGTCTGATTGTGTTTTTGTTTTCTCTGTGTTTATGTGTTTGCTATGGTCTGCATTGCCCTCTGCAGGACCCTCTGGATGTTGCTCGATCCGTGATCATCATCCGCTCCCTGGTGCCCGGAGGGATGGCCGACATTCATGGCGTGCTCCTCCCAGGGGACCAGTTAGTTTTTGTCAATGACGTTCATCTGGACAAATGCTCTCTAGCCCAGGCCGTTGAAGTCCTCAAATCTGCTCTACCTGGGAAGGTCAAGCTTGGAATCAGGAAACCACTGGTGGTGAGTGGGAATGTGTAATCATGACCCCATAACATCTATTCATTGATTTGTAACATTTATACATCACAAGAAAAAGAACGTTTGTTTATGTAAAATGTAGATGAAGCTGATGTAGCTACTTGTATTTTTTTATCTGTGAATATGAATATAGCCAGATGAAAGCAGCAGTGTGCAGCAGTCCTTGTGGCCTGTAGAGGGCACTGATGAGCAGCCGACGGCAAATCCATCAGTCATCAGTCACTCTCACCTGTCTATGTCAGAGGTAATCAGATTACTCCTTCGCTTAACTATACATCTTTAAAAACACCTCTTATAGACTGCTGGGTGATTGTCACGTCATTTAATTATTATTTATGAGCTGATTAGGCTGTGTTTTTAATGCCAAAGCTCCAAATAACCAATCACAACTCTCACAACTCTTTCACCACCGATATAAAACAATTCTACTTAGTCTGTAATTAACAAAGAGCAAGAGCGAAAGAAAAAGAGGAACAAATGTGCGAGTCTCCGGTGAGGGCCTTTTTGGAAGTGATGCATGACCCCCCTCTGTGGCCCTTTGAGATGTAGCGTATTATCCTTGAATTTTAGCAAAGATGTAATTGAGGCGGCCGAGTCAAGTGCTGCCGTAAATCTACTCAAAACGAGACTAATTGCGCCATTAAGATTTTAGACTCTGCGCATTTTTCATGGCAAATTGGTTCTGCTCTCCGCGAGGGTGGGTGGGGAGAGAGAAAGGCGCTGACTTGGCTTGTCGGAGCAGCGCAGGGAAAAGTGCACTTTCAGCTGTTATCATCTGTAAGTGTGAGAGGTAGGTGAGGACAAAGACCTGCTTTCTGTGCAGCGGGCAGACAGACAGGAAGTAAGTTTCTTAACTCCGCCCCTTTTGAAGTGTTGGTGGTACAGGCCGCAAAGCTAAGCTTTTGTGGAGAACAAAACAAATCTCACACTGATATGTCCATAAACTTCATCATTAATTGTGCCCTTATTTCCATCAGCTAAATGACATAATAAATAAATAAATTGTTTTGTGCACAGGATTTTGAAAACGGCTCTGTCTTATCCGACGACCTGGATGATGAGCCTGAGCTGATCTTGGACGGAGAGCCCCGCTACACCTCCCCCCTCACAACCATCGACCTCCTGGGCGGCCTGGAGAGAGAGATGGCTGTAGATGATGAAGAAGATGAGCAGGAGAGGATTGAGATTAGGACCGATCAAGATGGCTCCAAGTTTAGAGGAGAGGTTTTACCTTCATACTTCAACGAGAAGGCTCATTCCTGGGAAGATCCAGTGATGGAGAACCCCTATCAGTTCAGCTCTCAGTCTAATACACAGCAACAGGTGATGTCTTGTTAAAACTCTTATGTTTTATATCAGTGATCCACTAATATAGTTTTTTAATGGCTAATGCTAATATCTGATTATTTACAGTGGCTATTAATAGTACTAAGCTAATGATGGCTCTTGGGTTCGGCAATCTAAATGTTAAAATCTTCTGGATTATATTTATCCCAAAATAAAAACAGGGAATAAAACAGTAGATTTATATAGTACTGTTGTGATTTTAATGACAGTTAATCTGATTTTCCTGCCCGTTAAATTTACCATAATATGTCTGGATATTTCATTTATTTAAGTATTGGTTATTTTTCTATACTTAATATTGATTTTTGTTATTCTTTGTTTTTATTTGTTGCTTTTGACAGTGCTGTAAAATAAAGATTTTGCATTGCAGTTAAACTACAGTTACATTTTTAAGAAAAGCTTAAATATATTGAAAATAATGTTGCAATGCAAAAATCATAATAGTTCTAAACTTGACTTGGTCTTTATGGTCTTCATGCAAAATATGATTATATAAAAAGTATGAATGTTCTTTGGAGTTTTTGGACTGGACTTGTTTTTGATGTGGTCTTAGTAAAACACAACACCATGCTAAAAAAAAAAACTGTCAAGTTGTTAAACTGTTTGCGTTATTGCAGCCACAATTCATAGATGAGGATGATGATCTCCACACGGGCATTGATCGCATTCAGCTTCATGAGATGCCTCTCAGTAAGTGTTTCTCTTTTAATTAAATCAGCTTTGTTTAGTATAAAAAGAGCTTTACACTTCTGACTGTTCTCAGGTCAGTCTGTCTCATGGTTGGAGAGAGCAGACAGTAAAGCAGAATCTGAATCAGGAACCTCAGAGCTCACCTTGACCGACACGGACACAGAGTGAGTCCACATCCAAAATTAACACGCAAACACACACCTCATTCAAAACTCCTATCTAATGACTTGGTATTCTTTGTATTTAAAAAAGCTCTGCTTCTGTAAATGGAACTTCATCCCCATCTCCTGGACGTATGTGGTACTGCTGTTTAAATTGTCTAGACATTATCTAAAAAACTAAAATATGTAAAGATCACTTATGATTTTTACTCTTTTGTTGCCTGTGGATTATAGATTGTTGGAAAGGTTTGATTCAGCATTTTGATATGTTGCACATTTCAGGACACAATAATGTTGGTCTAAATTGAGGTACTAAAGAAAATTTAGGCAGCGCAGCTCTGTAACGCAGGTGTGTTTGAGACATTGGGGGAAATGGAGATATGTCGTTTTAAGCTACACAATGAAAGGTGTTAAATTGGTGTGAAACGGTGAAACACAGCTGTGGCCCAGAGTGTGCGTTTATGTGTGTACTTGACTATAGTTTGGGGACAAATTTGTACTTAGAAGTTTGCTTTAATATGACATACAGGGCCATTATTAATTAGAAAAACAATTATTCCAAATTACTTGTGTGGTGTAGGTCAGAATTAGTCGATAGTAATTATAATAGTTTTTTTATTTGCATGTGTGTGTGTGTGCACTATTCTTTAAATTGCAAATTACATCCATCACTTTTTGGAAATAGTGGGATTGCACAATAAAAAAGTATGTACCAAATTTTTTTATTATTTAAAATAAATAAATTTTGATTTGGGTATTATTGTGCTGTACTATGTAATAATTATGTTTTATATATTAATTAATAATACTAATAAAGCATTTAGCATTCATAAATGTAGCCCCAATATAAAAATATGGGTTATTTTCAAGGTCTGTTTTTTTTGTCTAGTTCATGTTACTAGTTGGTCATACTTTAAATAATTTTTTTTTATAAAATCATTTTTAATAATTTAAATTATTTTATTTAGATTTAAAGATGTTTGAACAGATAAGTACCTGTTAATTATAAAGCCACAAAGATATTAAATCAAACAAGTTTTTTATCCATTAATTATCTAGTCTAGCCTAAAAGATTTTTTTTGTTTTACAGAGTTTTGAAGGAAAATCGCTGCTAATTTTAATAAAGATCTCAGATAATCCCATTTATAGATTTTACATGTTCATGTGAAAACACTTCTTTCTCTGATTTAAAAATAACATCGTGCCTTTGATGTGTCTATTGGTTTTAGAGGACCTGAGACATTTGACCAGAGATTTGTATGTAGCACAGAAATCTTTGGTTCATCTCTGTGTCATTCTGCAGGTCTGCACAGCTGACTTCCTCTAAAAACAGGAAGACAAGAAGCCAGGGGGCCGGTGTTCCACCAATCAGAGGAGGCCACAGGTATTAGTGATTTTAAAGCGGCTTTGCCAATTAGCGATACTATGTAAATTTATTTCAAAATGTTTTACGTATTACTGTGTTTTGTATCCACAGTGATCTTCCAGAAAGAGAGGAAGGAGAAGGTGAAGAGACGCCTGTTTTCAGTCACTGGGGTCCACCACGCAGGTAAAAACATTTTATCAACAAATGTCTATTTTTTGCTATTTTATTAGAAATTATAACCCATTTAATGTTATCAACTCTCTTTTTTTGATGACAAAATTTTAGTATATACCACCACTTTCTCATTACCAGTACAATGAACCTCTGTATTGATTTGTCTTTTTGTGCACTGTGTGTGTGATTTTGTGAATTTATTTTGTATATTGTAGAGTTGAGGTGTGGTTAGAACCGCAAGAGTCTCTGGGCATCAGCATAGTTGGCGGCCGGACTGTTATAAAGAGACTGAAGAACGGAGAGGAACTGAAGGGCATTTTTATCAAACAGGTGCTGCCGGACAGCCCAGCTGGAGCCACAGGTGCCTTAAAAACAGGAGACAAGATATTACAGGTGTGAAAATACACACACATGCATAAACATTTGATGTCAGTTTACCTGATTTTGACATTTATGTCGACGACATACTGCTTTGAGGCACAAAGCTGTGAATATTAATAGTATGTCTATGGTGCTTTTTAAAGGTACGCTGTAGTTAACATATGATGTTAGTCAAGGATTTTTTGCACAGAAACACATTTTGACATTTGGAATTAAACAAGTTGATTTAATTACTGACTTCATATGTAATCTGTTATGATTGGCCTGTTGTCTTTGCATGTGTAAACTGGCATAGGTCACACAAATGAAGTTTGTCTATGCTGTACATTAAATGTATTTATATCAAATGTGCAATAAAAATATTTTTTTCTCTCTCTGTTTTCTCTCCTCATCTTGTCTGTAATAAATAGGTGAGTGGGGTGGACTTGCAGAATGCCAGCCATGAGGAGGCAGTACAGGCTATCAAAATGGCTCCAAGTCCTGTAGTCTTCGTTGTGCAGAGTCTGTCCTCCACTCCACGGGTAAACCAGCCTTCTACATCCACACACACATTAGCTCCGTTCCAACCTTTTATACATGTTATAAAAAGTATGTAATGTAATTATACTGTCTTCTAAAGTAGATTGTTATGCGTGAAGTTTGTGTTTAACGTGGAGTTTTGCATGGGTTCATTTATTTACAGATAAGTCCCAGAATGCATTGCATACAGTTTTGCACACAGTATTATCAAAGCATCAACATTAAGAAGTGACAGAAACGATTTAAAGCGCTTGATATAGACCCAGCCTGATCAGGACCCTGACATGAAGCAGATGGGTCAATTATTAAAAAAGGGTTTATTTTGCCATAACCTCCAGCTTGAACATAAGTCAATTATTGGGGCGAAAAATATTGATTTAATAAAATATTTTATTAGCTTATTTGTAACAAATGCAAACTTTCCTGTTGGCATCACAATGTTCCCACAAGACTTATTTGTAATAATAATCTCTTATACAGTATAATATTAATTAAGCGTAATTTTTATCTGATTTATTCGTAAGTCAGTTATTTGCAAGATCAAGCTGACACGCAGTACCCAGGTGAGCCTGTATTATTAGTTTCGAGCGGTTGTTTTCTGGCAGTAACATACCTTGAAATTTTGCAACTGGCCAATCAGAATCAAGTATTCCTGACCGCGGTGTACTTAAATGTATTGCATAAAATATAATTAAAATAGACATTTATCAGTATTACACATTTTCAATTAAAATAATTTAGCAATGGACCATTAAAACTTTTGTTCGTAAGTACATAAATGTAGAAGTCAGCTTCCTATGTACACGTTAAGCAGCGAGACCAGGTTTTGGTACCGAGTCGCTCCATTTGAAACCCCATAATAATCTCCTGCCACTGTGCACCTGAGATATGAAGGCCCCACCGCCCCCTTCTTCATGGTTGAGTGCTTTTATTTATGAAAATGATGGTCATTTATTTCCAGTTCAACAATAATAATTCCACTTGATTGCTACATAAGAGCTGTTTGAAGACAGCGGTAAATGACGGCACTCTTTTCCAGCCATGGTTTGGCGTTTAGGGTCTCTAGCACACTTTCGATAGCCTACAATCCCTTATATTTATGTGTCTGTATCTCTCAGTAAACGAGTCTGGTATGTATTCCCATCATGCCTTGTGCTTTTGCTGTGGTCTTGTTTGCATTGGTTTATACAGAGATGTTGGTTTGTTCAAAGTTTTATTCGTCATGTGGCATAATTCTACAAGGATGAGAACTAAATTGCTCCTTTATTACTTTTATTGTTGCTATCTTGGTCAGCAGAGAGCAGTATATGGGTTTGCAGGATATTTTTCTTAAGGCTACGGCCAAATGTTCCCGTCCACAATGAAGTCCAGCCTTTGATTGATCTCTCTGGGATCGGTTCAGGTTGGGTAGTGTGATGGTCCTGTATGTTGTTGTACCCTGTCCAGATGCTAACGCGGCCTGATTGGATGCTTTCAAAAGTGACAGGGAGCTTTCAATAATAATAGCAACGCTAACAGGATGTGAATGATTGATGTCTTTCTCTGCCTGAGATAATTGATTTTGTGCGCTCTCTGGCCCAGCCTGGGAACGCACATATCTCTTGAGTGCGTATGGGTTGGTTTTTCACGAGGATGACTTTTTGTGTTTGTGTGTGTTGCTTGCAGCCTGTATCTGTGTCAGCCACCAGCATTAGACAGCACAAAGCTAAGAGGAAAGCCGCACAGGTGAGTTTCTGGCACTTTGCGTTGGGATCTTCAAGCTGAATCGTGCCATAAAACTGGCTGATGTTGAAGCATGTACTACAATTTAATCTTTATATTGTCGTCTTTGGTTTGCAAATCTTTCACAATATTGAGAATTAAATGCTTTTCCAAGACCAAAAAAATAGGTTGGTTTACCCAAAAGTACCAACTATTCTTTAATTGCACAGTATAATCTCTTGTTCATGTAACACTATGTTCCTATTTGTTTGATAAAACCATACAGTGAACACAAACAGTTAAACTCAAATAAGACAAAAAACAAGTGCTGTGTACAAGAATAAACACACATTACCTATTTTTGTCATTTTTGATGACTGCT
Organism: Beaufortia kweichowensis; assembly: GCA_019155185.1. Taxonomy (NCBI): domain Eukaryota; kingdom Metazoa; phylum Chordata; class Actinopteri; order Cypriniformes; family Gastromyzontidae; genus Beaufortia; species Beaufortia kweichowensis. The sequence continues at coordinate 3,460,764 of CM032818.1, read as the reverse complement.
TTGATGCTCCTAATCTTAATATAATTAGATTGTGAGACTGGATCTTACAAATGAGCTCACATACTCATATGCCATGTGCCAGATTTTCAGCGAGCAATTTAAATTATAGTCTTACATTACAAACTAATTTTTTGTTATATAAAACCTATATGGATTCACAAGTCTTAATCCATTGTGTAAAGTTGCATGGGCTGTTTTTACTTTATTAGCCTTTGATATCTAAGAGACCGTAGTGCTTTTATTGTAGTAATGAGGACAGTCATCTAATGCTAAACTTATTTCGTCTTTCTAAAAGTCTGCTTCAAATAATGAAAAAGTCTTCTTTTTTGGTCTGAACTATCACAAGACCATAAATATTTCAAAAAGCTAACAGAAACTGCTAGAATTTGTTCTCAGTGCTTCAGTGTTTTGTATTTTTGTAAGTGGTTGCCTGCTGCGTCAGGACTTGAGCTCAGATCTGCTCGTTCACTGCTATAGATTCTCAATGCAACTGCAGTCTCTGTAATGATCCAGCCATTACGACCCAGCTGCCTATAACAATCACCCTGGGTTCGGCCCTTATCGTGAATCAGAATGGTGTATTTATTAAAAGGACTATTTTAAGATGTTGAAGCGAGTGTATGAGACTGGTTTCCACTTACCGAGCTAGCCCATAATTCTGAGAAATGGTGTCTCTGCCCGAGAGACCTGCTGAAGAATGGCAATTTGAAGTCTTGGGTGTACCTCTGGAGTCTTCGTATTTTGATTAAAACTGTTTTATTTAGCAATGAATTAATTCCAAATTACGGTAATTTGCCTAATAGCTGCGCTATCCATTAGTTGCATTCGACTCCTGAGGCTACGTGATTATTTACAGCAATCACAGCGCTGGTCCCTCTAATTACACCTGGCAAATTTAATTAACATTTTAGCCGCTATCCAAAGGATAACGCTATTAGGTTTGGGGAAAAAGAAAATGAATCTTGTGAAACCACATTCGATTTTGAAAATGGTTTAGATTTTATTTATTTAATAGCGTGTTGTAAACAACAATTTGAATATGCATTGCGCACAAAACTCTTCAGTTACTAGTGTAGCAAAATTAGCAAAATTAGTTATTGTATTCACACCACTAATGGGGTTTTTCCACAGCCATATCATTTTACAGTCACTGATTAGATATTAATCAACTGCAAGCTTTCAGGGGTAGTGGAACTCTCCAGAGAGCTGCTGATATCTTATTAATGCTAATAGATCCATTAGAGATGCTAATGTGAGAAACTCTAGCAGCTGTTTCATCAAAAGGGCGTGAGTAGGACACTTACAATAGCGAACATGGTAGTACAACTGTAACTTTTGCAAATTGCTATTTTTATTACTACGTTTTTGGACATGATACCAAAAAGTGAAAATATTTTTTTCCTCTGTCCACATTGTAATGTAAGAGAAAAATGTCATCGAAGCTTATAAAGTATTTAAGCGTATTCGTTTAGATAGAAAATTGAAGCATGAAATATAAATTCATTCAAATGTGTCCAATTTTTGATTTTAACATCTTATAAAAAGTGACTTTTAAATACAATGGTACATATGGACCATATCACCATCTAATATATATGGTCCCATCACAGTCCTTTTTACAGGTAGCATTGCATAGTGAGATCATCTATTTAGAAAAATAAATAAATGTACATTTATTTGACCCCCAACTGCTTTAAATGACCCAAATAATCTTTAGTTTGTCAAGAATCCATGAACCATTATGGGTTAAAGTACCTCATAGTGAAATATTGATAACCTGCGCGATGGCTTTCCAGCAAATTATTCTTAGGACCATCACCTGAAGCTTTTCAACCACTGTGACGGTTTTACGGTATAGCACATCTTGTAATAGCCTATTGCCTGATTTCTGTCACCTGTTACCATTTATGGTTTCTTCCTGTTATAGCTGTTTCTCTCTGTTTTTAGCAATATTCAAGCAGGAATAATTTTCCCTGAGGAGGCTTTGTTACACAGACATACTTTAATTTTAATTTTGTTTAAATGAAAAACCCTTTCGGTTTAGTCACACAGCCTCTGGAAAAATTACAGTGCAAATAAGATATTACTTTTCGGCTACCTTAGGGGACCTCTGAGAAATCTATTCCCGTATGGATAGAGATGTCAATGTGATTGCATTGATTATTTTTTTTCTGAATGCTTTTCATTTATTTTCGACCTTCAGCTGTTGCCCTAACTACAGTTCTTGGTGGACTTTCATTATGAATTTAGATCTTTTGCCCATGTACTGGGTAAAATAACCACTGATATCTGTATCTTTCTCTTCTTGGAAAACGGATAATAATACTGATGACTCATCCTGCACTACACAGATTTTTGTCCAATCAAATACTAACATTTCTCCTTTCACAGCAACATTGATTCACATTCGTCTTTAGCTCTGTGTGTTTGCTTTCATCTGTTTATAGCATCTTTCTGTAGTGTGATGCAATTGTTGATCAAATCTCTGAAGACCCTTTGCTTTTTCATTTTTTAAGCAGAAAGCGGGTCAGGCCAGCGGCCCTCCGCCCATGCGTCTCCCTCCACCTTACAGACCTCCAAGCCAAATGCAGGACGAGGAGCGGCAGGAGGAAGAGGAGAATGAGGAGCAGGATAGAGGTTAGTAAACCACTCGTACAATAACAATCCGGTGTAATTAAAGAAAATTATTTGCAACTTAAAAATAAATGTCTTACTGTGCCTGGTCATTGCGGTTTTTCATTTTTAAACTTGGACATCAAAGTCATTGAGCACATTTCTGTTGCCTTGACATCACGTTGCGCATATATGTGTTTGTGCATGCATTAATCCCTGCGACTGACAGATCTGTCAATGATAAATAACTTAAGGTTACCTTATCATTAGCTAAAGCCCATGTTCCCATCAATCATATCAAAGGAAGCTGTCATTTGTAATGCAGTTTATGAAATGTTGGTAGTCAATAGCCGTACGATGCTAAAGGCGTCAACATACCTTTTTGCTTTTTTTGTTAAGATTCAGCAACCTACTTCAGGATCATGCAGTCAGCAGTTTAACTAATCCCTCAACATAAGAAAACGTGTGCTCGTGGATTAAGATAAGACTTGCATTGTATTGCATTTATTGGAAACTTGTTGAAACTTGTTGAAATGGGATTAAGGGTTATTTGCGTTGCAATGTAGGATGTGCGATAAGACGGAACGCTTGTTTGATGAATTGCTGACTTGTGTGTATTTTGGATTGGAACTTGTGTATTTAATATCGGCATTACATAAAGCATACAGTGAGGTTTACAAGTCTGAGTTCACATTAAAAGTCTGAGATTCAGAGGTTAATTTTTAAGTTTTTAAGTTTTAGATTTGAAATCATATAGCATGCAAGAAATGTAATGATGTTACATGAAAAATAAATAACTGATAACTGTGACTGCCCATATTGAGCAGACACATGAAAATGCATCCGAACTACATTTTTTAAATGATTAAAAAAATTGCAGATCGTTTTTAATTTTAGGTATTTTAAAAAATAACATTAAGAATAAAAAATTTTATTATTATTTTTTCTAAAAAGTTTATTCTTAAGTCTTTCCATCAATATATAGTTTTTCATGATTAGATAACAATTAAATAATAAAATAATAAAATGAATATTAAAATAACCTGTGGAATAGTGACAGTTAACAGGTTAAGGAGATATTTCTAGGTCACTAATTAATTGTAAGCAAATCTCTGACATTAACCATTGTTACGCTATTCATGTAATCTTTAATAAAAAACTAATAAATAAAAAAATTAAACACAAGCATTTTCGCAAGTTGGCTCTAAAACCTGACTGTATTTGTATTTGTGCTCTCTCCTCAAATTCCCTTTCCCTAACTTGTGCACAGCTAGAATATTCTGGTGTGTAGCTCTCTGGGCGTACCTCCGGTGTCGACTGTTTCGGCACCAGATTTATTCAGGCTTGAGAATGAGTGAATGCTATTGTACCATCTGTTAGCTTCTGCGATGAAAGCAAAGAAGGCAGAGACGATTGTTTGGGGTTGAAATAGGGACCTTTAAGTGGAAATTTATCTCCAGTTCAGGACATCAGTTAGCCTAATGAATTATACAAGACTCGCAAGATGGTCAATAGAAGATGCCAGGTTTTTCACAGCATTCAAAGCAACCCTTTTCCCTTTAGACCTGTCTTTGGCAGAGTTACCTGGTACTGCATCGGTTTTAGCTGTGAAGGGACGTTGGTGTTTTGTGGCAGGGGATGTTCAGTCATCGTTTGGGCTTGAGGTGTGGAACTTAGATGTGGACAAATAACATGCATCTCTCTTTAGATTTGCATTAAGAAACTCTTACCTATGATCTGTCCATCCATCTATCTATCTATCTATCCATCTATCCATCTATCTATATCTGTCCGTCCGTCCGTCCATCTCTCATGCAACACTGTCACCTGCAAGATCAGATTCACATTGTGACATTTGTCACCATTTTGTAGCCTGGGATTGTAAAAAGTCGACAGCCTTTGATAACCAAATCACACTAAACGAATTCATCACCCTGTCAGACTTTTTCACACTTTTGCACGATTTCCTCCTAATCCAGTCTTTCCCCAGTCGTGTACTCGTGTGCATGTATAAGTGGCCACTGCGCCTCTGCAGTCACTTCCCCTCCCTGCCTACTGTAATTACTGCTGCATGATTAATAACTCCAGTCATTCCAGGAGTTTGGCAGGCTGTCTGGTACCCGCTGCTTGTACGTCCCCGCGCAGGCGCGCTCCCATCCTCTTTCTGCGTGTGCGTCCGAGGACCTCGCATCGACGGATTAGCACGCTGGTCTTAAATGGACTGCTGCCAAACAGCAGCTAACCGTACAAGCATCACTGTCAGAGCTTTCGAACCCCTACGGCTCAATATCCCAGTTGTCACAGGGAGGCCTGTACAGTCTTTCAGCACTCACCTTTTATAGGGAGTAGAGGGTGTTGTGTTGATGATGTCACTTCCTGTCATAGTTTTTGACTGTGTGTGTTTTTCTGAATGTTGTGTATCGTATGCACATGTATGTGAAACGTATGGTAATTGCAAGCTTTTCAGGATTGTCCTGAATATTTCATTGACTTTTCACAAACGGGAAAAATCACTCAACCTCTTAAGTTCGGCATTTTGCCAAATCTTCAAATCCTCCATAAGAAATGTGTAACTGTGGTTGTTTCTTCTGGTTTTGAAAGACATTTTTGAGAGGCATTTTTAATGGTTATAAGCTCAGAGATCAGTAAGTGAAATCATGTTGTGTGAAAAAAGTATAAAAAAAGAACATAATTTGGCATTATGTGCATTGGCCAATCCTGAGTTAGTTAAAGATTTTAGACTAATAAGTTTGATTTTGATTTTGAGATCTTATTATTATTTTGTTTAATATCTTATAAAGCTAAATCTGTTTGTGGCAATCACAAACCTTTATGTAAGATGTGAATCTTTGCTTTCCTCTGCATTTCTTTTCATCTTCTCTCCACTGGTTTTCCGGAGGAACACGACTCATCACACTGACAAATTGGCGAGACGTCTCGATCTTCTTCAGGCCGACCTTAATTAGGCTTAATAATGAAGCACAGCTAATGAGAAGTAGTCTCTGCACTTGGTGCGAACGTTATCTTTTCACATAACGTGAAAACGAAAAATGTGATCAGGATATCCTCATTGTAAGATTATAGCTAGCTGTGTCCTCTTGTCCTTAAATATTAAAATGTCGGTCTCTATTACCATTACATTCAATATCCTTTCATCTGTTTTCCTGCATCTTCTCGTAGCAGGTCCTTTGCTCTTTTATGCTTAGCGGTGGGGCTTGATTTTATGAGTATCAGCATTCATTAGACAGACCTTGAAACCTTGACAGGTTTTGTACATATATTTAAACCAAATTGCTTGGTCTCAGCAGTTTTTTCCCTGCAATAGTGATATATTATGAGATTACAATGCTTTAGAGCGGATGATGACCCGGATGTTAGAGAGTGACTTTGTGATATGTCATTATAATTATATGTAATATTATTTTTAATAACAATTCAAACTGCTTACTGAATAAATTTCTGACAGAACGTTTTAGGCATATTAAAGTTAAAAAGTTAAAGTAATATCTCTGTTTTGTCTTTTGCAGGCTAGAGAAGCTGACTGTTTATGACCAGGGATTCCTCAATAGTAAACTGTGTTCTCGTCACAAGAGTCTAGGAATAAAATATGGTCAAGGATGACATTTTACTCAAATTTTTTTGAGAGTTCAGATGTTTTATGGGCTGTGGGATGCAGTTTGTCTTAAGGTAGTTGTGCGGCTTCTTGCTCGGTGGTTAAGGTTGCGTCAGGTTTCTGGTGGTTTGTGAACGTGTGTTGCGCTTTAACTGGTTTCTTTTCTCTCTCGATTGTTTCTTGTTGGGGCTTTTTTGGTGTTCTTTTGCTCAGAGGGCTTAGGTTGGTCTCTTCTTTAGTGTTTTCTTGATGATCCTCAATCACAAACTTATTTCTTATATTATTTGATCTTTGGAGTTGGTCTAATTTTTCTTTCTTAAAGCTTATTTAAGGTTATTTAAGTCATTGTAATCTTTAAAAATACAATTATTTATTAAAGATGTGTATTTATATATTTATTCTGTATGTGCAAAACGCTGATTGTAATAAACTAGTTTACCTTAAAAGCCATTTATTTTAACCTTTTTGTTGTTAGATATTTGTCTTGAACACATGGTGCTCAGGTGGAAGATTTGTATGATGGAAGTAGTATGATGACAGTATGATAACTCCTTCATTTTCCAAAAGAAGTGATTGTGTGGGATCTTCAGATAAGCGTTTAAAAGCTTCACTATATTAGTGCCAATAATCAAAACATTGAAATTTACCACCACAGAAAATAAATTTAACCTCTTTTTGTTTGTTGAATGCAAGTCTCAAATAAAAAATTTTTACAGAAATTTTAAGAATTAATGTATATTATAAAAACATGACCCTTAAGATGCTCGTCCTTGTTTTTCTTTCTTAAAGGGACAGTTCACCCAAAAACAAAAATTTTAATTTTTCACCCATATGTCATTCAAACCCTGTATGTGACTCTTTCTTTTATGGAACACAAAGAAGATATTTTTCAAAACGCTGGTTACCGGCACCCATTGACTTCCATTGTACCTTGTGTCCATACCATGAAAATCAATTGGTGCCGGTTACCAGTGTTTTGAAAAATCTTCTTCTTCTGTGTTCTGCTGAAGCAAGAAAGTCATACAGGTTTGACTTTCATTACAGGTTTGGTATGAGTAAATAATAAAAGAGTTTTTAGTTTTGGGTGAGCTGCCCCTTTAACTGCAAATCAATTTCTGTGCTACTCAACATTATGCAGCAGATATTGACTTAAGCTTAGCCTGTATTGAACCCCAAACATTATTCAAACAAACACAGGAACCTGTGATTATTATTTTTTTTGTCTTCAATTTTTCTGCAACAGGGCGGAAAGAGCTGTTAGCAAACACAGCTTCAGCAATCCGAAAAAAAGACATTATTGTGACCTCACAGTCTTTATCTCGTAGATCTTTAAGAGCAGACAGAAAGAGATGTGTCGAGATGCCCGGGATAGAAGAAAGCCCTCTTCCATCCATCAGAGCTGGCTCAGAGCCGGCTCTCGTTTATCTGAAGCGGGACATACTGATCCAGGACCGTAATTACCACCGGCCTCTTCCTAATGTCAGAGTTATGAGGCTGTTCCATTCAACCATTAATATCTTAGACACACTCGCACATGCACGCCGCCCGACTTCACTTAGCGCTGTGAATACAGACCCTGATGGCTCTGGCGCCGTCCCAGTTACCTCATGCTAAATCTTCACCGCATCATGGCAGTGACCCACTTGCGTAATGGTCAGAGAATGTGCCTTCTTAGTACTTTGTTGGTGCTGTGGAATAGCGGTTAGACGATACTCTGTGGTGCTCATGTAGTCGTCAAAGGGTTCGAATTTGTCTCGCAACGTGTCTGAATTGCATTTTCATATTCTCTCTCTCTCTCTCTCGCTCGCTCGCTGTGCATTTGTGTATTTAGGACACTTTTCTCCAGAAGGATGCGTCAAGGTCAGTTATTCTCGTGTTTTGGAGTAAATCCCCACTTCTGTTTGTTAATGCAGTCTGGCGCTGTCCCAGTTTCTTCAGCTTTCGTCTCAATTCATACACACTTTCCCAAAGAAACAGAGCGGTCGGTGATGACACTTTGGTTAGTCATTAGTGAGTAGCATTGATGTGAAGTAAGAGCTGAACATTGTCGCCTTGGTTTTGGAAAATGTTTGGAGCATTTACTGTCTTAACCCTTGTATATGATGTTTTTGTTATGTTGAGTCGATGTTTGCGGGGCTAGTGGACCCATGACATCATTTGGGTTTTAAATACAAATATTTAGGTAAAAGTACTTGACCGATGGGCAATGCAAATGTCAACCTTACCATGAAAAATTGTTTTACCAAAGATTTTTACCCTACTGATGATGGTTTAAATACCCATGTGAGGTCTCTCTCAACGTTTTTAAAGCATTTTTTTATTTATTTTTTAAATCAGGATTCTTTATAGTCATGTATAGTGCTGATTTCAAAATTCTCACGTCCATAACAGTCCATATTATATAATAAATAAATGTGCACATTAAAATTAAAATAAAATCACAATTTTATGTTCTTTGAAGATCTTTGAAGTTCCTTCTCTGATTGTTGGGTATTAGTGCTTCTGGTTTGTTTTAATTCACAGAAATCCTACAAAATATGTAGACTCTTAAAAACTTGTTTTTTGTCACATCCATAGCGCAAGTATATTTCCCTCCTCTTAAATAAAAAAGTGCATATATAGACGGATTTTATGTCTGGACTCAACAGGGGTTCATGAAAATATAAACAGATGGTTCAGTATACTGGTAATAAGTACATTCTCTGAGAATTTGTATTTCAAGTTTTGACTGCAAATGCCACATCCTTTGTCCTTTATATGGGTGTAAAAATGACATGTTTATCTTAAATAAATATAAATGTCTGAAGTTGAAAAATCCATCAATAGTATAATTTTTCCTTTGGTAAACACTGAAAGCAGCTCCCACAAAGGTTTAAAGGACCCTTGTGGTTTTATTCTCCAACATCCTTTTGGTTTCAAAGCAAATGGACCCTTTAGTGTGTATTTAGGGCAATATCCATGTGTTCTCTCCGTTTTCACCGACTGTGTAATGATGCTGCTGTTTTTTTTTGCCGGTACTTAAAATAATTTCTTTACACAACATAAAACGGCTCCCGCTGATTTGTCTGTCCTTGTGTATAGAACATTACTCTGTTTCCTTCCGTGTCCTAATTGTTAAGAAGATAGCTTCTGTATTCCTCAAAAAATTACCAATTAAAGGCCAGAACATCTCAGCTTTTCCTCACGGCATTGTGAAATTCCCATCTGGTTAAAAGCGAAGTAATCAAAGAATAAAAGTCCCCTGTAAGCACTTTTTTAAAGCATCTGTGCTTGTCTTGCATGATCGTTGAATTCGACCTTGAGCGGTCAACATCGCTCTTCAGGCGGTCATGCTGTTTTTGACCGCTGCGGCTATGACTGAGGTTGCATTAATTGGTATTTACAGTAAGCGTGTGCGAGTGTGTAATCTCTCTGATCTTGTTTGAAGATGGAGCTTCACGCAGAGTTGACTGAACCGTCTCTAGTTTTCTCTAATGAATCAAACACCCATTATCACTCAACCCCGATCTGTCCTCTTAATTTACTTGTTTGTCCCACCCATCTGTCGTTTTTTGTCTCACAGAGAATAAATCTCCAACCCAAGATCCTTTCCTTGGTTTTTCCACGGTTACCATTTTGCATCGGCATGGCTCGGGATCTTTGTGATTGCCCTCTTGCCCAAATGGTATCAAAGGCATTCTTTTGTTCCAAGAGAGGTTTAACAAATATTTTCGCCTACAATCCATCAACATAAACAAACAAATTATAATCGTTACCAATATGCCAATACATGCACTTGCACTTGACTATTTATACACCAGACTGCCCTCGCCGGATCTAGTTGTCAAAACTGAGTTTTAGGGTATTACTTTTTTCCAGTATCTTCCAGTTGGACGCTGTTCACGTTTGAAGCATCTATGTAGAAAATATCTTGTGAATTTGCAAGATTCAGATTCATGCTCAGTCATAACTGCGCTTCAATGCGGGTGTAATGGACTTGAAAGCAGCCAGGCTCCTCTGTGATTGGTTATTCAGACTGTTTCCTCCCGAATGCACGAGCTAATTGTAGTACGGAGACTAACAGACGCGGAAAGCCAATGAAGAATGAAGGACTTTCCAAAAAGGTACAGGAAATCCGTAAGGAGACGTTTTCAGAAATGGAAATCTGTCAGCTCTGGCGAATGCACAGAAACAGGGTCTGCCAGTCTTTGCCAGTCGGTGGCCCCAGAGAGAGTGAAAGCGACACATATTAGACACGCTAGAGAAGAGCAAAGCCGCTTTCCTCTCAGAAGTCGAATTGACAATTCGCGAGTCTTATTTCGCGACAAATTGTTCTGTGCTGACTCAAGCCTCTGGCTATTCACATGTGGAAAAGAATAATAACATCTAGCAGCGCCATTAACTCTCTCTCTGTGTGTGTGTGTGTGTGTGTGTGTGTGTGTGTGTGTGTGTGTGTGTGTGTGTGTGTGTGTGTGTGTGTGTGTGTGTGTGTGTGTGTGTGTGTGTGTGTGTGTGTGTGTGTGTGTGTGTGTGTGTGTGTGTGTGTGTGTGTGTGTGTGTGTGTGTGTGTGTGTGTGTGTGTGTGTGTGTGTGTGTGTGTGTGTGTGTGTGTGTGTGTGTGTGTGTGTGTGTGTGTGTGAGAGAGAGAGAGAGAGACAAAACGAGATTCGCAGGAAGCTTTGCAGGAATCAATATACTATAATGTATTCAAAACACAAGGGCACTAAAGATCAACCCTAATTGTGTATGTGTGAAAGAAATTATTACAGAAGTTCGTAATCGTATGTCTACTACACACAAATATTTTGCATAATTTGAACTGCATGTTTGTAATACTGTGTATGAGATTCATTTCAGGTTTATTTGTATATACAGAGAGGATTAAAAGAGGAAATCATGAGGAAAGGGGAGGGGTAGGGATGCTGAGGCGTGTAAAAGTGTGTGTGTGTGTTGAGCGAGACCAAGAGCGCGCACACAGCACTGCTCTGTCACTGCTCGCTGTGTTCAGATCGAGCGCCCACGCTGGCGCGCACAACATCATGACTTCTCACCTCTGGTTGGACTGGCTAACGGTAGCGCTCCGCTGACGTACTGTATGGATACCGTAAGCTCTGGTGTGCAGGCTGTCTAAAGGATGGATCATGGTGTCAGGTCAGTGTTTGATTTGTCCTGCGCTGTTGTAGGAGAGAGGGGACGGTAGTCGCTAGTGATGTGTATGTGTGTGGTTGTTTAACCTTGTGCGTGCACCTGTGTGTGTGTGTTTATGGTCAGTGAAGCACAGCAGTGTACCCCAGGGGTTTACACCGGGAGTAATGCAGGAACCGGATGGTTGGGATTCTTTTTGTGTTTGCAGCACACACTCTGATACACACACACTTTGTGCTTTCTGTCGGGCTGTGTGAAAAGTAGCTCTGCAGTTTTACCATGCAAAAACCTTGTGTGGAGGTGACTGTCATGCTCTTTGTGACTGTCTTTCTCTCTATCCCTCTGCCTGTCTATTTCATCATGCCTGTCTCTCACTCCATCTTTATCTGTCTCTCGATTTGTGCCAGATAACTCAGTTATCTGTGAGTCTCTCTCTCTCTCTCTCTCTCTCCTAGTTGTCTCTACATGTGTGCCTGTCCCTTTCTCCCTTCCTGTCCTACTGTGCCCGTCTCTCTGCCTCTCCGTCTGTGCCTGTCTCCTTCTTTACCTGTCTCCCCATCTGTAGCTGTCTCTGTGCTGTCTCTCTCCCTCTGTCTGTCTCTCTCTCTCTCTCTCTCTCTGCAAAGTCTGTCCTCTCTCTTTCTCCATCTCTCTTTCTCTCTCTCCCTCTTAACATTTCTCTCTCTCTGTAGCTGTCTGTCTTCTCTCATCAAAGTGTTGACTGTTTTTATTGTATTTAAGTAAGTATTTAAAGAGCCTGTCTCTATTTCTGGATTGTTGCATTGTAAAACAAACTGTTCTATCTGTTTAATACATCCATGCATCTAGTCTCTCTCTCTCTCATTTTTCCAACATTTTCTTTTTTTCTCTTCTATCTCGTAGCATTATGCTATTGGTCTTTGTGTCTCTGCTTCACATCAAAGTGAAATTGACTGTTTTCTCTGTATCTATATCTATAGTATTTAAAGAGCCTGTCTCTATTTCTGGATTGTTGCATTGTAAAACAAACTGTTCTATCTGTTTAATACATCCATGCATAGGATAGTCACAGATCAGCAACCTTGAGATAAGATCTCATCTCTCAGAGGTGTTTCCACAAAACACTTTTCCCCGGTGCCTGACAGTTTAAAGATCAATTCTCATTCAGCGGATCCTCGAGATCATGCATTATGCTATTGGCATTTAGACTGTTCTCAGACGGGTGGCACTGTGCTTTAATAAAGACACAGTGTGATATTGTCTAAATTATTGTGTCTTCATTAAGCAAGTGTTATGCAAACTCTTGTGCAACGCTTATTTCGCAGAAGTGTCAGACGGGGTGGCAGATGCTGTGCTTGTCAGACTTGCTTGAGACTATTAACAAATGTAGAAATTAGAAATTGTAGAATTATAACGTATATATTAGTGACTTACGTAGGTTAAATTTCTGCTATGTTTCATGTAATAAAAGTAGCCTGAAAAGTGATAAAAATGGCATATAGTTATCATAAGAGTAGACTATTTTTTTTAAATATGTGAAAACCCAGCTAAAGTCATTTTTTGGTGATTCACTGTTTTCTGCATAAAATCATCCTACAAAATGTAAAGAACATTCTGTTAGAATTTAACATAAATATCTTTAATATTGACTGAGTAATGACATGTCAAAAATTGACTTGGTTTTCACAGATATAGTCTTTTAAGTTAAGTGACATTTAATTTTTTGGTGACCTGTCCTTCAACAATTTCATCAGTCATATAAAGTTCATCATTACCATAATGTGTGATTTACAAAGTGCTGGTTTGTTGTTTAGCAGGACATACACTGTATGTGTGTGTGTTTATGTGCTGATCTGACTGCTAATATGAACACTGCAGTGATGGTGCATCACAGCAGCTAAAAAACAGATGTGTGTGTGTGTGTGTGAACAAATGAGGCTGCAATCTTGAAATCTCTGCATTGTGCCTGCAGCACCACACACACACACATTCATAAACAGTGCAGATGCAGTGCACACGATGCAGAGATTTCAAGATTTCACACACTTCAGGAGTTACAGTATCGACAGAAAAGGGTTTTAACCAAAACCAACCACCTGAAGAAGTAGTGGGTGAGGGTTCGTATTTATTGCACCTCCAAAAAAAAGTTGTACTTTACTGTCCTACAGTGTGTGAGTTGTCAGAAATGATGTCTGTTTTGCATGAATTCAGATGACCGGCCAACACATAACACGCATGTCCCAATAACATTTGTGTTTTCACAGGGAAGCAGATGCTCTCGAGCACGTGTTCACGTACACCACGCGTCCCCCATCATGTCCCATCACCCGGGGAAGGGCTATCAGATTATCCCCACCTCCCTTCTGCAGAATTCAATTTGAGAGACAAATATTGAATTATCCCAAGCCGCACCTGCACGTCCCTCTTGATTATAACCCTTCCTTCTGCAAAATTTATTCACGCTCACTTACTAACATCAAAGACTAATGCTTTCCGTTGCTACCCATTTACCAGACCCATTTGGCTCGCTGTTCGAATAATTAATGAAGGTTATTATTTTTTTTTAGAGTAAGATGTTGTAGTATTCCACTTCAAAAGCAATGCCGCCCCTCTCGTGCCTATGTCCGTTCGTGTTATGCTTCGTAATTACCTTGAAGTGGCTTTGTCATTCATCTATATCTATAACGCAGGTTTGGCGGAGGTCCAGTGAAAGTCTCTTGAGAGATAAATCCTTGCATTTCCTTAGACTTAATTGTGTTGTTATACAAAGTGACAAAGTAAACAAAGTGTTTGTTTAATAGCAGGTTATCTTTATGAGTAGGTGTGGTTGGTTTGATTTTGTAAAATTAGATTAAAATTGGCAAGTGATTATACTCTATAGACATTAAATATGTCGGAGCACTCAAGCAAAAAGACATATTAGATACTATTAATGTACTTTCAAGCTCCAGAATTGTGTAAATATCAGATCTTTCTGCTTCACTTTTCAGATGCTTGTCTTTTGTTGTTTCAATGGGGTGGTATGACAGGATTTAGGATTTACCAGTCAGCTGTAGACCCAAGAATAAATATTTAACAAATGTTCAAAACAATAAACATAAACAAAAAATAAAGTTAAAGTTAATGTTATTTTTAAAAATAAAAATATATATATTTAAAAATGTTTTTAAAAAATATAATGCTATTTATAATATGCCTAAAATTTAAAAGAAATTATAAAAAATATATAAAAATTATTTAAAAGTATTTAAAAATTTAAAATATTTCAAAATTGTAGTTTGGGATTTTTATTTGTATGCTTTAAAATTCAATTTGATTTTTCTCATTCAGTGAAAGTCAATAGGGTACCAAAGAACATTTTGGTTTTGCAGAAGAACAGGTTTGGAACCACATGAGAGAGATGAAAAGCTGACAGAATTACATTTTTGGATAAATTGTTCCCTACAGGTTGAATGATAAGTAAGTGCTTTGAATCAGAGTCTGTATGCTAAATGACTGCTTGCTATTTTTATCCTGAGAATTTACTTTTCTTAAGTCCCTGAGCTCATGAATCGCTGCTTTCAAGGTGTGAACCTTTAACCCGTTGGATAACAAGCTCAAATGTTCATAGTCTTTAGAATTGATCTATTCTATCAATCCCAGCTGTAGACTTAAAAACATAAAATCAAAGATTTCCCACCCCTCTCATCCATGTAAACCTCATCAGCCTGTATTTTCACCATTTTTAAATTAAAGCACCAGCAGCTGGCCTGCCTACCCTACAGATGTGTGTGAGAGCGCCCGGTTTCACTTTACACGTCTTTAGCTATCATAACAATGAAGTGCCATCACCAGGGAGTTTTTAATCCACGTATTGGGAAATCAGAGCTTGTCAGTGTTCTTAAGCAGGTCGGCGTGCTTTGTTGCGCTCTCCTTTTCCACAAAAGAATTTCCTTGAGAGGACTTTCTACCTGCAGAGTTGCTAGGCGTTTTGTTTATCCCATATGTGTGCATGTAGATTTCATCAGGAGAATGAGAGAGAAATGATTGTTTGAGCAGACGGATAGATTTGAAGGTACCAGCCGTGAAAGACGAAGGTGAGGAATGTTGTGATCTCTTAAGGCCATGATG
This sequence comes from Beaufortia kweichowensis, assembly GCA_019155185.1. Taxonomy (NCBI): domain Eukaryota; kingdom Metazoa; phylum Chordata; class Actinopteri; order Cypriniformes; family Gastromyzontidae; genus Beaufortia; species Beaufortia kweichowensis. The sequence goes on along the minus strand of CM032818.1, from coordinate 3,445,325 downwards.
GAGGAGTAGCTGCAGATGGATCTGAAGGAAAGCAATCTATCCTGCGGCGAAAGGAAATTTTGCTGTATCAGGGTATATGAGTTGAGAAAAACTTTTTAACATATCAGGGGATTAATTAATGGATGTGTTTAGTCAAAGTTAAAGATGGAGAAATGAATTGCAATGCAGTGTGTTCCTCATTCTGTGTAATTTAGAGATATGAGAACGTACAGTATTGTGTGCAAAGGAATTTTTTTTTGCCAGTTGTGTTATTGAATTACTGTGTGCAATTCAGTATCAGTTCAGTAAAGGCACTTTTGCTTTCTCATTGTTGTAGTTTATGCACTTCGTCTGGCACAGAAAGTTCCTGAGCATTAGCCGATGGTTCTCTGGCACTGATTTGCCCTCAGTAGTGAAGGTCTCCCTTCCTCTGAATGATGCCCTGATGCGGATCAGTCTGTGTGTTGGGTCATTCAGTTCCTGCCTGCTGATTGGCTGTCTGATCCGAGCCAAGGGTTCCTGCCTGCTGATTGAATGTCATAGCCAATTGTTTCTTTCTGCTGATTGTCTTGTCTGAGCTGAGCCAGTATTTCCTGCCTGTTGATTGGTTGTCTGAGCCAATCATTTCTCTTGCGTGTTGATTGGCTGTCTGAGCCTAACCACTTATTTTCCTTCCTGGGGATGACATTTCTCACTTTGTTGTTCTTGCCTGCTGACAATCTGTCTGACAAATCACAGGGTAAATAATGACAAAATTTTCATTTTTGGGTAAATAAACCCTTAATGACCTTCATGGTCCTTGAGAAGAAAAGCTAGTTTCTTCTTTACCAGATGAAGCAACTACCTGAAAGTCATTTAAGTCTTTGTATTTGACTGTATGTCAATAGTTTTCGTCAGGTCTTTTTTTCTAACATCCATCACCGAAGTCACATGTTATTTCTCTCTTATTAGTCTCTAATAGCGCAACATCGATCTTACATTTCTTTCTCACTGGAGACTGATCGAACTACAACTCCAAGGTTTTTTCTTAAACATCTATCAAGATCCTCACAGCTGATCTGAGTACAGCCCTGTTGTGTCGTGTCTATAAGTGTCAATATCGGATCAGTTGAGTGACGTGAAGCACCATGTTGGATCAAAGAATCAATCATGAATTTGTTCATGAATAGTAAACCAAAATAGGTTAATGCAATGACAGGTTGATTCTCTGACCCATGTCCTTGTTCCAGACCCTGAGGTCATGGCTTCAGCAATCAGATTTTTTGCCGTGGGGGATGAAAATTTGCTGCATGTACAATCGTGTGCAAATGTTAATTTTTTACTTGTACTGTTTTGAAAATCATTTATTACAAATTGGAAAGCTGTTGAACTGATGCAAAGACATTTCTCAAAATATCTTCTTTTGTGTTCCAGAATCATATACAGTCAGGTTTTGAATGACATGAACGTGAATAAATGATTACAGAATTTTGATTTTTTTTTTGGACACTATGCCTTTAACATGCAAATACACAAGGTTTGATTTAAACTGATCTCACCACCATTAATCTCAGTTTCTGTTGTGCCTAAATGTTCATATTTATATCTCTCAATGCGTTATCCACTTTTTAAAAGCCTCTAAAAAACAGCACCTTCATACAGCAACAGCAATAAACCCTGTGTAATGTTTCCTGCTCGGCCGATGAGGCGTGAGATCTGTTTTTAATGGACTGTGCCAGTCAGAAACGCACAGATCCTGTTTATTTCGACCTAACTCTCTCTCCTTATGCAGATGGTGCCATGTTCTCATTCATTTGCTGCAGTTTAATGTCAACCCTGCTGTCCTAAAGCTTTTAATTAGGCCTCTCGTGTAGTGCTTGTGCGCTCTCGATGTGCCTCTAAAGAGACACACTGCGGTTAGATGGGATTTCATAATGATAAAGGTCACAGATAGCCCTTCTAGACAGATGTGACACACGCTTGCGTCCATGTGCCCTCACATACGCGTGGCTGACACTTGCTGTATTGATATAAAAAAGCGAAACTCGCCCTGTGGTATTGTAAGTAAACACAGATGTTGTAAAAGTATAGCTGCAGGACAGTGTGTGATAGAATAGATTACTAACGTTTATATAACGTTACATCAACTCCTCCGCAAAAAAAAATATGACACAAGCCACACTTCCTTAACGTTTGTAAAAAAGTATTGATGTTCAAGCTTCACATTTTTTAAACCTTTGAGGTTCATGATTCGGTTACAGTCAGACACAAACAATTGAAGTCAACAAATGTTTTTTTTTTTTCTAGTCGCCTGAGAGTGAATTATTTTTTTGTGGTGCTCAACAGTATGTTACAAATACTGTCGATAAAGCTTAAACTTCAAAGAATGTCCAGGGATTCTAGTTAAGAAGGAAGAGTAGGAAACATGAAAACTGGTTTGCTTTGCTCAGGGTTCTTGCATGTTCATCAACCATCTGTCAATGTCCACATTTAGCTTAGGTGAAGTTCCCTTTTAGGTTTTTCGACGTTTAATATAGCGTGATGCATTGTAGTTTGTTAAATTCCAGTTTGGAAATCATTTTCATCTAAAAGGTTTTTGTCTCAGTTCGTTCTCTAACATCCAGAGACTTTGACCATTAGGTATCTTTTGAGAGCACAAAAACATCGTACAGTGTTTAGGGTGAAGATAGGAGTTCAGAAAAACCCTCAAAAACCTCTTCATCCCTTGAAGTCTTTTGAGGTTCGAGGCAGCTGGCCGGGATTATGATGAAATGTTCCTGGAGCTCACAAGTCAACACGGCCCTCCATCTGAAGTCTCTTGCTTCTCTTGCCACTGTTCTGATAGCAGCTGTATAATTTAGACTTTGGAGAGAAGGAGTTTAGCCTTCAGAGAAAGTGTGAGGAATGTGAAATGCTGCTGGATGAGAAAGTTGTGATGGGTTAAGCTGACACCTGGGCAACCCAGAGCCATTTTTGTCCAGATTAATAAGATGCAGTTGTGGGAAAATTCTCCATCATTCTGTTAAGGGTTCTTGAAATTTCCATTCACACAACCCTCATACCCTCCAAAGTACCATTTTGCTTCTACTGATTGAGCCGAATAGCAGGTTATCTTTTATTGCATGTGTTCGAAATGATCCCCAAGCCACAGCTGACCGTGTGCGTTATTGCATAGAGAGGAAGCCATAAATTCAGATTGGGCAGGTGTAAATAGCTTTAGACATGCTTTGAATTAATAATTGTACAAGCGCAATGTCATGCATATGGTGACGCAAATTACCCGATCTTACCCGGAGACTAAGGACAAAATAAACTTGAAAAATGAGTTCTTGAAAAATGAGAAACATGTTCATGTAAACAATAAATTTATCGTAATTGGTTTTGTTTCGTGTCCTGTGTAACAATGCACATCGTCTCTCTCTGTTGCATTTAGAGGTGATCAGGCAGAGGTACGCGGACCTGCCAGGTGAGCTGCTAATCGTGGAACTGGAGAAGGATCGCAATGGATTGGGACTCAGTCTGGCCGGAAACAGGGACCGATCTTGCATGAGCATTTTCGTGGTGGGGATCACAGCTGGAGGGCCGGCCAGCCGGGACGGACGTATTAGAGTGGGCGATGAGCTATTGGAGGTAAAATATTAGTGCATTTTAAAATTTGAAGTTTATTTTAATCGACTTTGAAGAAGTGACCTTGAAGAACACATGGGTTGAGTTCACCCATGAATTCCCTTTGGGTCTCTCTCTCTCTCTCTCTCTCTCTTTTTTTTCCTTCTCTGGGTAATTGCCTTCTCCTGTTGAGCCCAATGCTCAATGCTCATTTAGTTCAATGGCTGTGCTGTTCTGTACTGTTTCTATCATGGTGAGGACTTCTGTTGTTTTTATAAGTCAGGGTGACAGCAAGGGCAAAGAAGAGAATATACATTTTGGTCCCACTGTATTTGCCAATCCTTAACCTTATACCTCCTTGTTTGGTCCCCATTGGATATACACACCCTCAGACACACACACAATCTCTTGAACTTTTGTGTGTGTGTGTGTGTCATTGTCATCCATTCTGGCAAAATAGCTTTAGAGACAAAGGGTCACAGAGGTCAGTTCAATACAGGTAAAATCATCTCTATATGATGGGGATGGGACGCATTTCTGGACACATTTCAGCTATTCTCTGAGGTCTGTCTGAATTATTAACATGTAACCTTTACTTTCTGTTCAGCTGTGATGAAAAAGTCATCATCTGCAAGCACATAACTACTGTATACTTTAAACTTTATGCGTTAAAATGTTATATACTCTTGAAACTTGTCAGCTCTGTTGTATGATAAATAGCTGTGATGTTTCTCATTTGTAAGCCGCTTTGGATAAAAGCATCTGCTAAATGATTAAATGTAAATGTGTACACGAGTTTTACCTCAAACAGCCAGATGAATTTCAAATGAAGCCACCTGCTCTGAGATTCATTATCTGTCTCTCTGTCTCCTACTTATCACTTTTTTCCTAAACCTTATGAAGTTACACAGCTTATTATGCATTGCAAAACTTGTTTATAGAGATTCAGCACAGTCACACAACATTTCATGCATTCATTTTCATTATAAGTAGCGTCTGATGTTTGTGGAAATACCTTGGGCAATTTCTACTAAAAATCTATTTTATTCTTCATCTTGTTTTCAGTTCAAATGTACTTGAAATTGTAGATTCAAAGGCATTCACAATTAACTCAATTAACTGCCCCGTATCGATTTATCAATTTGGTCGACATGTCCGAATAGACGTTTTGCTGTGGAATTTGAGGCACGCTGACAAGTCTTGCATGCTGACCTCCACTAATATCTATCTCCATTAAACCCCAACACACTGCGGCATTAGTCACAATCCACTAGCGCTTCCCGCCTAATGACTCTGTCATGGATGATCAGAGACACAGCTTAGCTCCTGTTAGCCCGGTAAACACACCTTACAGACATCCCTCACTCACATCAAAACTCTCACTGATATAATGCAATTTGATTCTAGGATCTATTGCTATATTGCAATAAATATTTAGCATAATGAGACTATGTTATTCATATTAATATCAACTACTATTCATAGCGTTTGTCCCATGCTAACAGCATTTCTTTCTGTGCCACCCAGATAAACAACCAGGTGCTGTACGGCAGAAGCCACCAGAACGCGTCGGCCATAATAAAAAGTGCCGCGTCAAAGGTGAAACTCGTGCTGGTCAGGTAAGAGACCTCACAGATGAACCCATGAGATCAGCCTGTCGCCTCTCACACTGCCATCTGTTCCTCTAATCACATGATTGTCAGCTTTGTTGTGAATTTTTTACCTTATTACATTTTTACTGAAAAGAGGTGAAGTTTGTTTTGCATTATTCATGATGCAATATTTTGTGCGTTACAGACAGAGATGTAATGTAATCTAAAATTTGACATTTGCTGTGTAATAAAGATCACTTTTATTTGAAGTATGCAGGGTAAAAATCAGATGGATTTTAAATCCATTTTTAATAATCTCAAAACTGCTTTATTGCCAATTTTAGACAGTTTATTAGTAGAAACTAAAGTTCTTCTTGCATTTACTCAAACCAAGCTGTCCGACATGATCGAATTTGCCAAATGGATTGCGTTTTTCCGTCATTAAATGACCAAACTCATTGATTAAGGTCAAAACAGGCATTGGAAGTCTTTGTAGGATTTAAGCAGTTCAATTCTGTCGCACTACTTTCATTAAATCATCTGATTTAATTCAACATCTGATCAAACACAAGCTGCAAAAGCATTTGAAAGGAACTCAGAAGTGCATTTAATAACCCCAAGATGTCAATACATTTTTAATTTCATATTGTTATTGCACTTCCTCATCATTTTAAAGAGTGTAATCTTTTTCAAGCACTGTATCAAGCACCGTACAGTTTTCTCTATATTGGTGAACGTCTAATTGTGATCTTAGACCGACCTTGAAAAACAAAGACATTGATACCTAATGGCATTTGATACCTTGTCCAATGACAAGAGTCTGGCGTGATGTTGTGTAATGGACTGAAACTGTTATCTCAATATTGTGGCATTTATAATGCAGAGGATTATGGGATGTTTCGTGTGAAACTGACTCTGTCAGCTTTGATCTTATCTGTTTTTGCTCCTATATTGTGTTTTCATACAAGAGTTTATTTTGCATGTATGACAGGTTTCGCTGATAACAGCTGGTGTAAAGACACATGTATCTCACCGCCATCTACAGCTAATTACCAGCATTCCCGTAAACGTGACAGATTGACGTGCTGTTGATGAATGTGCATATTATGTTACCATTTGTCGAGTCTGTGAAGTCGGCATGATTGTGTATGATTTGTGTCATGTCAAAGGTCATTTGTCAACGGATGATGGAAACAGGCCGGGGGCACGTTGCCATGGTTACGTAACTGAGCAGCGGTCAGGAATGAAATGTGTCCACCTGTGACGTGAATGGTAAAATGTCATAATAGTGTTGTCCTAAATGTGGATTGAGCAGCGATTTTGGAGGTGAATCCATTTCCATGACCCTAGTTAGTAAAATTTGTATGGTATTTCGATCCAGCGGCCTCATTCGGAGAGGTCATTGGGAAGTAGGGTAAGGATTGATTGTTTCATAAATTGTAATCGTCATCGGCGACCTTACCTTGACGAAAACGTATTAACTTTAATTGGGAAAAGGTCATCTAGCGTGCAGGATAATAACGGCAAGGTGAGCGTAAGAAAGAGATGTTGCTTGCTATTACCTGTCTGCTCGAGATCTCGGAGGAATCGAAGCATATCTCAATTCAGATTCATCTGCCTCATCAGTCCTTATCGATCCGAGTTGAGTCAAGAGCCATGTGGGAACACAAGAAGCAGGGATGTGGAAAAACTAAATTGGCATTGTCGACAAGATAAAAACATTGTATGTGTTGGCTTATTTTTTTCGGTTAGCCAAGGGAAACTCTCTGGATTATAGGGGTGTATAGCATCACAATATTTTAAACAAATTTTTATTATTATAACTTGTTATAGAACTGACAACATTCCATTTTTAATGTAACATTTGGTATATAAATAAATACAAATTGAATGGGTCTGTCTTGAAAAATAAAACTAAATTTTTGCATAAATTTACTACTAATAAAGGAGTTTTTCAGCATGTTAAGCACAAAAAAAAACATTAAATCATAATATATATGGACGTTGGTCACATGTTGGCTCAACCATAATTAAACAGACGTCATATTGTAAAACAAATGATCATAGCTCTATAAAATTCATGTATTGTGATTTTTTTTTTTTGTATCGCGATACACAATATATCGTTAAACCCTATTTACAATGTTGTCAGTTTGCTCTCTTGTCTACCGCTGTAGAAGTATATAAATCTTTCCGTTTCCTACTGTTATTACTCTCCGAAAGAGTTTTAAAACAAATCTCTAAGATCGCCTTTGGGTTCAAAACAATCTTTTACTTAGTAACATTTCCGTGTCCCCTCCAGACTGCACAATCGATTGTGTCATGCTGTCTTTACCCAAGACATGTTTCCCAATTGCTCTTTTAAAGCCCCTTTAATCCGTTTAGCCTGACGTACGTCTGTTTCGTTTCCGGAATATTACCTCTCCTAAAGCAGACCGGTCTCTCGCGTCATGTTGTTGGGATGACTCGGCCCTGTCGGCGACAGGATCTTATCCTAATAGTTTTTTGTCATCTTGTTTAACTATCCACACAAGGCATTAGTCAGACATGCAAACAGCTGTCGCTGTGCTCAGCAAGTCTGAGGAGATCTGCCAGGAACATATGGAAATATAGCAAGGGAGTGATATTTTTATATAGAATCCCTAAATGTTAGGCTTCTGTTATCAGTTATCCAAGCTGGACAAGGACATTATATATATTTATGTGATTGACTTAATTGTGGCTTGTGTTATCAATTTACTGTGCTGTTAATAGGCTTTAACTTTTTTTTTCTGTCTTCCGATAGGAATGAAGATGCTATCAATCAAATGGCCGTCCCTCCATTTCCCTCCCCGCCCTCCTCTCTGTATCCCAGTGAGGTACGGTACATTACATTAAGTTAGATGACAACTATGTACTAAAAGCTGAAAAGTAAATTTAAGACGTTTGGTGTGGACAAGACCGATCCATGCTATATTATATACAATTCCAGTCGAAAGTTAAGACGCAATTGACAAAAATGTTTCCCATGATCTTAAAAATCTTTTATTCTGAAGGTGTCCATTTCAATGTTTGAAATTATTTTTGTAGACAAAAATAAAATTGTGCCAACATATTAATGCCTTTATTTAGAAAAGTAAAATTTTTAAACCAAATAAGAGTTCAGCATAGATTTCTTCTGTGCTGTTTTAAAAGCTTCTCAGGTTGAGACCTCAAGAATCTGGATGATAGTATAATTCAAGAGTATAATTTTACAAATACTACACAAAGGATGACAACTTTTAAAGATGATCAAATACAACATGGTGTTCATTTATTTTAGATGCTTTTAGTCACAACATAATTCCCACAGTTATAATTGTTATTTCATGGTTTTGATGGGTTTACTACTATCCTAAAATGTGCATATAAAAACGCATATAACGTTTTTCATTTTTAGTTTAATGTCCCATTAGAAGCCTTCAACAGAACTAATTCCAGATCTCATTTCAGACGCATCACAATACATCAGCAGTTCCACCTCCAGCAGAGAAACCTCCTCCTCCTGTACCTGAGAGTCTTCCCGTGAGCAGAAGCCCACCTGAGCCGGCGCAAATCAAAGTGAGTTTTCATCCGTTAGCTGAAACGTCCCCCTTGGGCTTTTCTTTTGTTTTTGTGTCTCTTTGTACTGTTTTGGTGCTTTTCAGGCTGGTAACCAAAGGGGTCACTGATTCGAAGAGTTTAGTACATATAAAAAAAATGATATTCTGTAATACGGTGCAGGAATGCGGCAGCCGTTCAGGCTTATTGTCATGCTGAACTCACCCCAGCTGTTCCTGACCTAAATGTGGATTTGTTTCGGTAAACAAACACAGTGGCAGTCTCAAACCGCCTTCGGGGTACCTGACTCCAAACACCAGCTCGCTGTCATCATCCGCTGCCGCTAGCGTAACTCTGTCCTAGATGGAGGCGGATAGTGTGGTTTTGACCTAGTTGAGGCTCCGAGGGGAGTATGTAGGTCCTCGTGCTTTATTTTATCTGTTTGTTTGACTTCTGATTCAGGAGCAGCCCAGCATGGTTTCAACCACATGCGATGTGACTAGAGATCAGACGCAGGAGAACGTTAAAGAGGGAGAGACGGTCTTAAAGGTGAGCCATACTATCCATACTAATTGCATTATGGAAGGGAAGTATGCAGTGAACAGCATGCAAAATTGACAAAGTAAAACAAAAGATCGACGCCACTCACTGAGTTAAACGTGACATGATTAAATCACACTGTAGTTTAAAACCTATTAAATTTTTATTCTCTATGTTTCACCTAAAAATAAAAATGTCATTGGTCTAGTAAATACTGGGTGTAACTAAATTAGGTCTATTAATCATTTCAGAAGATCGAGTCTACAGAGAAAGTGTTGGAGTGCATGAGTGAACCGTCGCCCAGACCTCACGAGGAACAGGTGTGTGCTTAAAACATGCAAGATTAAGTGAAATTTGCAGTGAATTTAATGTCCAAACATAACATTTTAAGTGAATTAATAATGTAGGTGGGACTTGATTAACCTTAATTATGTCATCAGAGATCATGAAGTATCGAGACATTTTTATGAAAGATTGAAAGCTGCAATTCATAACTTTTCCTCTATATCGCCACCTCTGTTTGAAAAATAAAATGGCAGGTTTCTTTAAGTACTTTATGTGTGTGGATGTCGAATTACGTCAGTCTGTCATTTCCTATAAAATCATACGTGACCGCTCAAATTATAAATTTTTATTAAGCTTGCCGTTGTAAGTTAAGGTTTTATGTACTTGCGCAATAACTTTTTTATTTTTATTGAAAATGTTTAGAAATTGCGGCTTTAATTACAAAGTTGTTGTTTTTTTAAAACAGCTTACATGAATTTCATGTTTATGCACAAGTTGAAACATTTGTTTAACCTATAAAATGCTCTCTGCAGACAAAACATTATTAGTAAACGACGTAACCTCTGTGCCTTTTTTCTCTTCCATCCAGTTTTCTCCTTCCCTGGATTGTCCTCAGGTCATCAGTCTTCCAAAAAGCCAGAGAAATTCCACTAAGCCCCTGGCAGCTTCTCTGGAGGTCACGACCTCAGGATCATCCGCGCCAGCCGCCGGCATCAGTCCGGACTTTGAGTACTGCAGCAAAGGTCCGACATCTTTCCTGACTTGTATTTCGAGCACGTTGCCTTGTTACTTCAATGTTTTTTCACACTTTTTTGCTGTAGCCCTGCTATCTCTGACACCCATACGCATGTTAAAACGCAGTTGCAATGAAAACAACACAAGGCTGCAGTGTGGATTCGCCTTGGCGTCTTTGAACACTGACAGTTGTTGTTGTTTTTTCAAAGAGAATTGTGTTTTCTTTTTTCTGAGCGCTTAAAAAGGCATAACATGAAAGAGTTGCATCATCTTTATCTCTCTCTCTCTGGATTTCAGACCCTGCTACATGTCCCATAGTTCCAGGACAAGAGACTGTTATTGAGATTTCTAAAGGCAGATCTGGACTGGGTCTCAGTATAGTCGGGGGAAAGGATACTCAACTGGTGCGGTACCAAACATACAACATGAAGCACATTTTAATATATGGAGCACTTTAATTAGGATATTATACAGCGGTGTATCATGTTTTGTCATATGTCTGTTTTAGGTAATCCTAGAGAAACAGAAAGTAGTTGGATTATGTCGCTTTTTCCAGCTTCTTTTTGTAACCACCTTCTTTTCCTCTTTTTTTCTTTTACTTTTACTTTTTTCTCTTTTCTACACTTTTGTCTTTTCTTTTTTCTCTCTCTTTTTACATTTTTCTTTCTTTTTTTTTTTTTCTTTTTTCTTTTTTCTCTTTATTCTCTTTCTTATTTTATTTTTTCTAGTTTTTTATTCTTTTTTCTCTCTTATTTTATTTTATTTTATTTCGGTTTTTAAATTTTTTTTTCTTTTTTCTCTGATTTCTTTATCCTCTTTTTTTCTGTTTTCTATTTTTCTTTTTTTAAATTTTTTATGTATTATCTGTTTATCAGTACGTTGTCTTTACAGCTACTTCGTACCAATGCAAATTGAAAAATTTGAAAAGCGCTCTCCATTGGCTACCGGTTGCTGCCCGCATTAAATTTAAATCATTAATGCTGACATTTAAAACCATCACAAATTCGGCACCCTCATACTTTAACTCTCTTCTACACACCTACAACCCATCCAGAACCCTGCACTCAACGAACGAACCTCGACTGGTTGTACCCTCACAGAAGGGCACTAAATCTCTCTCTCGTTCTTTCTCCTCCTCTGTCCCCGGCTTGTGGAATAATCTCCCTAATGCAATCCGTTCTGCCACATCCCTCATCTCCTTTAAGAAACAACTAAAAACACACCTCTTCCACGAACACCTGACATCATAATACAAAAAAACCCTCTCTTCTTTCCTCTACAGGTACTTATCTAGCACTGCAAAACATTGTAAACTTAGTAAAGCACTTCTTAGTACTATTGTTGCCGCTTTTGATGTGTCGCTTCATTGTCTCCTAATATTTGTAAGTCTCTTTGGATAAAAGCATCAGCTAAATGCCTAAATGTAAATGTAAATGTAAAGCTTTAGAAATGAACCATGTGTCAAGTTAAATAGCAGCAGTTATTGATGCTGAAAAAGCAGTCATGTGAGGAATAATGTACATGTGCATAGATCACTGAGTAAATATTAAATATATGGTGTAAGTATGTGTCAGGTATTCGTTTTAACTCTATGTCAGTATCAGGAGGGTGTGTTGGATCGAGCGGGAGATTGCTGTGAGCTTTTTGTATCGTGTTGAGTCCCATTATATCTGCTGGACTTCATGGCTGTATTAGAACAGGCAGGTCTCAGTGGGAGTTTTTTGTTTGCCCTCACTGTCTTTGCCCGGCTGTGCAGAGAGGAACAGGGCCTCGGGCTTTTATCAGCACACCACCGGAATCAGCATCATAATTCAGCAGCGCTCCGGCTCTGTGAGCTAGTTTATCTGTCAAAACCTCCTATGATTCGACAGGACCAGCCCTCAGGCCCTGCAGGCTTACAACAGGGAAACGTGTCTCTGGGGTTTTCATAAAAGATGATACGTGGAAGGTTTTTTTGTGTTACATTTCTGTTTCCTGTCGCACTTTTTTTTCACAGTGTTGATTATCTCGATCATTATTTTTATCTGAATTTCCAGACTATTTAAGCAAGATAAGTGACTTTTGGGAATAGTTTTTGTTATAAAAAACGTACAGTGGCACACATTTAAGTTATTGTAATTTATTTAACACAAATGTAGCATAAACATTTCTAATTAAAGTTGATTTGTTTTAGAGATTATACAATGTCTGACACAATAAATAATCTCTACTGTTCTCTCCTTTTTTTAGGATGCTATAGTGATTCATGAAGTGTATGAGGAGGGGGCAGCGGCACGGGACGGTCGACTTTGGGCAGGAGATCAGATACTTGAGGTCTGTGTGTGTGTTCGTGTTATGGAGAGAGAGACAGTTGTGAGGCTATTGGGCCGGTCATGTCAATATTAGCCAGAAGCAAAATGGAAATATGGAATTTTTGGACAGTATTTTCTGCTTCACTGTGAATTATTTGCAGTCAGTGATTTGTTCAGAGCAATTTTGCCTTAAGCAATATTGCCACCTGCTGGTCATAAAGAGTAGTGCACGTATAGCCATTATATTAGAAAGAAATTGCTGTACATTTGCACTGCATACAAAACTATGTTTGATCGTTTGTTTTGCACAATAGAGATTAGGGTGAAATGTCTGTCATTGTATAACGTTTTTATGATGATATTTAATAATAAGATGTCGTGAAGTGTGATTTTGATCCATAAGGTCACTGTGACCTTTTGTGCCCCCTTCAGGTAAATGGAGTGGACCTGCGCAGCGTCACGCACGAAGACGCAATAGCTGCTCTGCGGCAAACACCGTCAAAAGTACGCCTGACAGTCCTGAGAGATGAGGCACAATACAGGGACGAGGAGAACCTCGACGTGTTCCGTGTGGAACTGCAGAAGAGAGCGGGCCGTGGGCTGGGCCTAAGTATCGTCGGTAAGAGGTGAGTACAAACTAAACTGATTTCAAACCAGTATTCCCTCTGCATCTTTTATTGGTCGGCCGGACTGTTAGAACCGCCCCAAACTCACACCATTGGTTGCTGTGCAAGTTTATATGTGTGCAAACAAGATCTCTTTCTCTTCCAGAAACGGTAAGGGTGTCTTTATCTCAGACGTGGTGAAGGGTGGAGCAGCCGATCTGGACGGCAGACTGATGCAGGGAGATCAGATCCTGACTGTGGATGGAGAGGACATGAAACAGGCATCACAGGAGACTGTCGCAGCCATCTTAAAGGTGAGCTACGACCCGGTGCACAAACCTAAAGCCTGGCTTACAACATGCCAAAGCAGGATTACAAGGGCAGATTTAGTTGAAACTGTAGATATCTGACTCTACCAGTAGATGTCGCTGTTTGCTTGTTTTTTGGAGGTTGTTTTTTAACAGTTGTAAAATGAATGTAAAATATGCTAATTTATTGTCATTTATTGTTTCAGGCAATTCAGGTAACAAATTCAAATTAACTGTACACAGTGATTAAATAAAATGTATTTTTTTAGCTTTAGCTGTTTTCAGAATATAGCTTTGTCACACAGTAGCTTAACAGAAAATTGATTTTTGTACAGAAACTGTAGAGATGGCAAAGGAAAATTGCAGAAAATTAGTAAGAAAATGAATAAAAGTGGTGTACATACACTGACCCTCAAAAGTTTGGAATCAGTAAGACTTGTTTTATAAAGACGTCTCTTATGCTCATCAAGGCTGCATTTATTTGATCAAAAAAACAGTAATATTGCAAGTGTTATTACAATATAAAATAATGTTTTTTATATTAATATTCTTCAAAATATAATTTATTTCTGTGATGCAAAGCTGAATTTTCATCAGCTGTCACTCCAGTCTAAAGTGTCACATGATTCTTCAGAAATCATTCTAATATGCTGATTTATTATCAGTGTTGGAAACGGGTGTCCTGCCAAATATTTCTTTTAACCCTTGATTCTTTTTTTTTTTATGATTCTTTGATAAATAAAAAGAACAGCATTTATTCAAATTTAAATCTTTTCTAACAGTGTAAATCTATGCTATCACTTTTACTAATTTAACACATCCTTGATGAATAAAAGCATTAATTACTAAAAAAAGAAAGAATTTAAGTGTACTGACCCCAAACTTTCAGATACTATCAGTATCATACACAATACCATAGAATGTTTACATTCAAATTTACATCACAGTTCCTTTTTAGAATGTTTACATTCAAATTTACATCACAGTTCCTTTTTAGAATGTTTACATTCAAATTTACATCACAGTTCCATTTTAGAATCTTTACATTTAATTTTACATTACAAATGTAAGTGTCTGTGGGATTGTAATCAAATTGTTGTATTCGTAACGCTATTCCGAAAAAACAAGCACAGAAAAAATAATTAAATAATTTAAATGTCATCAAATAAATTTTTTTGGTCTTAGGACATTTGGTGAAATCTTGCTATTGAGTCTATTGCTGCTGTTTGTTTTGAGACTTTAAACATCTTTGTGATCTAAACAGGGCCGAGATGGGTTGGGTATGTATTGTGTCAGCAGATGGAATTGTGGGAAATGTTCTGGCTTTGAATCAAAGTAGACGTTTTGTTGTTCGACTTTGCCGTCTCTGTAGAGCTCAACTCGATGGGCTTGACTCAAGCTCTCGAGACGAGGAGCTGTTCTGTTGTGGCATCAGTTGCGTAAATGTGCTCAAACATATGTGTAAAGTGTGTTTGAAAGCATATAAGCAAAACTGTCACATCCCATGATGCCAAACTGTATGCTGTGATCCTGCAGTGCGCCAGGGGGAAAGTGCTGCTGGAACTGGGCCGACTGAAGGCTGCCTCCTGGATCTCATCCAGACGCACCTCTCAGGGAAGTCAGGTTTGTAGATCGTGTCCAGCACCTCCAGGTCGGGCTTCCCTGATATAACCCACCGCAGCTCAGCATGTTGAAGACTAACCCAGTCAATAGTGCATGTTAGCAGTCGGGCAAACAAGTGGTGGGCGTCTGTGGGAATCTATGTGTGTTAACACGTCAGCATGTTCTCATCTAAGCACTAACTGAAATGTAGGCAAAATGCAAGAGTATGCATGTAATTTTTCAAATTACATCACTGACATGTTATGCTTCTTTTTTAGATGAGTCACTTTAGCAGCAACAGCACCACCCCCATGCCTCCTGTTATGGTCCCGCCCCCTTCAGTGGTCACACCCCCACTAGTGGCTCCGCCTCCTCCTCAAACCCTTAACAATAACAGTCGAGCCATCACTGAACCCAACAGCGAAAACACAGGTAATAAAATAAAATGTTGGACAACAAAAGTTACTGGCCTATCAAAATTGTGGTTAAATACATGGTCACAAATCACAAAATTTTGGCAGTAAAAGTTTTGGATTGTTGTTTTGCCACAAAATTTAATAATGGTTTGTTTTTCCAGATTTTTAAGTATTTAAAAATTATTCTACAAAAACAATTAATTTATTAAAATGTAATTAAAATTTATTAAAATGATCTATGTTTTACCCATCCATGGACAGAGCCCGGCCTTCGTACAGTTGAGATCATCCGGGTAAGATAGCAAACAGTCAAACATCTTTATATAAAACATTCAGAAGATTCTCTTTGGACACATCAGCTTTGATTTTCTCTCTTAGGGTCCCACAGATGCTCTGGGTATCAGTATAGCGGGCGGTAAAGGCAGTCCCCTGGGTGACATTCCCATCTTCATCGCTATGATCCAAGCCAACGGCATGGCTGCTAGGACACATCGCCTTAAAGTACCTCATCCTTTATTTTCTCCTCCGCATTTTGAGTTATTGATTAATAATGTTTTCGTTTGGGTGTGAAGGGTCCTGCTGGGGATTGGGTTTATATTATATGAATTAATTTTGAGAATTTTAATTTCCGTTTCTTTTTTTTCGAGGTTGGTGACAGGATCGTGAGCTTTAATTCTCAGTCTCTGGATGGCTTGACTCATGGTGATGTCGTAAATATGCTGAAGAATGCTTACGGCACTATTGTCCTCCAGGTAACCCTTGAATTCCATCATAGATAGGTTACAAAAATTGTAACCTGACAAAAGAATAAACTTTAATGCGTAGGTTTATATTCACCAATATATTTGCAGTGATATAGTCTGTAATGACAGAGAACAAATCGACCAATTACAAGCACCTTCTCGCTCATTCTTCTTCCAAACATGCAAAAGCTGCCAAACATGCTTCCACAGTTGAAATTAACCGCAGCGTTCCATTGCACTTGTTACCAGGATCACAGCAGACAGTCTGTGGGTTGAACCTGAATCCTAAATTTGCTTAAAG